>CM031612.1:78237517-78255017 GCA_018398815.1 Conus ventricosus
TTTGGGATGAATGTCTGCATACAGTCAACCGGAAGTGCTTTTTATAAATAGGTATTGTGCGAAAAGTCAGATTGAAGTAGCCGCCCCCGAAACATTTCATTAAAGTAGCCACCCCCCACACCCTTCTTCCCCCATTTCATCCTACCCTTTCCCCCATACCTCCCAGTCTCACCCCTACCCTTACCCCACCTCCTCCGTGCCTCTGATCCCTTTTCTCCCGTCCCATCTTTACCCGCTCCCTCTCTTCTTCACCCCCTTCCCCGTCCTCCTGCACTCCCGCAACCCCCCCCCCTCCCCCGATCCCACCACCACCACTCCATCCCCTCTGCTGACATCCTTACCTCCTTTGTCTTAGTCTCGCGTCGAATCCCTTTTTCAAGGGAAAAAACGATGTGAGGAGAGGTGTTGGAACCTGAAGTCACCCAGGGATGTTGAGATTATCAGACCAACGCTCTCCCAGCTGAGCTTCTCAGGCTGACCAGAAGTATGTCAGTTTTAAGCTGTATGTATGTACACCAGTGGAAGGGCGGATTAAAATGCGACTAATGAAAACTTTATGACACAAAAGTAGTAATACTTTCATTTTTACGTCTTTTCACAAAATGATGTGATATGAGAGAGAGAGAGAGAGAGAGAGAGAGAGAGAGAGAGAGAGAGAGAGCGTGTGCTTAACTGCGTGCATAAGTAAGTACGTGTATGTGTTTGCAGGTAACACAAAAGCGATTGGCTCTTGATATGCCCAGTTTGTTGTTGAGTCAATTTGGCAAATTTGGAGAAGATGCATTTTTAGAGGGAAAAACAGACTAGACACAGTCACCGCGACGCACACACGAACAAATAGACCACATACATTTTCGATGTGTTCCTGATATGTCATCTACATCATACTAATGTTTCTTTGTAGTTAGGGGGAAACTGATTTACTCCTTAACGTATTGGTTCAGCCAATCAAATGTGTGCAATTCACAACGAATATCAGATGCCCGATTAGTCTTTTCTAATGTGTGGTATGCTTTTCACGATAATCTTGATTTATTCATTATTGGCAACTTATTGTGCATACCTTACAGCTAAATTGATGTGTATCGTGTATGATATTTGTTACTCCGTGTTTATAAAGTCATATGGCGTTTGTATTACTCCCAACATTTGTTTAAAACCGAAAGAGATATACATTTTTTACATGGAGGAACAAGACAGAGCGATGGATGAACAGAGTGTCAACCTCGGTGTGAATGTCAGTGGAGGAAGGACTAGCGCACAGCCCAAACACACTCACAGCTTGCTTACGATCTCATTCATATATCATGCATTCGTCACATCAAACCACTAGTAAAGTCTATAACTTTACTACACATGTTCATAGAACGAAACATCAATGCATATGGAATCAAATGAAATAAAACATTCTCTCTTTCCTGAACTTCCAAAATCATTATCTAAAACATCATTAGCTAACCCGGGTATAGATAGATTTCTACTTTAACCTGGCCAGGTGATCTTAACTATTCACGAATCACTGTCTTTTCTTTTCTTTTCTTTTTCTTTTCACTGTCACTTTCACAACACGACACAACTGCCGGCACTGGGTGTTGGTCTGATGGCGCCTGGTCAGGTGAGACTGTTGGCGTTGGTCTGTGGTTCTGCTTGGCGAAGTGACGCTGCCAGGTATGAGGTCGAACCCCGGTTAGGTTTGAACAGTGACTATCAACATCGATCTGTTCTCCTTTCTTTCTTCCTGCATTAACGCATTGCACTCTCTCTCTCTCTCTTCTAGTCTGCTCTTATCAAATTGGACATGGTTGCTTTTCTTTTCTTTTTTTTCTTTTCTTTCTTTTCTTCTTCATTAATTAGCAACTCTCTCTCTCTCTCCACATCTCTCCTCAGTCCTTCCTCTGCAGACTATCTCATGCTAATCTCTCGACTTGGTTCTCTTCTCTCCTCCCCTCATCTCTCTCTCTCTCTGCCCTTCTCTCCTGCAGAGCTCCACTCAGAACCTCTCTCTCTCTCTCTCTCTGTTCGTTCTCCCCCTCGTTCTGCCGTTCTCTCCCTCTCACATCTTTCTTATTCGTTCCGATCTGTCCGAAAAGGGCGAGTACCATTGGTCAGTATTTTTTACCGCCCTGACACCCGAAGTTATCCCCCTCTAATTCCATTGGATGTTCAAATCATGACAGTCACGCCTACACACCTTACTCTCTGTGGTGGTCAATTGGTCATTTAATTGATTAGCTAGATTTCACCCCCACCACACACTACCTTCCCCCCTTTCCTACTTAATTGGCGCCGTGTGACTTAAGTCGTGGACACTGGTCAATCTAAAGTGGCTAGCTGAGTCTGGGTAGGCGCCACGACGTCTGAGTAACAATGACGCTGGTTCCACAAAGTGGCTAGATGAGCCTGAGCTCGGCTCTGCGACTCGTCTCGCTAGACATCGAGGCGTCGGTCAAAACGGCTTAGTCAGTCTGGGTGGGTCGGACCGTCTCGGTGAAACCTCTCCACTAAGCTTAATTGGCCGGATCCGAACCATGGCCCGGTCTACGTGGCGCCAAGATGTCTGCGTTTGGACTTATGTCCAGACAAATTGGCTGGCGACTCCCCAAGTTGGGTTGTTTCTTTCTTTTGTCCGTGACACAGAGTGCAAGGAGAGAGAGAGAGAGAGAGAGAGAGAGAGAGAGATTGAGAGAGATTGAGAGAGTCTGTGTGTGTACGTGTGTGTGCGTGCGTGCGCGCGCGCGTACGCGCGTGTGTGTGTGTGCGCACGCGCGCGCGTGCACGCGCACACACACACACGTGCATGCGCATGCGTGTGTTTAACGCCTGTCGATGGGATGACATCATCAGTCAAGAGTACTTCATGCACCCGACCCATACCCCACCCATTCCCGGCAGCTGGCCTAGTGCTTAGTGCCATCCATCCCGCCTTCCATGCCCTTCCGACTTGATTGGTGACAGATTGCTGAAGGAAACGGCTCCTCTAATGACATCACTGGTAGAAAGAACATAATCAAGTGGTATTACAGGTAAAGAAAACACCGCCTCTTGAAGATGTCACTGGTGATAGATTACATTACCTGTATTGACATCTCAGGTGAAGTTATCATCCCTTCATATGACATCACAAGTAGAGTTATCTGAGTGGATGATTGCTTTACGATGTCACATTACATCTGCTGATTTTATCACAGGTAAAAAATAAATGTATATTGTCATACTAACAAGAAAAGCCATCCACACAATCTTTGCCACTTTTTGCGTCCTGGCAATGGTATAGAGCCAGAGATGTGGAAAACACCTGCGTTAAATGAGTCAACACCGCGTAGTCCCACGTCGATGATGGTGCCATAGAGCCAGAGATGTGGAAAACACCTGCGTTGAATGAGTCAACACCGCTTAGTCCCACATCGATGATGGCGCCAGAGATGTGGAAAACACCTGCGTTAAATGAGTCAACACCGCTTAGTCCACATCGATGATGGCGCCATAGAGCCAGA
Source organism: Conus ventricosus (assembly GCA_018398815.1). Classification (NCBI taxonomy): domain Eukaryota; kingdom Metazoa; phylum Mollusca; class Gastropoda; order Neogastropoda; family Conidae; genus Conus; species Conus ventricosus. The sequence goes on from CM031612.1 coordinate 78,241,012, forward strand.
GATGTGGAAAACACCTGCGTTAAATGAGTCAACACCGCTTAGTCCCACATCGATGATGGCGCTATAGAGCCAGAGATGTGGACTGCACCTGTGTTCATTCAGTCAGCGGTGTCTGGTCGGCTTGTTCAAAGGTACGATTGTCTTTTGGGACAGCCAGTGGAAGGCTTTACTCATCACATTTGTGCGAACTCCAGTCCTCTGTTAGTGCTCGGAAGAGACTCTAAACCAGGTACCGTGCATGCATGAAAATCTAGTACATTAAATCTCATTCCACCTTTCGCATATGACTAGGCCGGTGAGATGGATGACGCGGGGATACACAAACCAGACACACGCAGGCACACACGCAGGCACACACACACACACACACACACACACACACACACACACACACACACACACAACACTCACACTCACACTCATACACACACACACACACACACACACACACACACACACACACACACACACACACACACACACACACACACACACACAAAGAGAGAGAGAGAGGCACACTGTTGTGTTTCAGACATTTTCTGAAGACGGGATGTGGCTACCTTGATGTTGAGAATAAAAACTGTGATATACACCAAAATCGCACCAAAGGTTAACCTCGGGTTTCTAGCCTGGAACGAAGAAGGAATTCAATTAGCGCTGCTATGACCCACATCGGTATTAGCGTCTTCGTGTAAGACAGGTGGACTGCCTCTTTCTTCATTTATCAGCACTGTTTTGTTCACACTTCAGTGATGGTGCCATAAGACCAGAGTAGGACCACACTGTCTTCATTTCATCAATACTGTTTTGTCCCACATCAGTAATGGTACCATAGAGCCCGGGAAGTGGACACACCTATTTTCATTCTGTCAGCGATACGTTGTCATCGTTGATAATTGTGCCATAGCACCAAGGAGTCAACCGCTTAGTCCATAGCTGTCTTCATCCAGTCAACATTACTTGTGCAGCCTCGCTCGATTTGGTCGTAGCTCTACAGAAGTGCGTTACCTCTCGTCTTCATGCAGTCAACATACTTTTTTTTGTTGTAGCTCTACGAGTGTGACTTCGGTCTTCATGGGTGCACATAGGTGGTGCATCGCTTTCTTTTTGAGTCGTAGACTTTCAAGTGGTATTCGTTTCTACCAGTCACATGAGGTTGGTAGCGCTCGTTGAGCAGGTGTGGTCTGGTGAACCAGCTGCCCAAAGAACGTCATGTCTCTCGCCATCAGCGTCACCACTGGAGCAAAGGCCATCAACAACATCCGCCAGCGCGCCCTGTCCTGGGCTGCCCTTTCCAGTTCTCTCCAGGTGTGTCCCGCTCTCTTCCTCTCTGCATCCAAGTCTCTCCTCCATGAATTCCCAGGTCTTCCCCTTCTCCTAAAGAACAGTCATATGTTGGGCCAAATCTAACTACTGTTGTGCTGGTCACGAGTCTCCAACTTTGCTGGGTGCCATCCTCCGAACACGGGTGTCGCTGTCTACGTGGTGGCGTGCTCAGGAAACGGCAACACTCGTAATCCTGTAAAGAGACAGTAGACGAAAGCGCGAAACTATAGGAGAGGCCAAGGAAAGGTAGGACAAAGGAGGAATATAGAGAGAAAAGCAGCAGAGTGTACATAAAAGGTAAGAAAAGTGGGAAATGTAGGAAAGGAGAGGAACATGCTCGAAAACTATGAGGAAATAGAGGAAAGTAGAAAAACAATAGGAACAGGTAGGGAAAAGTAGAAAAACAATGGGAACAGGTAGGGAAAAGTAGAAAAACAATGGAACAGGCAGGGGAAAAGTAGAAAAACACATGGGAACAGGTAGGGAAAAGTAGAAAAACAATGAACAGGAGGGAAAACAGATAGGAACAGTAGGGAAAAGTAGAACAGGGAAAAGTAGAACGAAATAGGAAATGTGAAAAAGAAGAAAAAGTGGCGGGAAATGTGAAAAAGGGGGAGAACTAGGAAAAGATGTGGAAAGGTACGAAAAACATGAGGAATGTAAGAAAACGTTAGAAAATGTAGTAAAACATAGGAAAATGTGGTGAAAGAAAAATGGTTGCCGAGCGTGCACCAGTTTAATATTTCAGACGATCCATTTTGACTCGCGCGATCTTTACTACCCTGTTAATGTCAGGGGCGTAGAGATATTTATAGCCAAGTACGGAGGGGCGTCTGTAATTGGCCCAGCCCAGTTTATGCTCCGCCAATCACCATTCATCTCTCCGGGATCTGAGTCATTTGCATAAATAAGTCTGCCTCCCGGCGTTTTAGTGCCGAGACATGAAAGAAGGTTGCGTGTAGTTGGTATAAGGCGGAACACAGTCCAACACACGCAGTGCTGCCACGTGCTTTTCTTTTGATCAGGAAAGGCTGGGGGAAGGGATGGTGGTGAGAGGGGAGACTATGAATAGTCGTGCAAAAGACAGACAATGTGTAGACAGAGAGATTGGGGTGTGGGGTGTGGAGAGTTTGATTCTGAGTAGACACGTTTTGTTATACTGTACTGTTTACTGTACGATATTGTACTAAAGTGTAAGTTTTTTTGTGTTCGTTGTAATGCAATGCACAGTGCAGTTTACCTGTGTTGTATGGTGTGGTGTCATATTGCGCAACATTTCACAGTTTTATATTCCACGAAATTTTACAGTTTTTTTTTTTTAAACTAGATCTCGTTTCATAATCATGTTGGCATCAGTCGGTCGCGAAAGGCAACGTAGTTTGCGCGCCGGATGTTTGGTCTGGTGGAGCAGTTCTGCAGAGACATCTCGAAGTCCGGCTATCCCTACCACACTGCGCACAGACGAAGATCGACAGTAGTTTCGCCAGTCTCTGGCACTACCTTCCTTCTCTGTGTGTCTCGTTGCCTTACTTCAGCAAAATGCTCTTCACATCGCCCAAGTCCATGATGACGTTTTCGCTTCCAGATGTCTCTGTCTGTGGCAAGCTGCCTCTCAGGTGTTGGTGCTGATGGAGAGGGCGTTATGGTTACGTTTTGATCGCAGGTGTCGTTGAAGCAAAGCGAGGTCGTCCAGTTGACGTCTTCCCCTCGGCCACTTCTCCCTGCAGGAGGTTCTGAGGGTGGCGACCATCTTCCCTGTGCTGGACTTGTTCCTCTAGTCAGGTGCATTCCATGTCATGTTCCACTCACAGTGAAACATATTCTTTTACATTGTTGGGACTTGCACGATGTGAGACATAAACACTTTACAGCAGACTCCATGAAAACCCTGTTCTGACGTGATCTTTGAGTTTCTGAAAGAGATCAACATTTTTCATCTGATGTAGGATTTTTCGGAAGAAAGATTTTTAACGAAGTTTCTGGTACGCTTAATAATAATAATAATAATGAATATTTCTATAGCGCAAATCCTAGATTAGCTCTAAGCGCTTTACAATACAAGGACTAACGAAAACACGCACGCACACACACACACACACACACACACACACACACACACACACACACACACACACACACACACACGTGCGCGCGCGCGCGCGCACCGCACGCACACACACACACACACACACACACACACACACACACACACACACACACACACACACCACACACACACACACACACACACACAAACGCATACTCAGGCACGGGGAAGCAGATACGTACAGCACACACGGGAAAGCAGACACGCACAACCACTCACGCTCACCTTCGCACACACGCACTAACATAAAATGACATCTGTGTATGACCGGGTAAAAGATGTTTCAGAAGATGTATTTTAAAGACGTGTGAAAGGGTTTTTTGTTGTTGTTGCTTTTGTTGTTTTGATGACTTGTGAGTTGATTTTAACGTGGTGACAGCCCTGATATGACCGTTTGTGGTCGGCTGAGCTATAAGCAACATTACCTTACCTTACCAGCGCAAGCGTCCTTGCGTCTTTGTGTTTCGTTGTGTTGTATTGTTTAACGTTGCATCACGTTGCATTGTGTTTTGTTACAGTGCATTGCATTGTGTCGTGGATCATTGCATTATGCTGTGTTGTGTGTGTATTGTGTTGTAATGTATGGCACTGTGTTACACTGTACTGTGTTGTGTGTGTATTGTGTTGTAATGTATGACACTGTGTTACACTGTACTGTGTTGTGTGTGTATTGTGTTGTAATGTATGGCACTGTGTTACACTGTACTTGTTGTGTGTGTATTGTGTTGTAATGTATGGCACTGTGTTACACTGTACTGTGTTGTGTGTGTATTGTGTTGTAATGTATGACACTGTGTTACACTGTACTGTGTTGTGTTTGTATTGTGTTGTAATGTATCGCACTGTGTTACACTGTACTGTGTTGTGTTTGTATTGTGTTGTAATGTATCGCACTGTGTTACACTGTACTGTGTTGTGTTTGTATTGTGTTGTAATGTATCGCACTGTGTTACACTGTACTGTGTTGTGTTTGTATTGTGTTGTAATGTATCGCACTGTGTTACGCTGTACTGTGTTGTGTTTGTATTGTGTTGTAATGTATGGCACTGTGTTACACTGTACTGTGTTGTGTTTGTATTGTGTTGTAATGTATGGCACTGTGTTACACTGTACTGTGTTGTGTTTGTATTGTGTTGTAATGTATGGCACTGTGTTACACTGTACTGTGTTGTGTGTGTGTATTGTGTTGTAATGTATCGCACTGTGTTACACTGTACTGTGTTGTGTTGTATTGTGTTGTAATGTATCGCACTGTGTTACGCTGTACTGTGTTGTGTTTGTATTGTGTTGTAATGTATCGCACTGTGTTACACTGTACTGTGTTGTGTGTGTATTGTGTTGTAATGTATGCACTGTGTTACACTGTACTGTGTTGTGTGTGTATTGTGTTGTAATGTATCGCACTGTGTTACGCTGTACTGTGTTGTGTTTGTATTGTGTTGTAATGTATCGCACTGTGTTACACTGTACTGTGTTGTGTGTGTATTTTGTTGTAATGTTCGCACTGTGTTACACTGTACTGTGTTGTGTTTGTATTGTGTTGTAATGTATCGCACTGTGTTACACTGTACTGTGTTGTGTTTGTATTGTGTTGTAATGTATCGCACTGTGTTACACTGTACTGTGTTGTGCTGTCTTATACTGTTGGCATTCTGTTCTGTTTTCGCGCACCGTATTCGCTGCATTACAGCCAGTTGCATTGTGGTGTATGGCATTGGCTGGTATTCTGTTGCACTGCCTCGTTTAGCATTGCTTCGTGTTTCATTGTCCCTTGGTATTTTACCCCCGAGCATTCTTGTAAAACACGCAAGCAGAAAGTGAGCAACGATGCAGTCTAACCCACGAAAAAAAAAATAAAGAAAGGCCGAAAAAAAAAAGGACAGAGAAGCAAAGAAACTAAGTGTTTTAGGATGGACTTCACACAAAATTATGAAATAGCAAACAGGGGTATTGTTAAATCAGTATTGATGTGTGTAACTGAAGTGTCGGTGCGAGAGGAAGAGTGAGAATGCCGGTTGGTTCGATCACCAGTCAGAGGACATGGCTATTCATGGTGCGTGGAAGAAGAAAAATAGTAATGGCGATGAAAGGAAGAGTCCCTGTTTGGCCTCTGGTCCTTACAGACAATATCTGTGCAGTACAGACAATATATATGCAGTAGAGACAATATCTGTGCAGTACAGACAATATCTATGCAGTACAAACAATATCTATGCAGTACAGACAATATCTGTGCAGTACAGACAATATATGTGCAGTACAGACAATATCTATGCAGTGCAGACAATATCTGTGCAGTACAGACAATATATATGCAGTAGAGACAATATCTATGCAGTACAGACAATATCTGTGCAGTACAGAGACAACATACAATATCTGTGCAGTACAGACAATACAATATCTGTGCAGTACAGACAATATCTGTGCAGTACAGACAATATCTGTGCAGTACAGACAATATCTGTGCAGTACAGACAATATCTATGCAGTACAGACAATATCTGTGCAGTACAGACAGTATCTGTGCAGTACAGACAATATCTGTGCAGTACAGACAATATCTGTGCAGTGTGTATGGAAGATGAAATGGATTTGAAACGGAGAGAGAAACGGAGCGCAAGGCTGGCTTGTGAAAGCTGTGATTTTCATCTCAGTCTCTTATTTCATAATAAACAAAACAAAAATCGCGGTCCTGCGCTTTGCTAGATTCTGTAAACTTTCTCCCGACACATTGACCTACACACGTACTTGAGTCATTAACATTGGTTCAGCAGTCTTTGTGTAATTTTTTTTTCCTCTTCAACCTCCTACTTTTTTCACCCCACATTTCAACAGTTGTTTTCTTTTAACATTTTTTTAATCCTTTTTTGTTGTTGAAAAGTTCGGGCTTCCATCCTTCTCTTTTTTTCCCAACCTTTTTTTTTTTCTCCAATAAGTAACCACACCTCTTGCGCACCATGCAAGTATGTGTATTATATTATTATATTTCTCCGGTGGAGTTTTGGTGTTTTGTGTTTTGCCGTTAGATACAAGACTCTGCGTGATCTTGCTTACAGACAGACAAAGCAAACAAAGCCGCCCCCCAAAAAAACAAACAAACAAACAAACAAAACAAAAAACCCGTTTGACATTATCAGCTCTTTGATGGAGGTAATTATGGCACGGTGTGACTATGGACCGTTGTCTCAGTAAGGGAAGACACTTATAAGGGGCCCACACATGTTCCTGCGTTCGCGTTTTGCATGTTTGTGTGTTCGTTGGCGTGTGCTTGTGCTGACCTAGGTACAAACGCGTCTGTAGGTGTGGATATTCTCCTGGTACCTCTCAGCAATCGGAGAGCACATTGGAGTCCTTTGCGTTTCCTACAAAAACAAACGTTGGCAATGAACATGAAGAAAAAGGAAATTCCCAGATGAGGGGTTTGAACTTTTCTTTGTGTGTGCTCGCACGTGTCAGACAGGAAACAGTGGAGCGAAAGAGAGGAAGAGAAAAAAGAAGAACAATAAAGTGAAGCAGAATCCCATCCATCATAGTCTATTGGCGTGTGGGAAGGAAGACACTCAGGAGGCTAGGAAAGAATGAAACACGGAGAGAGCGACGGGGGCAGAAGAATGAAAAATGGGTACCTCTCTCCAGTGCCTGGGTTCGTCCTGTACTTTTCTTCCCCTCCCCATTTCTCTCGGGTAATGCTTGAGGTTGATGGAGCGGTGAAGCTGTGGGGGTGGGGATGGTGCTCGGGGGTGGGGGGGGGGGGAGAGAGAGAGAGAGAGACAGACAGACAGACAGAGACAGACAGACAGACAGACAGGCAGACAGACACAGTGAGACACAGAGAAAATCAGCTGCAGGACGAGTGAAAGACGGAACTTGACAGAGACAGAGAGGTACAAGGAATTTGGAGAGTGGGAGAATAATAGACAGGCAGAGGAACAATGCACAGAGAGAGAGAGAGAGAGAGAGAGAGAGAGAGAGAGAGAGGAGAGAGAGAGAGAGAGAGAGAGGAGGGGGGAGGGGGGAGAGAGAAAGAAGAGAAAAGGGGAGACAGACAGACAGAGAGACGGACAGACAGACAGAGAGGCGACAGACAGACAGAGAGGCGACAGAGGAGCTGAGAGAGAGAGAGAAGAGAGAGAGAGAGAGAGAGAGAGAGAGAGAGAGAAGAGAGAGAGGAGGGGGGAGAGAAGGCGTACGCGCGCACGTGTGTGTATCTGTGTGGTGTGTGTGTGTGAGAGAGAGAGAGAGAGAGAGAGAGAGAGAGAGAGAGAGAGAGAGAGAGAGAAGGAAACTAACGCTTAAAGAAAGAAGGAGAATACATATTCGATATAAAGACAAAAAAAGTCGGGGGACACGCTGACTGGCTGACTAAAACCAATTTATATACAGAATTAGCTTTGTTCATGCAAACGCGCGCGCGCGCGCCAGCAACACACACACCACACACACACACACACACACACACACACACACACCACGACGCACAGCACGCACGCACGCACGCACGCACGCACACCACACACACACACACGCACGCACGCACACACACACACACACACACACGTACACACACACATGCACCACACACACCACACACACACACACACACACACACACACACACACCACACACACACACACAACACACCACACACACACAGGGAGGGAGGGAATCCTATTTCCTCCGAGGATTTCTACTGATGTGGGTTCCACCTCGGCGCCACAAACCCCTTATCATCGTCATCATCATCACCCATACCCAGGTCAACAGTCACAAGCAATTGTCCCGGCCTCTCTCTCTCTCTCTCTCTCCTCCTCTCTCTCTCTCTCCTCTCTCTCTCTCTCTCTCTCTCTGCTTCCCACTTCCACTCTGTCTCCTTCCTCCCCATTCTCTCTCTCCTCTCTCTCTCTCCCTCTCTCTCTCTCTCTCTCCTGTGTTCCACCCCTCTTTGTCCCTCCGTTCCTTCCTCCCTCCTTCTCTCCCTCTCTCTCTCACCACTTCCCTCTTCTCTTTCCCTCCATTCGTCTCTCCCTCCCCTATTTCTCTCTCTCTCTCTCTCTCTCTCTCTCTTCTCTCCTCTCTCTCTCTCTTCTCTCTCTCTTCTCTCTCTCTCTCTCTCTCTCTCTCTCTCCAACGTTGTTATTCAAAGACAGATCAATGACGGCGTGTCATGACGGACTGCCGGTTGTGTCCTGATCTCCGTCCACGTCCGGACCACGGCTTCCACACTGTCTGGCACGAACGCATCCGGGTCAAAGGTCGGTCAGATGCGCAAGCCCTCGCATGAAAATTTTGCATTTGAAGGGCGGGAGGAGTCGGGGGGGGGGGGGGGGGGGCAGTATGGGAGGGAGGAAGGTGGATGGTGGTTGGGCCGGGGGAGGTGCAGGGAGATTATCAGCACTACAGACGTATTGTGTTAGTTGGCCTCTTTCTTTCTTTGTGCGTACGCAGGCTGATACTCCAGCGGACACTGCCTGTATAGACAGGCAGTGGTGTTTTGTGTGTATGACCGTTTTTTTTTTTTTAGCCCGCCATTAAGGCAGCCATACTCCATCTTCTGGGAAGGTGCATGCTATGTGTAACGTGTCATCCATACCAACGGCCAAACTGGCCTTCTCTTCCGAAAGTTGGTGATGGGATTTGACGTGTGTGCAAGATGTTGTGCGTGCGTTCACACACGGAACCTCGGTTTATAGTCCCATTTGAAGGACTGCATGGGAAATGGAGTCAGAACCAATGTTCACTCCAAGGGAAAAACCCCCCTGTACCGAAATTCGAACCCGCAAACCCCAGGATCACGAGTCCGGCGCTCTACCAACTGAGCTAGTCCGGCCCCTGTGTTAGCTGGCCTCAAGGGTGGGTCACTTCGTCCGGGCATTAGGGGGTGGGGGTGGGGTAGAATCGGGGTGAAAGGAGTGGGATGGGGACATGAGAGTGCCTCTAATGTTTGACTGTCTACAGCGCTAACAGATGGAAATATGAAACATGAATACATCGGTGAGTGGGAAAGAGAGGGGTGGGGTCGTGGGTTCGCAGGCTGTGTGTGGGTACATGCGCGCTGCGAGTGTGTATATATATTATGTGTGTGTGTGTGTGTGTTTTGTGTGTGGTGTGTGTGTGTGTGTGTGTGTGTGTGTGTGTGCGCGCGTGTGTGTGTAGGTCAAGGTGAGGGTGGGGTGGATATTGATCGTTAGTAGAGGAACTTCTACAATATCCACCGACGAGTAGGTGATGATGCGTTTTGCAACCAGATTGTGGCGGTTTTTTTTCCTGTTTTTATTTTTTTTATGGTACAGAATCTGCTGCTTTTTCTTTCCCACGGGAATGACATAAGGAGGAGGGGGGAAGAGTGTGTGATGCCGGGGAACCCAGCTTTTCCTCCATCCTCCCACCAGTCCCGTCCCTTCCCTCAATCTTCTTAAAGATCTTTCTCGTTATTGCTTGGGCTAGTTGCATTTCGCTATTATTCTATAGCACTGTTCTTGCACATTTGAAGCCCGTCCCAATCTAGGTCATGGAACTGGTCGTGTATGCTGCCAACCGTATATTTTGTTATGTTGCGTTATACTGTATTTTGCTGTGATGTGTTATATTGCATTGTATCATATTGTGTGGTATTGTGTCATCAATTCGTCTTGAGTGCAAAACAATTGTATTTCCTCAGCGTGAATAAGTCTCTCTCTCTCCTCTCTCTCTCTCTCTCTCTCTCTCTCTCTCTCTCTCTCTCTCTCTCTCTCTCTCTGTGTACGCGCGTACGTACCTGATTCGCGCGCGCGCGCGCGCGCGCGTGTGTGTGTGTGTGTGTGTGTGTGTCCATGCTCTCTCGCGCGGGTTTGTGTGTGTGTGTGTGTGTGTCTGTCTATAAATATGTAGGGAGAGAAAGATATGAGAGAGAGAGAGAGAGAGAGAGAGAGAGAGAGAGAGAATATGCATGCTATCAATACCAAAAGCATGGCGACAACGGAGATAACAACGACCCCAATTCGCACAATGGCTTTTAAGGGAGAAAGGGGAGAGCATTGGGAGAGAACACTCGTATCTAAACCACATCTTGTCAGTAAGGACCCGCAGAGTGTTCGGAAAAAAAATCAACAACACAAAACGAGACAAAGAAATGAAAGAAAAGAAAAGCGGGGAGCACCCAGTTTCTTTTAAATCTACATACGTAATATACGGGAAGAGTGGAAAGTAGGTGGGGAACTTTTGAAGGAAGAGAGAACAGATTTTTTCTTTGTTTGTTGTTGTTGTTGTTATTTTTTTTTTTTTTGGGGGGGGGTTGTTGGTCACGGAGAGGAGGGAGCTCACTCGTTCTGCGGTTTTTAAGACAACAGAGTGTGATAACAGAACAGGGATAAACAGCTCGTGCCGCGACAAAAAAAAAAAAAAAAAAAAAAAATCAACGAATTAATTTAAAGCAAGCGAGCAAAAGCAAAAACCGCTAGCGTACCTACGTGCACACGCTGACACACGCGGGAACACACACACACACACCGCGCGCGCGCGCACGCACACACGCACGCGCACGCACGCAAGAACGCACACATATACACACGCACGCAAGAACGCACACATATACACACGCACGCGCACACGTAGACACAGACATAGAACACACACATACAACACACGCGCGCGCGCAGAGAGAGAGAGAGAGAGGGGGGGGGGGGGGGGGAGAAACAACCACACATTTTCCCACAGTGTTGCTGATCTTCAGACTCGTGATGATTCGCTCGTCAAGTCGGCGACGGACCGTAAAAGAACAGAAACGGTGTCAGGGCACGGCACTATCTCCCAGTCATTTTTCATCTCTGGCATATTATTTGGGGAAATGCTCGGTTTGTATCTGTGTTGCTGCTGCTGCTGTTGCCGTTGGCATTGCTGTTGTTGTTGTTATTGTTGTCGTTGTTGTTGTTGTTCTTTTTCTTCGTCGTCGTCGTCGTCCTCCTCCTCTTCTTTTTGTTTTTTCTTTTCCATCAACACCTCCTCTCCTTCTTCCTCATCATCCTCATTATCATCCATCTACCCATCCATTATTCTTTCTTTCCTTTCTACCTTCTTTCTTCTTCGTTTGCCTTTTTCTTCCTGTAATTTCTTTTTTCATTCAGTTCCTTCTTTGTTTTGTACTTTTTCTTTTCACTCTTCCTTACTTCCTGTTCTTCATGCTATCTTGTTCCCCCTCCCCCCATCCCCCTTTCACTTCTCTTCGAACTTTAACGTATCTTTATCTTCATCTTTTGTCTCTTGCCCCTCCCACCTCTGCTTCTCCTCCTCCCGCCAATCTCCTCTTCCTGCTTGGTGTTGTGTACGCAGTGAGAGCGGCCCAAGTGTTCTGGGCGCAAGAAGGTCTGTAGCAAGAAGGTCTGTAGCAAGAATGTCTGTAGCAAGAAGGTCTGTAGCAAGAAGGTCTGTAGCAAGAAGGTCTCTAGCAAGGTCTGTAGCAAGGTCTGTAGCAAGAAGGTCTGTAGCAAGGTCTGTAGCAAGGTCTGTAGCAAGGTCTGTAGCAAGAAGGTCTGTAGCAAGAAGGTTTGTAGCAAGAAGGTCTGTAGCAAGAAGGTCTGTAGCAAGAAGGTCTGTAGCAAGAAAGACGTAGAACAGGACATGAAGCCGTCAGTGCTGCCCAGCACACAACAGTAAAGTACAGGACAGTACGGGGAAACACATCACAGCAATGGTCAGTTCAAAAACAGCGTTATTCAAAATATACTACAATGCCACACAATATCACACAACACAATGCTGTACCATGGAGTTCAATATTTCATGTCGTGACGCAAATCAACACAATGCAACACTGTATAAAGCCGTGCAGTAGAATACAACGTCGTACGTGACAGTGTGGTACAGTATAACGTTAGGCTGTGCAGTGCAATGTCAGAAATTAAGGAACAGTACAGCACAATACAACATTATACAGTGCAGTAGAAACAACTCGATGGGATGTGACGCAATGGTGCACGCTGCCACCCAACTCTGTGCGGGACAAGCCATCATGGCATAACACAACCCTCAACACTACACGTGACTCCTCAGAACCAATCGTAACAGGGGATTGTACCTGGTGTGTATGTGTGGGAGCGAGGGTTGGGTGAGTGTCAGAAAAGGGGTCGTCTCTACCTGATTTTTTTTTGTGCTGTCCCAGCCACAGCCCAGTCGGCCCCGCCGCAGCCCCGGCACCGGCAATCCACAGGGAGCAGTCAATGTCAAGTCGCCAACAGGCAACCCACCGGAGGAGACACTGCACTGCTGCCGAGTCACTTCGGTGGTGTTCAGTGGCGCCTGTTCTGATCTAACATACGCAGGACACCACCTACTAAGCCCCCTACTGACGACAATAATTGCTTAGTCGCGGAGCCGGCGTGAGTGAGCTCTCCCTCCGGAGGGCGCCACCACGTCCGTGAGAGCAGGGCATGAAGGGCCACGGAATTTGAGACATTTTTTTTATGCTGATCGATGAGAAATGAGGATGATTAAGATGATGCTACGGATTTCCATTTCGGTCTGAGACTACATGACAGGGCTGTACTCTACGCTTCCTTTCATGATATATCCCGGCGTCAACCAGGCCCGAGAGATACAGGCACCTGCAGTATTGGTCAGGAAATTTGAGCAACACTCTCAGAAACGCATCCATTATGTGAATGAAACTCGACTGTGTGGTCCCAGTCTTCCCAACTGAGTCCGCAGCAAACTCAACTCGGGCTAGGAGCCGGTCAGGGCAGAAAAACCCACATGACTCTGATTGGGATTCGAACCCACGACCTCCCAGCCGGGAGTCCGCGACGCTAACCACTTCGCCACGGCGGCTGGTGTCTCTACCTGATTTCAGCCCTTCCACTCCAACGCTAACCCCCCCTCCCCCCCCCCCCCCCCCCCCCCCCCCCCCCCCAACCCCCTCTCTGCACCGCCCCCCACCAGCGAGTCTTTGAAGTTGATGGAGGAATGCGGCTGGCCGTTTTCCTGTTTGGTCACATGGTAGTCCAGGAACGGGAGACTGACTGTGTGTGTTTGAACTGCCGGCGAGGAATGGTAGACGGGGTAGGCGTGTATACACAGGCACGTGCGTCTGGCCTCACCGTCCCACAGGTATCGTATGCCTTGTCCAGTTTACTACACACACACACACACACACACACACACACACACACACACACACACACAGACGCGCGCACACACACGCGCACGCACACGCACGCATAGGCGCACGCACGCACGTACACACACACACACACACACACACACACACACACACACACACACACACACACACAACACACACACACACACACACACACACACACACACACAATCAACACAAACACTCACAAGCACGTAAGCACACACGCACTTGCGTGCGCGTACGCACACGAACACACACACACACACACACACGCGCGCGCGCGCGAGCGCACACACAAATGCACGCATACAGACAGAGAGAGAGAGAGAGAGAGAGAGAGAGAGAGTAGATCGGTGCCATAGTGAGTAACTCGCTCGCCAGTGTTGCCAGAACTGTACAGGTCCGTGGTTCCAATCTGGCACAGATGGAGAGAGGGTAGAAGGGGAAAGTGGGGAGACC
>CM031612.1:78262517-78280017 GCA_018398815.1 Conus ventricosus
TTTTATTGAAGAGAGGAGAGAGAGAGAGAAGAGGGAGGGGGGGGGAGAGAGAGAGAGGGGGAGGGGGATTTTAAAGGAATAAAGAAAGAAGAGAAGAGGGGAGTTGGTATTATGTTAAAAGGGAAAGTTTTTTAAAGTTTTTGGGGTTGACAGGGTATATTGTAAAACCCCCCCCCAATAAAAGGGGTGGGGGGGAAAAAAAAATTTTATTTTGAATAAAAAGAAAGGGGTTTTGGGGGGGTTTTGAGGTTTTTTGAAGGGAGTAAGGTTGTTGGGGTGAGGTTTGGAAAAAAAGGAAAAAATAAAATGAGGGGGGGGGTGGGAGGGGGGGGGGGGGGGGGGGGAGGGTGATGAGGAGGGGAAAGGTTTGATTTTTAAATGAGAAGAAGAGAGGAAAAGAAAGAGGAGGAGAGGGGGGGAGGAGAAAAAGAGTGTGTGTGTGTTGTGTGTGTGGGGTTTTTGTGTGTGGTGTGTGTGTGGTGTGTGTGTGGGTGTGTGTTGTGTGTGTGCGCCCCCGGGTGGTGTTTGTGTTGTGCGCGGCGGCGTGTTTTTGGTGTAAAACGCGCGTGGGTTATATTGTGTGTGTTGGGGTGTCTGGCGCGCGCGCGCGATGTTTTACGTTTTTTGGGGGTTGAAGAGATGGGGGTTAAAGGAAAAGGGGGGGAGACGGGGAGAATTTTAGGAGTTTTTTGGGGACTGACAAGTTTGAACGGGGGGGGAAATGATGCAGAGGGGGGGGGGGGGGGGGGGGGGGGGGGGGGGGGGGGTAAGGTGGAAAAGGAATAAAGTTTTGTTTAGTATTTTCAGCTGTGAAAAACAATTTTTTTGTATGGCGTGTTCTCTTTAGTGTGCGTATGTTTTATAAATAGTGTGCGTAGTATAATCAGTCTCTGAAAAATAGTAATCTGATAATTTACGCCTATAATAACTTCTAGAACTGTGAGAGCGAAAAATTAAAAAACAATTTGTATTTGAGATCAAGAAATCTTGTTTTTATATATATTTTATATAATAATATTATATATATATTTTATATAAAATTTTATAATATTATATTATAGATTAATGTAAAAAAATACCAAAATGATTTTGATAGTGCTGCCCCCTTGGGGAGAAAACTTTTGTTAAAATAATAATCTCTCACCTCTCTCTCTTCTCTCTCTTCTCTCTCTCTCTCCTCTCTCTCTCTCTCTTCTCTCTTGTATATATATATATATATATATTATATTATATAATATATTATACTAGGTTGCACACCACCCTTTTTCGGGGATTGCATTCTTCTAAAAACTGAAAAGGCAGGGGAGTCAATTTACATTTCCCGCGGTCACTGGGGAGAAAAACCCAATTTCGAAATATCGGATAGACCGGAGTTTAGAAGTGATTTTCCCCTCCCTATGGGGGGAGTCTCCCCCTTGGGAAAATTTAAAGCTTGCGAGGCTCTTTTGAAAAGTTTATTTTATTTTTTCCCCCCTTCCCCACTTGAAATATGTTAGTTAGGCAAATATTGCCACTGCGATTGAATGATATCCCCCCTTATTTTTAATCTAAAAAATAAGTAAGCTTTGTTTTTTTTAAATTTTTTCTTGCAGTCATTGCAAAAAAAAGTTCTCTGTAATTGCGGGGAAAGGTGCGGGTATTATCCTTTGGGTTATTGTTTGTTGCATTTTTGTCCCTTGCGGTTTATTAAGAAAAATGGCCCCCGACTTGTGCTTTTAAGAGGTATTTTTTATATTTTCTTTTTCACAAGAAAATGTAGTTGTTTTGCTCTTTATATTTCTTTTGCTTTTAGATGGCACCCTTTTTTTGGTTTTTTTGAAAACTCAACAAAAAAAAGGTTTTCCCAGTTTTTGGGGTTTATTCTTTTTAAAAAATGAAAAGGCAAGGAGTCAATTTATCATTCCCCCGGTCCCTGGGAAAAACAACCAAGTTTCGAAATTCGGTTTGAAGGGTTATATGTAAATGAGTTTCCTTCCCCTTTGGGAAGATGTCTCCCCCCTTTGGGGAATATAGCTTGCTGAAGGTCATTTTTGGGGCATTTATTTTATTTTTCACCCCCTCATGCACATACTGTTTGTTGGCGAATCACTACCACTGCAGTTTAAGCGTTTCTTCCCCCATTTTTTTATCTAAGACATAAGAGCAAGCTTTTTTTTTTAATTAATATTTATATGTTATTAGGGGTAAATTTTATTCTTGTATTACAACAAAAAAAGATAGTCCTTGGGGAGGGGGAGAAAGGGGTGGGCTGGGGGGGGCTTGTGCGAAGAACGGGGGCAGTAAGAGGGAGAGAGGGAAAAAAGCACATTGTGAACGGGATAATCATCCAGCTCTCCCCATTTTGGAGAGTACACAGGAAGAAAAAAGGCCTTGCGGGGGAAGGATGGGGTGCTTTCAGGACAGGCTGGGAGACTGAGAAACAGAGGGCATTTGTAACCCCCAACTGGCGTCGGGTAGGAAAGAATTTATGCTGCGTACGAAAGGGGAGGAAATATTCTGACTTAGGGATAAGTTGTGTTCTCGTTTTCTCTCCCTGTCTTGTCTGTCCGGGTGCCCTCGTCTCTCTCTCGCCCCCCTATCTGTCTGTCTCTCTCTTCCTTCTTTAGTCTCTCTCCTCTTGTCTCTCTTCTAGTCTCTTCTTCTTTCCCCTTCCTGTCTTGTCCGCCGCCCCCCCTCTCTCTCTCTCTCTTTTTTCTCTTCTCTTCTGTGTGTGTGTGTGGTGCGCGCGTGTGGTGTCCCGAATGCATGTGAAAAGCTTTTTCAACCGATTTTGTTCCTTTTAATTTTTTTTTTTAAGGGGGTATGGAGGGGGCCCACTTGACATTTTTCATATTCCCCCCAGCTCTGTGTTCCCCCCCCCCTCCTTCCACCCCCCCCCCCCCCCCCCCCCCCCCCCCCACAAAAAACACACAAACTCACCTTTCGCCTTTTTTGCCGTTATGTTTGCCCTTTTCCCCTTCCCCCCCCCCCCCCCCCCCCCCCCCCCCCCCCCCCCCCCCCCCCCCCCCCCCCCCCCCCCCCCCCTTCAACGTTATCTCCTTCCCCTTCAATTTTGACTTCTTTCTTTTTGTCCGTCCTTCGGGTTTTCGTTTTTTTTCTTTCTTTTTTCTTTTTCTTTCTTTTTTTTTTTTCTATGGTTTAAGCCCCCAAAAATGTTTGCCTTTTTTGATCCTGCAGATTGGGTGTATCGTCAGGAGATGCTGTAACCCCGGGCCCGGACGTGTGGTGGTGTGTGTGTGTGGTGTTTTTGATTTACTGTCTGTTGTCTGGTCTGTTGTAAGTTGTTTGCGTGCGTGGTGCGTGGCGCGCGCGCGCGCGCGCGCGCGTGTGTGTGGTGTGGGTGTGTTTACTGGGTTTTGTGTGGTGTATGTTTGGGGGCCGCGCGTGTCCCGTCGTGGTGCGTGTTGAGCAGCCTTTAAAATTGTTCACGGTTTTTGTTCGAAAGGGGTTTTTGACACTTGTTTTTGCAGAGGGTTTTGTTTTTCGGCCTCCCCCCTTTTTCCCCTTCCCCCTCCCCCCCCCCTGGTATGGGTTGCAAGTGGCCCTAGTCAGGCTTTTGGGGCTTGTGTGCCTGGGGAAAGATACAGGGGGGGAACGTTTCGTTCTCCGGGGGGGTTTTTTTCATGCTTTTTTATTGTCTGGGCGACAAATGTCTCCCCCCCCTGCAAGAGACTGAAAAGGGTGCCCGTAAATACACTTCGTGAGTGTAGGGAAAAAAGGGGAAAATAAGAAAAATCGCTTTATAGAGTACGAAAAGTAGCGGTTGGATTTAGCTAAATCGAAAGTAAAATTGTAGGAAAGAGTTCAAAACGGCTTGCTGGAGTTCGTTTTTAGCACCGTCTGGAGACTTCCCCTAAAGCAAAGTGTATGATTAAATGGTTTCCGATTTTTTGAAAATCTTACTCAAAACTTTCTTTGTCCCGGGAGGAGTGGTGAGTTTTTCGGCTGAGTTGGGTCTAAACGCGCGCGCGATAGGTGTGTGTTGGGGGGGGGGGGGGGGGGGGGGGGGGGGGGGGGGGGGGGGGGGGGGTACAGAGCTAGTCGGCCCCATTTTGCCCTCAAAGCAGTATGGAGAATATTGGAGTAAAGTGAAAGGAACAATTCGTGGTTTAAACTAAGGGTCTTCTCCTTCTTCTCGTCCATCTCTTACTTCTTTTTCTGCTTTCACTCCTTTTTCCTTTCATCTTTCTTCTACTTCTCATGTGGGTGTTCAAGACATGTCACCTGCGTACGTATGCGTGTGAACATGTGACTGTGTGAGAGGTTGAGTGGAACGTGATCGTTCTTTTCTTCAGTTGCTTGCAAAAAATACAAAATCAGGTTGTTTGTCCACAGAGTCTCCAGAGTTTCCTCCAGAATCGTCCTTGTGCAGACGATGCACACAGCTGAACCTTTTAGAATAACAGAATCCAGTAAAGAATCATGATTGCCGGTTATGGCACCTTTTAGAGTAACAGAATCCAGTAAAGAATCATGATTGCCGGTATGGCACCTTTTAGAGTAACAGAATCCAGTAAAGAATCATGATTGCCGGTATGGCACCTTTTAGAGTAACAGAATCCAGTAAAGAATCATGATTGCCGGTATGGCACCTTTTAGACTGACAGAATCCAGTAAAGAATCATGATTGCCGGTATGGCACCTTTTAGAGTAACAGAATCCAGTAAAGAATCATGATTGCCGGTATGGCACCTTTTAGACTAACAGAATCCAGTAAAGAATCATGATTGCCGGTATGGCACCTTTTAGAGTAACAGAATCCAGAACAGAAATATGACTGCCAGTTTTTACCATAGAGCCAGACAGCAGGACCCGACCTGGTACAATTAGAACTTGGTTGATGTCTTCTCAATGTGTACAGATCATGAACTGCGAGTCGGTTGTCACCGTTTCAGCTTTGGGGCAGATGTTCACAGTCACGTAGTGTTCACGAACAAGCTATGTGTAGACTGAAGACCTGGAAGTGAGAGGAGAGTCTGAGGCTGGAGGTCATAGACCTTTCTCATGGATATTGTCTCGAACAAAAAAAAATGAGGCGAAGGGGAGGAGAAGGAGAAGAGAAGGGAGGGGCAGAAGAGGGAGAGACAAAACGAGCACCAACACATGCCACACCTCCCTCTCCCCTCCCCAGCCCCCCTCCTCCTCCTAAAAAAAACAGGATCACCTCCATACCGGTGAAATAAAATCTGGATTTCTCAGTTGTTGAAGATGCTATCTGCACTTAATACGGCGCCACGCATTAACATTCGGAGACTCACGGATGTCACTTCTCCTTTCCATGTAAAAAGCAACAACCCTCACCCTCTCACTAACAACTCTGACAGTTGATTCCTCACACATTCCTGGAGCCATCAGGGTTGGAGGGAGGGAGGGATTAAACAACGAGGAGGGGGGGGGGGGGGATGTTAACCAAACAATGACATCACAAACCATCTCTCTTTGCAGGACAACTCCAGGAGAAAGAAGGGAATATTGTACAGGCAAACAGATAGCTGATCCCCCATTTCCGCCATTGCATGTAAACCAAACAAGCCCCATCACAGCCCCCTTTTCTGCTGGCTGTTAATACTAACAGAAAGAGTGGAGTTTAGCCAGAGTGTGAGGTGAGGGGATCTGCCATCCCGCCTTGCAGGCATTAAAGTGGGAGGGGGGGGGGGGGGGAGCCGGGGGGGGGGGGAGCAATAGGGTAAACCAGACCATTAGCCCCGCTAGTGTAAACTGCAGCACTGCTCTGGCGTTTCTTGTCAGTCTCCAGGGAAGTTCAGTTTGAACTGAAGGACCGCGGGTGGGGGGGGGGGGGGGGGGGGGGGGGGGGTGGTGGTGGTTTTTTGACACGTCGGTAAATATACGTCACTTGAAGGGAAGTGAGTGTTGGCCGGAGAGTATCATGCTTTACATGACGAGTGACGCGGGTGAGAGGAGCCACAGTCCCTCCCACCAGAGAGACTGACACATGTCAGGGGTCCCCCTGTGCTCCTTGCATCCCATCTCTCTGTCTGTCCGTCTGTCTGTCAGCCTCTCTGTCTGCCTGTTTGTCTCTCACTCTCTCCCTCCCTCTCTCTCACTCTCTCCATCCCTCCTCTCTCTCCTCTCTCTCTCTCTCTCTCTCTCTCTCTCTCTCTCTCTCTCTCTCTCTCCTTCCTCCTCTCTCACACACACACACACATCTCTCTCTCTCTCCACCTCTCCAACCTCCCCCACCTCTCTCTCTCTCCTCTCTCTCTCTCTCTCTCTCTCTCTCTCTGGCAATAAGTAACTCAACATAGAACAGATCTTTAGCAAACATTAGTGTAAAAGACGCGGTATATGCGTCGGTAGTTGAGCAAGACCGAAAAAAAAAAAACCCAACCCTGAACCATAGGCATATCTTCCCAATTTCTTATATCACGTATTGTGATTTTGGCGTGGGATTACGATACAGATTATGGCATGGACATGTTTTAAGACCCCAAACTCAAGACCAGGAGTCGTCATGTATGCACATATATTTACTAGCAGATAATGTTTGATTAGTATGTCTTTAGGGCCAAAGGCCAGAGAATACTATTAGTCGCTTGAAGTCTGAACTTCTCTTCTCTCTCTCTCTCTCTCTCTCTCTCTCTCTCTCTCTCTCTCTCTCTCTGATGTGATATGATGTGGTGTGTGTTGTTGTGTGTGTGTGTGTGGTTGCGTGTGCGTTGCGTGCGTGCGTGCGTGCGTGCGTGCGTGCGTGCGCGCGCTGCCTGCCTGCCTGCCTGCCTGCTTCCGAGAGTACGTGTGTGTGTTGTGTCTGTATTGACATTTTTCCTCACCATGGGCCTATTCGCTGTTCGGTTTGTGTTCGTTGTCGTTTTGCTGTATGATGATTTATCCATTTGATTATTTTCATATCCATGAATAAACGAACAAATTGTTTCTTTTTCACTTTTGTATATTACCCTATAGTGAGGGCTTGGTTAAAAAAAAAAAAAGATAACCAATAGTGCTCACGACATGAACGAGGGTGTGTTAACCTGTGCAGTGTGGAGGAGGGTGCAAATCCCAGCAAAACGTCATGGATGGAGCCCCCCCCCCCCCCCCCCCCCCCCCCCCCCCCCCCCCCCCCCCACACCCCCTTTCATGCCCCACCACACACACACACCCCATTCACACACACACACACACACACACACAACCAGCCAGTGGCCAGCCTCTTGCACAGATTCTCCCTTTACGTTGTCATTGCCGTCATATTGTACATTATTGTAGTCGTCTTCGCTGTTGTTCTCTTCGTCGTTATCGTCATCATCATCATCCCCTTTTCATCTTTTCCCCCCTCCTATTCGTCGTCATCATCGTCATCATCACCACCCCAGTTTGTCATCTTCTGTGTCGTCGTCGTCATCATCATCATTTTCACCTCTATTTCTACTAAGTATAAGTTGCTACTACTGCCACTGCTGTTACCATTACTGCTACTGCTACAAAACGTGCCATGCCCTCTGCTACAACTACTTCCACTGTTTCTACTGCTACTGCCGCTGCTGCTGCTACTTTTGATATTTTTCGTTGTTCATTTTTCCTTTCCCCCGCATCTTCCAATTCTCCATCATCTTTTTTTTCTTTTCCTTTCTTCGTCTTCTTTCGTTTCTTCTTGCTTTTCATTATCTTTCGTTCTTTCTTCTTTTTTTTTCCCTTTTTCTTTCGTCTTTTGCGGGATTTTATTTTTCTGTCTGTCCAACGTTTGGGCTTTCTTTCTTCAGCTTCTTCCTCTTCTCCATCCTGTTGTTTATTCGTTCAATTTAGGAGCCCCGATGCTGTAGGCGATAACAGCTTAGAGCGGTGTAGTTGGGAGGATGGATTGGCTGATAATGCGGGTGGGAATGCCGAGGGCGGTTCTTCACTAGGTCTTCACTGACTGGTCCTAGTGGAATTTTCTCACAGCTGGCTGTGGCAGTGCTGGTGTGTGTGTGTAGTGTTGTGTGTGTGTGTGTGTGTGTGTGTGTGTTTCTGAGGTTAAAGTTTCGTTGACGCCTGCTTAGGCACGTGAGATGCCTGTTGGTAAGAGAACGAGCAAGCGGGCAAGCAACAGAGAGAGACAGAGACAGGAGAGAGAGAGAGAGGAGAGAGAGAGAGAGAAAGGACAGAGAGAGAGAGAGAGAGACAGAGAGAGAGAGACAGACAGACAGACAGACAGAGGCCCCTGATGCACACGCCTCCCACAGCAGCGCTACAGCTGAACGATCATGTTCAGAACGGAGCCCGGGCACTGCAACCACCACAGATAGCTGGCGACTGCACTCGCCTGAGCGGCGAACCCGACTCGCTTTGTTCAGTGGTCTGCAGTTTTCGCACTGCTCGCGAATAGCGGGCGACGGATGAGTGTGACTGCGCGGGGCAGTATGCTGACCAACACTGTGTTTCCCTCTCGGCTGTCCCCGGAACTGTATACTCAGTGCGTGCCTCACGCTATCGGCGTCTGTGCCAAATTTGAAAACGTATTGGGGGGAAATTAGTGATAACGCTGTATATGACCTCCAATACAGTTTAATGGTTTGATGCGGACATGAAGAGCGGACAGAGGAAATCAACACTTTATTCGCTCGAATGAATGTCCACTAACTTTCTTATCCAGCCAAGAATGACACGTTGTTTGGTTTTGGTCAAAGGAAAGGAAAAGGGAGGATATTGTATTGTATTGTGTTGTATTGTATTGCACTGTATTGTATTGCATTGTATCGTATAGAATAGTATTGACTACGATATGTGTATTGTATAGTTACATTGTCACAACATCTGTGTGTGTGTGTGTGTGTGTGTGTGTGTGTGTGTGTGTGTGTGTGAAATTCGTATTTTGATACATGTCATTTGCGCGACTCATCGTTTGCATATATAAAGCTTAGATTTGCACGATTGCATTAAATATGTAATGCAAAGCCTATCCATTTGAAGGCCCTGTTTTGTCATAGAACATTGGATATATGTGTGCAGTTTCGACTAGAATTTTTTTTTAAAGAAATCATTTAATTCATTTTCTGCACAAACATGACAATGTCACTGAAGGCCAAGAGGGGTCTTTTGTTACTGTGTACCACTACATTTTCCTCCAGCGCACCACAAACACTGGGGGCGAACCGTGCGCTAGTATTACGACGAAACGTCACCCTGGAGCATTTGTAGAGGTCAGGGAAGGGAACAGTCGCTATTACCGCACGAGAACAAAGGACCTGGCGAAACGTGACTGCGGAAACGTGACGTACCCGGTTAGTCAGGCCGACGTCAGCGGCGTTCAGCCCAGTCCCCGGAACTCCCCAACCCTTTCTCTCTCCGACAGGCTTGGGTCGCTGTGAACAGCCCGTCCACCCCGGGTCTCCTTCGGTTCAATGACCTGGTGGAACTGGAGAGAAGAAAGGCACCACTCGCTCCATCCCCCGCCCACCCTCCTCGCCACCACCCGTCCCATACCCTTTTCCCTCCTCCTCCTCCCCGCCCCTGCCTAGTTAGGCCCTGATGTATCTTTGATGGAGCAGCGGGTATTCCGTTTGCCAGCTGTCGGAGAATCGATTGTGTTCTGACAGGCCGCTGTAGAGCTTCCATTGATCGACTTCTGCTCTGCGTGTGTGGTTTGTTGAATGGCGGTAAGAGGGGGAGAGGGGGGGGGAGTTCAGGGTGGAATGGTTGGATAACGGTGAGGGGGGGGGGGGGGGGGATGGCGGGGTGGAGTGGTTGGATGGCGATGGGGGTGGAGGCTGGGGTGGAGTCATCTTTATTCTGCACAAGAGAACACACGCGCCCGCACACACACACACACACACACACACACACACACACACACACACACACACACACACACACACACGCATGGGCGCGCACACATGCATGCACACACACAACGTGCGTGCGCGCAAGCAATCATGCACACACGCAAGCATGCACACACACACACACACACACACACACACACACACACACCACACACACACACACACACAATCATTCTCTCTCTCCTCTCTCTCTCTCTCTCCTCTCTCTCTCTCTCTCACCACCACACACTCACACACACACACACACACACACACACACACACACACACATAAACCATCTCTCTCTCTCTCTCTCTCTCTCTCACACACACACACACACACACACACACACCACACACACACACACACACACACACACACACACGCGCGCGCGCGCGCGTACGATTATAAAGAAGAGATAGAGGAAGGAAGTCAGCGGTGCTGAATTCATTCAGTTTCTTGTGTATCTAATGTATGTGCATTCCGCCAGCATTAACCCCCAAACAGATTACGAGCGAAATATCAATCTTAGATGAAGTATGGACATGCATATTAATCGGTTATCATGCAGATTCTTCGTCCAGTAAAAAGTAGAAAAAGACAGATGTTTCATCCAATCAAACGGATTTATCCTCCGTGAACCCACTCCCTCCCTTACTCTTCCGCTAACCACATTCCGTCGAATCTGAGAGAAAATATGGAAATTCGTCTCCATCATTTTAGCATTTTTACATCTCACAACCCGTGTTGTTTGTTTGTTTGTTTTAAAGAACCAGAACTTCATGGAGTAATAAATGCATTATGTTTCAGTGACCATATTTTATTCCTTCTCTCTCTCTCTCTCTCTCTCTCTCTCTCTCTCTCTCTCTCTCTCTCTCTCTCTCTCTCTCTCTCTCCTCTCTCTCTGTACTTGGTCTGGCACCGTAGCAACTGAATAGTCCACCGTAATTCTAATTAATGTGCAGAGCTCATTGAAGATAAAGCTGTTCTCGGCATCGCATGGCCATCGGTGATATCTATTATTAAACTCTTATGTTCCTGCATAAATTTGGTTAAAAATTAACTCCTATGGGGAACACACATTACCGTTACGGCATTTTTTTTCCCCACCACTTTCCCCGCCTTTTTTTTTTTTGTTCTGATTTTTTTTTCTCTTCCTTTTTGTTTACTTTTTTTTTTTTTTTTTGGGGGGGGGGGGGGGGGGGGGGGGGCGGTCTCTTTTCTTTTTCTTCTTTTTTGTTACAACACCTAAACGCCTATCATCTATCATGCTTACACACAAACGCCGCTTACGCGCGCGTTCCACACTTTCATTCATGCCAGTTCCAAGTGTTGTTGATTTTTCTATCGTTGGACAATGCTTCTTTCTCAGTTAATGTATACTATGGTACAATGATGTCTGTTTGGACAATGCTTCTTTCATTTATGTGTCTAATGGTACAATGATGTCTGTTGGACAATGCTTCTTTCTCATTTCATGTATACTATGGTACATTGATGTCTGTTGGACAATGTTCTTTCTCATTTAATGTATACTATGGTACAGTGATGTCTGTTGGGCAATGCTTCTTTCTCATTCATGTATAATGGTAAATGATGTCTGTTGGGACAAATGCTTCTTCTCATTTAATTGTATTCTATGGTCAATGATGTCCGATGGACAATGCTTCTTTCATTAATGAGTATACGCTATATGGTACAATGATGTCTGTTGGACAATGCTTCGTTTCTAATTTCATGTTACACTTGTACAATGATGTCTGTTGGAAATGCTTCTTTTCATTTAATGTATACTATGGTACAATGATGTCTGTTGAGAAATGTTCTTTCCATTTAATGTATACTATGGTACAAGATGTCTGTGGACAATGCTTCTTTCTCATTTAATGTATACTATGGTACAGGTTGTGTCTGTTGGACAATGCTTCTTTTCATTTATGATTACTATGGTACAGTGATGTCTGGGTTCTTCAGTGCACTAGTGTATGTTGCAATGAGTTCGCTTGCTTGGTTCTTTCATTCTCACTTAATTCACCCGGGTATGCGATTTATCCTGACGAAGTTTGTAGTTAGAAAAGAGTAAAGTAGAGAAGAGCAAAGCGATCAGAATGGACTAGAGGGAATCAAGAAGCAGCGAGTGAGAGCGAGAGAGAGAGAGAAGGAGAGAGAGGAAGAAACAGTTCACAGTCTTGTCTTTTTCAGTTCCATATTCCCAAAAGGGTTTGCGCCCCTTCACAAACGAAATCGAAAGAGGTATACGGCATATAAATGTTATGTCCCCTAGACGAAAAGGGAAGGCACACGTGGGTTTACAAATGTTGTACAACTTGAGACAAATATGGGTTTTCTTATGTTTGGATAATCAGGGTGTAGAATCGGTTTCAACATTTTATTAAAGAATTTAGATAGAGAATAATTGATTGCAGGTGGCAGGAATGGGACAGTTACACGCAAACAAGCGAGAGATGCAGATTTTATAGAACGTTGAAAAATAGTTATTTAAGGGAGTTTTGTGTGTCTATGAATATAAATAAATTTGTAAAGAATGCTCTGACTAAATTTAGATTTGGGGTTTCATCTATATCACATATTCTTTAAGGTATACGAGAACAAACTGAGTCACAGTTATGTCCACTATGTTCGTCTGCTGAGCAAGATGAAATCCATTTTGTCCTTGTGTGTCTAGTGAGTTAAGAAAAGAACTAATCCCAAGAAAGTACTATATGAAACCATGTTTGTTCAGGTTATGCCTCTTCCTTTCATCAGCTAACGTTGTAACGATGCGAAACTTGTCATTATACTTGTATAAAGCCTTTGCAGGACGTGCCGTCGTCACTAGCTAGATGTTCAATTTGGCCCTTTGCTTTGTACCTGTATACATGGCTTCTGATTAAAGTATTCATTCATTCTCTCTCTCTCTCTCTCTCCCCTCTCTCTCTCTCTCTCTCTCTCTCTCTCTCTTTCTCTCTCTCCAGAGTCTGTGCGAAAAACAGTTTTCATTTATTTCTTATTGCTGTTATTTATCAATACTCGTAGTAATTTAGTTTTATTAGTCCCGTCATTGTTATAATTATTGAGACGATAATGATGATGATGATTGTTATGATGAAGAGAACTTGTATGGCACCTATCCTCGATTCGAGACCAAGTTGTAAGTGCTCTACAATCCACGCTCTCGTTTATACCACGGGATATCTACCCGGGTAGAGCCGACTGAAGAGCTGCCTGCTCGCGCTACATTCGGTCGTTTCCCGCATCATTCCGTCTGTCAGTCGCTCAGTTTCTCGTTCATATTTTCATTCTCTCGGTGCATGAAACATGTCGTACTGTCCTCCATACCAACGGCCCAACTGGCCTTCTCTTCCGAAAGCTGGTGATGGAATTGTACGTGTGTTAAGGAGAGGGGGAGAGGAGGGGAGGGAGAAAAGGGGGGGGGGGGGTGCGGGGGCAGGAGTTGGTGGGTATATAGCGGATAATGCACTCGTCTTTAAAGCGAAGAAGATCCGTGGTTCGTGTCTTGCAATCAGTGGTGGGATGATAGGGTATCTTTCGTGTATGAGACAAAAATAACAAACAAAAAACCGAGGTCCCTTGTACAGCAGTCAGATCTGCGTGTGTAAAAGAACTCGCAAGAAGAAAGGAATCACCGCTGGCAAACACCGTTTTGATTGGTGAACAAAACAGGGAGAGATCAAAACATCAGACCCAGGTGTGCGGTATTGTACTGTGATGACCGACTTCCCCCCTTACGGGGGAGCTCCAAGTTTTACGCAGACAAATCTTTTGTGATGAAAGAAAAAAAAAGAAAAACGAATCCAAAACAATAATATTCGATGTGACGCAGTCGCAGTACCATGGATTACAATTTGATGCGGTACAGAGCAATACAATACAGTGCGTGACAGATCAGTACTACAGTCTAATACAATTCAAAAGACAATACAAGACAATATAGCACATTACAAGACAAGACAACGCAACAAAGCACAACAGCAGGGTACAACGGCCAAGTGCACGTGTGTCACAGAAAGAACCATTTTGGTGCTATGTGATGGGTAGTGGAGAATGAACTCTCTTTCCAAAGATCAGCATGGTGAACTTACTCTCCCATTCTTCCAACTATCCCACCTACCTCCCATTCCCCCATCCCAAGATGGACAGACAGACCAGCGTGTGGACAGACCATGGAATATAATAGAACAGCTGTGTGGAAGGTTTGTACCGAGGGGCTGACACACATCTGATTGGCGGGAACTGGGACGTTCATTTTGACCGTCCGCATGACCCGTACAACGGCTAGAGTGGTGAACCTCCTACAGCATTTCAGGGTGTTCCAGGCTGTTTGTGTACACACACGTGGATCCATTGATCTCCAGAGAAGATGATGAAGAACTGTTTTGATCATTCTCTTGTTTATTACGCTCTTGAGTCGGATCATCTTGATGTGCTGTTCCTGAACGCTACTAAACCTCCCAAATGACCTATGTTCCGGACAGTCAGGAATCCTCCTTCCATTGACTCGTTTTGTCTTGATTCTTGTCGTTGACATCTCCACTCGTCGACGGACCACTGACGAGGAGAGGAGCTGACCTCTCAGCTCAGGACTGTCCTTGGTATCCTTCAGCTTCGCGCGCTGAAATGAACCAGAGCAGTACTTCACCCAGGTACGCGCCCATTTCTCTTTGAGTGAGCGCTGAAATGAATCAGAGCAGTACTTCACCCAGGTACACCCGTTTCTCTTTGAGTGAGCGCAAGAGAAGTCTGGCAGAGTGGCGTTGGCTCACCAGTGGACGTAACGGCGCAAAAGCAAATGATGAAATCTGTCAAACACAAAGTCACCAAGCTGATAGAAAAGGCTTAAGACCTCCAATGCCAGAGTGGCGGCGTCGAGAAGCACAGGGTACTTAAAGCCTGAAAAAAAGGCTTGATTTGGAAGGTAAAACAAAGTCCTGTGCGATCAGTTTATTCACCTAACCAGCTCAGATGCTGGCTGATTTTTTTTTTCTGTGACAAGATTTATGCCATCCGTGACTCTCAGGCCAGAGACTGATTCTCTTTGGAAGTATGCTGTGAATAAATTTGTTTCATTTGTTTGATTTTTAAGCTATTTTTCAAGATATGCGCTAAAACATTAATTATGACTTTGATCCGCTTCCAGCGTTTTTGTTCTTTGAATGCATTGGTGAGATTCCTCCTGCTCTCACAAATGGCTTGGATGCTTCACTGTCAGCTAGTGTTGCACCTACATGCATGAAAAAACGGCTGTTATGACATCCCCCCACCCCCCTCCTTTAGACAGCTTCGCTGGACCCACACGTGTTGAAGAACTTAGAACAGTTTCAAGCATTTACGGAAACAGCGTTACTGAGAGTTTTTAATCATTTGCTTGTTGTGAGCTGTTCCAGTCAGATTTCTGCGCAGATCTCCTGAGATCTAAGTGCTGCCTTTGATGAGACTGATCATCACATTTTGTTAGCGCGCGCGCGTGCGTGCGTGTGTGCCTGTGTGTGTGTGTGTGTGTGTGTGTGTGTGTGTGTGTGTGTGTGTGTGTGTGTGTGTGTGTGATCTTAGTGTACGAAAGCAGGTTGTTGTTTCCGTGCAAGGATATTTGTCGGACTCCTATACTTTTACGGATGGAATACCTCAGGTTGAATTCTTTGGCCGATTTTTTTCCCATAAAAAAGAAAGTTTTCCTGATGTTATTTCTTACCACTGTATTAAGCATACCATGTCTGCTGCCGATAGATAAGTGTACAAGAGCGCCGATCGATCACATGCTGGTGTTTGTTTTCCACTGTCCTGTCCTGTATCAGACATGCGCAGACTTGGAGTCTGATATGAGGAAACAAATTGCAGTAAGCTCTCTATGAAAAGACCAGGTGTTTAGGATTTTCCAGAACGCCGACTGAAGCAAGAAGAACCGTAACTGCCATCCACGTTATCTTCACATCGACTACTGTTCATTCACTGCTAACTGGCATTTCTCTAAAAATACACGGACAAAGTTCAAGAAGTGATTGATTGTGCACTACGCCTTTATTTCAGGGTGCGAAAACTATACTGCGTAATTCCCGTCCTAGCTTAACTTCAGTGGTTGCCTGTATAATTATGTGAGAGTGGAAAACAAAACCGCTTTTATTAGATTGTCTCTATATCTGCACGTGTACATTTTCCTGAACTTCTTCAGTGTTGCTGTCCATCTCGATGCAGCAATTTTTTTTTTTCTGATATTAGCCATGTCATGTTGGGAAAAAAAACCGTGATTTTTCTGTCCGCCATGTGCAGTCTCTGTCATCATTCAAAGCTACTTTAAACAGTTGTACCTGTCGTGAAAACAACTCCACCACCTCTCTCTCTCTCTCTCTCTCTCTCTCTCTCTCTCTCTCTCTCTCTCTCTCTCTCTCTCTCTCTCTCTCTCCTCTCTCTCTCTCTCTCTCTCTCCTCTCTGAGTGTGTGAATGTGTATGTGTGTGTGTGCGTGTGCGTGTGTGTGTGTGTGTGTGTGTGTGTGTGTGGTGTGTGTGTGTGTGTGTGTGTGTGTGTGTGTGTATGTTTTCGCGCGCCCTGGCGTATGTGTGTGGTCTGCATGCGTTGATATGCATGCATGTGTGCGTGCTGTAAGGTGCGGGGGTGTGTAGTTTGTGCGTTCGTGGGGGGCGTTTGTTGTAGGGTATATATTTATATAATTATTTGTACGCCCCCTTTTAATTGTATGGTTTTTTATATTAAAAGCGAACATTTTTTTTGCTCGTTTGAAGTTGTTTTCTTCGAAAACGATTGTTTTAAATTGCCCCATATTTTTATCATCGAAACATTAAAATTATTTATTATTGTTTTTAATGCTATATCCCCTCTCCTCTCCTCTTTTCTCTCTTCTCTCCTCCTCCTCCCCTCCTCTCTTCTCTCATTTTGTGTGTATGTTTTTTGCCTATTCAACAGTCAATCAGTAAAATTTTTTTAATACACCTGAGTCATTGCTTTTTTCCCCCTTTGTTCTTTTCCCCCTTTTCCGCTTCTCTACCCCCCAACCCCCTTCCTCATCTTTCTTCTCTACCCCCCAACCCCCTTCCTTATCTTGCTTTCTACCCCCCTAACCGCCTTCCTACTTTTTCCTACCTCCCTAACCGCCTTCCTTATCTTGCTTCTTTACCTCCCAAAACCCCCTTTCCCCATCGCTTCTCTACCCCCCCTAACCGCCTTCCCCCTATCTTTCTTCTCTCCCCCCTAACCCCCTTCCTTATTTTGCTTTCCCACCTCCCTAACCGCCTTCCTCTATCTTTTCTTTTCTACCTCCCTAACCCCCTTCCTTATCTTGCTTCTCTACCTCCCCAACCGCCTTCCTTATCTGCTTCTCTACCTCCCCAACCGCCCCTTCCTCTATCTTCTTTTACCTCCCTAAAACCGCCCTTTCCCCTATCTTTCTTTTTCTACCCCCTAACCCCTTCCCCTATCTTGCTTCTTACCTCCCTAACCCCCTTCCTCTATCTTGCTCCTCTACCCCCCCAACCCCTTCCTTACTGCTTTTCTACCCCCCCTAACCGCCTTCCTCTCTTGTTCTCTACCTCCCAACCGCCTTCCCCTATTTCTTCCTACCGCCCTAACCCCCTTCCTCTATCTTGTTCTCACCCCCCTAACCCCTTTCCCCCTTGTTCTCTCCTCCCAACCGCCTTCCTCTATCTTGCTTCTTACCCCCCTAACCCCCTTCCTCTATCTTGCTTCTCTCCTCCCCAACCGCCTTCC
>CM031612.1:78285017-78290169 GCA_018398815.1 Conus ventricosus
GTTTACCCCTGTGTTAGGTTTTCCCTTTTGGGGGCAAAAAATTTCCCCCCTTTTTTACTGTTTAAAACAGAAAAATTTCCCAAAAAAATGAAAAAAGTTTTTGTTCCTGGGTTTTTTAAAAGACCAATCCCCGATTCGACTCTTTTGATTAGAAAAAAGAAAAGGGTACTTTCCCCTTTTTGAAAAAACACCCTTTTGGGCTCCTACCCGTAGGGCCCGCCCCAAAAAGGGAAAGGGGAAACCTATGAAGGATTAAGGGGGAGTGGGTTGTTTTCCTGATCTGCGTTATCATTTCCCTGTGAACGGGAAAATTTTCCGTTTTTTTTTTTTGATTCACATCATCTTTTATTTTCCGGTATTGTGGTTTTAAGGCGCCCAATTCGGGGAAAGATGAAAAGGGGGGGGGGGGGGGGGGGGAATCACAAAAATGACGTTTATTTTAAAACCCGGGCCCTTTGTGGTCAAGATTTCTCTTTTTTCTCTCTCACCCCACACACACACACACAAAATACACGCGCGCGAAGGGGAAAAAGATTTTTCCTCATAAAAGGGAAACTTTTTCTATTCCTCAACGGCGGAAACCCAAAATCAAATTGTGAAGGGCCATTTTCTTTTTAGGATTGAGGGACAGAAATGGGTTTTTGTTGTTGTAAAAAACGTGTAAAGGGGGCTCTTTATGTGTTCAAGACTGTGGCTAGATTTATCTGGAAAATGTAGTGGTGTACAACCCCACCCGCAAATTTTCATTTTAACCCAAAAAAGCAAATGTGGGTGCCAGCTTTGTACATTTAATTTCGGACTCGCCCAAATTTTAAAGACATTAACTTCGGTCTCCTAATCAACTGGAACCCTCCGTCTTTCCCCGTCACGGGTGCCTTCCCCTCCAACCCCTCATCTCTACAGGGGACGCCCCAACTCCCCCTTTCCCTTTAACCACCTTGTTCTCACCCAAAGGGTTTCCCATTCCCCCGGCCCTGGCAAGCTGGTATGCCCTGCCTTTTTTGGGGTCGCACAAAACAAGACACAAACATGGGACGACGCACCCGCCGGGTTTCCCCGCCGCGCCGCACACACCACACACCACAACCACACACACAACCAAAAACCCACACAAAAACACACACACACACCAGAATTTTTACCCCTTTGATCCCCTTTTTTATTTGTTCTGAGATAATTTAATTTTCAAATGGTGGAAAAAACCCTTTTTTTTTTTCCCGGTTTATTTCTGGGTTTCCCCTTTTAAAGGCATTGGGAAAACGGGGCCGCTAATTCCTTGAGTGTGGCAGTTTTCCCCCACCCAGCAGTCCCCAAGGAGGGGAGTCCCCTGGGCAAGTCCCCTTAAAGGGGGACCCACCAGGGGACACTGCGGGTGGGTGCCCATCAAAATTGGGAATGATCATTTGGCCCCTTTTGATTTCCAAAAAGGGGCCAGGGGCACCCAGTAGGCCCCCCACTGCTTAGCCAAAAAACCCCCATTTAGTTGGTCCCCCACCGAGGGCGCCATCCCGTCAACAGTGGCCCACGAAAATTTTCCGCGACCGGCGGGCCTTGACACAAACTGGCAAAGGGGGACAGAAAAAAGACAGGGAAAACGGAAGGCGAACTTGATAATTTTTTTGCAAATCAAAGCAGGTTGGGGTGAAGAAGATCCATTGGCCCCCCAGGAGTTTTCCCTTCTGGGCGGAGACTGCATGAAAGGGACTGTAAACTGGGGGCTTAAATTTTCATTTATGGGGCCCGGAGACAGGGAGGCCCCCGGGGATACAGACACCGCAAATGTTTGGGCAGAGGGCAGCTAAGGGGCTTATCTGTTAACATATTGGGTCACCACGGAAAAAGTTTAAATTTATAAATTTTTAAACCCCCCCCCCCCCCCCTCCCTCTCTCTCTCTCTCTCCTTCTCCTTTTTCCCCCCTCCCCTTTTTCCCTCTCTCTTCTCTCTGTCCCTGTTTTTTTTTTTTTTACCATGTTTGTAATTCATGGAATTTTAAAATTTGGGGTTAAAGAAAATAATCAGGAAATATACGAGAGTGAGAGAGGGGGATTGGATGCTGATGTGGGGGAAGTGCGGGGGGGGGGGGGGCAGTGGTGAAATCGATTATGTCTATTTTCTCACTTTGCATATTTCCATATCATAAGGATACGGTCGCTGTTTCTGATGAAGTTGGAATTCTTTCAGAAAAAAAAAATCACCCAAGAGTAAGGAGGATGAAGGAAGGGAAGGGGCAGGCGCGGGAGAGGGAGAGAAAGCATTTCCGAATTAGAGAAATTGTGGAATGTGAACATCAAGATTACCTAAAAAATAACAGTTTTCTTTTTTCATTCTGTCAACATCACTTATCATTTCCATCAGAATAAGTTAATATGACAAGTCTTCTCACATCGGCATTCCACATATTTTTCTTCCAGACATTTCGTGTATATATTTTCTTGCAGGTAAGATTCATGGAGCAAAACAAAATCAGTGTGTTTGTTTTGTCAGAAGGTACACTGGATTGCTTGCGTCGTCCATGCAGAGAGAAAAATGAATGTGTTGTGCACGATGGGCTCTTATAGAATCAGAGAAGGCAGGATGGGCCTTTCGCTCTATTCTTACATGTTTTGCATCGGGGCCCATCTCGGGGAGAATTCGTTCCGTTCTGATGCGGTCGTAAACAGATGGACAACGTGCGTGGATAGCTTGAGTACCTTTAAGCACTGTCCATGTGACAATACTGTGTTAATTGATCGGACACTGAACACTGTGTTATCCATATTTTCATTTCTTGTTCGTAGGTTTACTCTCTCTCTCTCTCTCTCTCTCTCTCTCTCTCTCTCTCTCTCTCTCTCTCTCTCTCTCTCTCTCTCTCTCTCTCTGAGGGGGGTGTGGTGTAGTTTAAAAGTACAAATTAGTTTATTTCATAATGTTTTTTAATTTCTATGTCGTAGTGATTTGGCTGCCAGTTTGATTCCTCTCTGAACATTTTAAAAGGAAATTCCTGTCATCAAACACTCAGGGAAAACCCAGTTTGTTATAACATTTTAGAGAGGTGTCTAAATGTCTAGATATCTTTCAGCTCGTAGAACCACCCCCAGTTATCCCCTTTCAATCAGAGCCATTCAGTAGCTCCCCTCAAATTACAGGCACACGATTCTTACAAACATTTCAGCCCTTGTCGCGTTGATTCACTAGATATCAATTTAATCCAGGTACCGGCATTTCATCTAAATACGTTCGTCCAGAAATGTCTTTTAGAAAGCTGTTTTTACAAATTTTTCATCCATGAAAAGAAAGCAGCATTTTGTTTTTCATTCCATCAAAAGCACATACGCACTTCATCCCCTTTCCCATCGTAGATCGGTAAAAAAAAATCCCCCAAACGAAGGACGTTCTGCTTCTGTCTCATCTACACAACACTTTGTGGAGGACCTGTTGGAACCAGGGGAGACACGAAAAACCCTCTTAGATCCAGTCCTGCCTCTCATGGAAGGAACCGTCCTGGCAACGGGTTCCAGTGTTGTGAGAGTTCTTTCTGTTCCGGGTGGTCGTATATAATACTGTCGCCGTGGAATTGTATCGCAGCGACAGCATTTCACGTGAAATACTGTTGCAGCGACAATATTTGCTGGAAAAATTGTCGCGCGACAACTTTCACGAAAAATGTCCTATAGAAAATTGTAGCTGTCCATAAAATGCAGTATTTCCCGGGACATACTGTCGCTGCGACACGATTTTATGAGCGACAGTATTACATACGGGCACCGGCCGACAGACAGTTCGATGATGTTGTCGGCACGTGATGGACAACGTGGGTGTCAAGTGATGGTAGTTTGGGAGAGTTGTACCGTGTGAAGAATGTGTGTACATTGGGTTAACAATCATCTCTCTCTCTCTCCCTCTCCCTCCCTCTTCTCTCTCTCTCTCTCTCCCCCTTCTCTCTCTCTCTCTCTCTCTCTCTCTCTCTCTCTCTCTTTCTCCTCCACCTCCTCCTCCTCCTCCTCCACCTCCTCCTTTCCCCATGCTCCTCCTCTTCCTCCTCCTCCTCCTTCCCCTCGTCGTCGTCGTCGTCGTTCCTCCTCCTCCTCCTCCTCCTTCTCCTCCTACATCTTCTTCTTCTTCTTCTTTTTCTTCTTCTTATGTCTCTCCCTCGCTCGCTCGCTCGCTCGTTCGCTTGCTCTTGTGCCCTAATTCTTCTTTCTCTCCTTCTGCCCTTCTAAATCTGTGTCTCTATCCATCTCTCTCAATACTTAATGCCGCTTGGGTAATGGGATGAATGTGCATCTGGCATGATGTGATATGTGATAGACCAAGGCTTGTTCTATTGATTGGAGACTCCCGCTCCTGAGACAGTTTCCCGCTGCTTTGGTTTTTTTTTGTTTATTGTTTGATTTTTGTTTATTTTTTTGCATTATTTTAGCTGCTGTGCTTTTATATAGATCCACTGTCTGTTTGCTTTGCTGACCGGTTTCTCTCTCTCTCTCTCTCTCTCTCTCTCTCTCTCTCTCTCTCCTCTTCTCTCTCTCTCTCGCTCTCTCTCTCTCTCTCTCTCTCTCTCTCTCTCTCTCTTCTCTCTCTCTCTCTCTCTCTCTCTCTGGCGTGTGTGTGTGTGCGTGTGTGTGTGTGTATGTGTGTGTGTGTGTGTGTGTGTGTGTGTGTGAGTGTGTGTGTGTGTGTGTGTGTGTGTGTAAGTGTGAGTGTATGTGTGTGCGCGCGTGCGCGCAAGCGTGTGCAGCGATACGAAGATTTTTCTATGGTTTTTAACTTTTTATATTCACCCTTTTTATATCTTGATTTTCTTTCATTTTTAGAGTTTTTGTTTGTTTCGAGAGGAGCGTTTGTGTTTGCTCATTTTTTTCTTTCTGATTTATCATTATATGTATGGCATGTCAAGTGAAGGTTTTTCCTGGATAAAAAGATATCCATGTAGTCGTAAATATTTAGCTACACATTTTAGCTTGTATTCCTCCAAATCAGATCTTACAGCACACATTGGAACATTAAAAGGGGGGGAAAGAGTATAAAGTAGATAAATTGTCGTTTCTGTTATTTATTTATTCATGATTTGTTTATCTATTTTTACATGACCAAATTATGTGCAAATCCCAGAGACGGAGAGAGAGAGGAGGGGAGAGAAAAGGGAGGAGACAGAGAGGAGAGAGAGGAGAGAGA
>CM031612.1:78291169-78298669 GCA_018398815.1 Conus ventricosus
ATTCATGGGACAAAATCATTGAAGAAACAAAATAACTTCGGGCGGGGCTCTAAATCAATAAGCCATTCTCGTTCCCTGATACAAAAGACCAACTTACACTCACGTATTGTGACCACTCTGTTAGACTGGCGTGAGAGAGAGAGACAGACAGACAGAGAGAGAGAGACAGAGACAGAGACAGAGACAGACAGAGACAGACAAGAGAGATTTGTTTCAATAGCCCATCGAATGTTTCCACATCCTCACTTGCGTGCATTGCCGACCATGTTTCATTATTTCACCAGCTATTTGATTCACTCTGTCCCCAGCAATTCATGACAAGAAAGTTCATCTGAAGGGGACTGCCAACAATCCTTAATGAAATATGAACAGCATCCGAATCAATGCGCTGTCTCGCTTCCATCATGCAAGAAATAAATCCAAACATTCTTCAACCAATCACAATCGCCTGCCCTGTTGCCTACCCTTACCGCCCCTGCCCGTCTCGTTATACGAGGAATAAGGAGAAACGCGCACGCATCCACATTACGGTGCCGTCAAATCGTCTCTCAGTCTCTGATTGAATTGCAGGAATCGGACATACATGGAGCACTTCTTGTGCCTATACGGGTCTGTGATGATGGTCAAACGTAGCCCTCCCCCCCCCCCCCCCTCCCCCAGCCCACTTCATCACCGTCCCCCCCATCCCTGCGTCTCTCCCCCACCCCCTCTTTTGCCCTTCACCCCTCTGCCACCAATTATATACGAGACTCTATTTCATACGAGCGCAGAGTCTATTCTGTTCTGACAGGCCGTGGGAGTGTCCGGGCGATGAACAGGTTGGTGTGTGGGAAATTGAAGTGTGGGTGCTTGTGCCGCGGGATGGGGATGGTACTCTTGGGAATGTTCGATTCTACTTATTTCGTTTTTAGTGTCGGTTCTTGTGTGTGTGTGTGTGTTGTGTGTGTGTGTGTGTGTGTGACTCTGTGTGTGTTGTGTGTGTGTGTGTGTGTGTGTGGAGGAGGTGGTAAAAGAAGACAAACAGGGTCATGAGAAGTGCTCCCTGATTTCTTTTTATGCTCATTTTCTTATTCAGTGTGAGCACATATGATCAATGATATATGAAGATGAATAATATCAGTAAATGTCGATTTGTCACTAAATTATTCAGGGAAGAATCCTACTGTTGCACATAATACGGAATGAAGGTAAATTAAGGGCGAAGCACAGGAGGAACTAAAGTAAGTAGTTGAATCAGTCTTGTTAGTTTCCAGAGATTTTCGCACGAAAAATGGAGGATTAGCCTACGTTACTATCCATTTAGTGTTGTTTCCATTGGTTTTGCTTGTTAAGTGTGTATAAGTCTTGGTCTTCTGCTAAATATTTCATCCACAAGAAAGAAAGTCTGTGCTCTTTCATCCAGTCATACGTTGGATGTCCTCCTCCGTATACAGGTGGAAAAACATTGCAAAGCGTTCTGCTGCCAGCAGATGGTCACACGGATGTATTGATTGACCTGCGGGAGACAGGGCAGGTTGGGGCACCTGTTCCATCCCTTAGATGCGATCATCTTTCACAGGACCACGCAGTCTGTTACTGACCTGTAGAAACCAGACAAAAATGCAGCATCTGTCACAACCTGCCTGTGTAGGATAGAACTGTCTAGGTGTCACATGACCACATGGACTGTGATTGACCAGCAGGAAACAGGAAAGACATGAGGGACATCTCACACACCCCGCACGTGTTGCATGGATCCATCCTGTCACATGGTCAGTCGGCGGTTTACCTGTAGAAACCAGGAAAGGTATACTGCATCTCTCACACCCCTATAGGTATTGCATGGACCCTTCCCGTCACATGACCACACAGACTGTGATTGGTTGAAGGACAGGAACCAGGAAAGACTTGAAGAATAAGTTTCATACTCAGTCATGATTGGATGGACCAGTCCCGTCACATGACCACACAGACTGTGACTGGTTGAAGGACAGGAACCAGGAAAGTCTTGAATAAGTTTCATACCCAGACATGATTGGACGGACCCGTCCCGTCACATAAACATACAGACTGTGATTGATTGACCTACAGGAACCAGGAAAGACTTGAATAAGTGTCATGCCCAGACATGATTGGATGGACCGGTCCTGTCACATGACCATACGCACTGTGATTGGTTGCCTTAGAGGAACTAGAAAGACATGCAATAAATCTCACACCCAGACATGATTGGATGGAACTGTCCGGTCACATGACTGTACAGACTGATCTACAGAACTCGGAGAGACATGCAACATTTCTCCCACCCCTACAACTGGAGAGAACCGTCCTCTGAAAGGAATTCCATGAGAACGGGATATGCTAATACGGATCCAAGTCCACATTATGTTTTGAGAGCCCAGCCGATCGCGATGGCCCTGTCAGGGCTGCACCGTCATTAAAACCAGAGAGCCCAGCCGATCGCGATGGCCCTGTCAGGGCTGCACCGTCATTAAACCAGAGAGCCCAGCCGATCGCGATGGCCCTGTCAGGGCTGCACCGTCATTAAAACCAGAGAGCCCAGCCGATCGCGATGGCCCTGTCAGAGCTGCACCGTCATTAAAACCAGAGAGCCCAGCGATCGCGATGGCCCTGTCAGGGCTGCACCGTCATTAAAACCAGAGAGCCCAGCCGATCGCGATGGCCCTGTCAGGGCTGCACCGTCATTAAAACCAGAGCTATACAGAATGTAAAACAGAAATCGGAAATGAAATGAGGTAGGGAACAGTAAACGATAAACAGTAAACAAGTGGGGTATTTTTTGCTCCCATAAGAAAACCTAACATAGAGTAACTTTTATTCAAGACTGGCACAGCTCAAAGATTGTCCCCTACATTTTGTACTATTTGCACAATGCCTTTAGTTTTTCAGCAACGTTTTTTCCTCCCCACACTTTCGTTTGGTTTCATTTACTACTCTTCGCTGGCTGCTTCGGGGTGCTATTGGAGTTTTTTTTGCACCCTTGGTGGTGAGAACACCACAGTATTATGGACTGTGGTGTGTCTCTATTTGACGCCAGGAGCGCAGACATAACCAGCCGTGTCTCCCTGATGAGTTCCGAACCAGCGGACGAAAGGCCTCGGAGTAGGCAATACAAATATATCTGCCTTTAAAAGGGATTGCGATGGTTCTCTTATGCAGCTAGTGAAGAGTTTTCTTATCGTAACATATTTTCTTAATTTCATGTTCCCCAGTTTCTCCATCTCAACCCCCCCCCCCCCCCCCCCCCCCCCACCTCCTTAAGTCCAAATCTTTGCCAAGTCATTACTACGAAGACAGTTCAGTTGTTGGCCTGCGCTTGTTTTTTTCTCCCACTATTAGATTGTTCGTCTATGTATTTGTCTGACTTTATTCAAGTTTAAAAGGCTGTGCCAGTCTTGAATAAAAGTTACTCTATGTTAGGTTTTCTTATGGGAGCAAAAAATACCCCACTTGTTTACTGTTTAAAACAGAAAGTTTCAAAATCCTGAAAAAGCTCGTTCCTGGGTTTTAAAAGACCAATCCTCGATTCGACTCAGATGTAATGAGAACAAGAAAGGCTACTGCCTTTATGACACACACGTGTGACTCATACCACGTAGGCCCTACAGAGGAAGGGTAAACGTATGACTGGATTAAGGGGCAGTGGGTTAGTTTGTATGATCCCCCTTTTTTTTCTTTTAATTCACATCAGTCTGTTATCTCCGGTATTGTGCTTTTAGCGCCCTAATGCGTGAATGATGAGAGGGGAGGGGGTGGGGGATAAAAATCACAAAATGACGTTTATTTAAACCTGGGCTTAGTAGTCATGATTCTCTCTCTCTCTCTCTCTCTCTCTCTCACACACACACACACACACACACATACACGCGCACGCTCGCTCGCGCGCGTGTGCGCGAGCGAGCGATTTCTCCTCATAAAGCCAGCTTTTTCTTCTATTCCTCAACGGCGACCAACATCAAGTTGCTGAAGGACCATATCTTTTTAGGGATGAGGTACAGAAAGTGTTGTTGTTGTAAGAACGTGTAAAGCAGCTCATTGATGTGTTCACGACTGTGGCTAGATTTATCTGGCAACTGTAGTGGTGTACAGCCGACCAGCAAATATCATTCTACCAACAAAGCAAGTGTGGATGCCAGCATAGTACTTACAATAGCGGACTGCAACTGTAGTGGTGTACTGCCGACCAGCAAATATCATTCTACCAACAAAGCAAGTGTGGCTGCCAGCATAGTACTTACAATAGCGGACTCGCCGAGTTTTATGACATTACTTCGGCTCTCCTAATCAACTGAACGGGTGTATGTCCCCAACTGAACCACCCAGCTCTTCAGTCACGGTGCCTTTCTCTCCACACCCCTTCATATCTACAGCACGCCCCATCTCCCCTTTCCTTTTACCACCTAGTACTCACTAAGGTTGCACCAGTCCCCTGGCCCTGGCAGTAGCTGGTATGCCACTGCCATTTTAGCTCGCACACACACAGACACACACATGCACGCACGCACGCACGCTCGCGCGCACGCGCACAGACACACACACACACACACACACACACACACACACACACACACACACACACACACACACACACACACAGAATTTTTACCCTTCGATCCGCTTTCTTTATTTGTTCTGAGATAATAATTTCAGTGAGTAGGAAAAAAACATGATTTTTTTTTTTCTCGGTCTTATCTTCTGTTCCGCTTTAATAGCATTGCACACGCGCCGCTAATTCCTTGATGTGTGGCAGTATCCCGACACCAGCAGTCCACAAGGAGCAGTCCATGTCAAGTCCCTTAAGGGCGACCCACCAGAGGAGACACTGCGCTGCTGCCGAGTCACTTTGGTAATGATCAGTGTTGCCTCTTCTGATCCAGAAGACACAGGACAGCGACTAGGCCCCCTACTGCGTAGCCAAAAAGCCAACATGAGTGTGCGTCCCTCACCGAGGGCGCGATCACGTCAAAAGTGTCCCCACGAACTTGCCGCGACCGGCGACCTTGACACAAACTGGCAAAGGGCACAGAAAAAAGACAGGAAATCGAGACTGAGGCAGAACTTGATATCTTTGCTAATCAATGCAGGTGAGGATGAAGAAGATCAAAGCAGGTGAGGATGAAGAAGATCAATGCAGGTGAGGATGAAGAAGATCAAAGCAGGTGAGGATGAAGAAGATCAAAGCAGGTGAGGATGAAGAAGATCAATGCAGGTGAGGATGAAGAAGATCAATGCAGGTGAGGATGAAGAAGATCAAAGCAGGTGAGGATGAAGAAGATCAAAGCAGGTGAGGATGAAGAAGATCAAAGCAGGTGAGGATGAAGAAGATCAAAGCAGGTGAGGATGAAGAAGATCAAAGCAGGTGAGGATGAAGAAGATCAATGCAGGTGAGGATGAAGAAGATCAAAGCAGGTGAGGATGAAGAAGATCAATGCAGGTGAGGATGAAGAAGATCAATGCAGGTGAGGATGAAGAAGATCAATGCAGGTGAGGATGAAGAAGACAAAGCAGGTGAGGATGAAGAAGATCAAAGCAGGTGAGGATGAAGAAGATCAAAGCAGGTGAGGATGAAGAAGATCAAAGCAGGTGAGGATGAAGAAGATCAAAGCAGGTGAGGATGAAGAAGATCAAAGCAGGTGAGGATGAAGAAGATCAAAGCAGGTGAGGATGAAGAAGATCAATGCAGGTGAGGATGAAGAAGATCAATGCAGGTGAGGATGAAGAAGATCAAAGCAGGTGAGGATGAAGAAGATCATGCCGAGGAGTTCCATCCTGGTCGGAGACTGCATGACGGGACTGTAATCTGACTGCATGACGGGACTGTAATCTGACTGCATGACGGACTGTAATCTGACTGCATGACGGGACTGTAATCTGACTGCATGACGGGACTGTAATCTGACTGCATGACGGGACTGTAATCTGACTGCATGACGGGACTGTAATCTGACTGCATGACGGGACTGTAATCTGACTGCATGACGGGACTGTAATCTGACTGCATGACGGGACTGTAATCTGACTGCATGACGGGACTGTAATCTGACTGCATGACGGGACTGTAATCTGCGCTTACTTTTCATGATGTGTCCCGGAGTCAGCCAGGCCCGAGAGATACAGACACCTGCAGTGTTGGTCAGAAACAGACTAATGGTCTTATCTGTTACATATTGATCACCCATGGAGAAATAGTTTATCATAATTTTAACCCCCCCTCTCTCTCTCTCTCTCTCTCTCTCTCTCTCTCTCTCTCTCTCTCTCTCTCTCTCTCTCTCTCTCTCTCTCTCTCTCTCTTCTCTCTCTCTCTGTCCATGTTTTTTTTTAACCATGTTTGTAATTCATGGAATTTTAAAATCTGGGATTAAAGAAAATATCAGGAAATAATATACGAGATTGGATGCTGATGTGGGGGAAGTGGAGGGGGGGGGGGGGGGGGGCAGTGGTGAAATCGATTATGTCTGTTTTCTCACTTTGCATATTCCATATCATAAGGATACGGTCGCTGTTTCTGATGAAGTTGGAATTCTTTCAGGAAAACAAAATCACCCCAAGAGTAGGGTGGATAAAGGAAGGGAAGGGGCAGGCGCGGGAGAGAGATAGAAAGCATTTCCGAATTAGAGAAATTGTGGAATATAGGAACATCAAGATTACCTAAAAAATAAAAGTTTTCTTTTTTCATTCTGTTAACATCACTTATCATTTCCATCAGAATAAGTTAATATGACAAGTCTTCTCACGTCGACATTCTACATATTTTTCTTCCAGACATTTCGTGTATATATTTTCTTGCAGGTAAGTTTCATGGAGCAAAACAAAATTCAGTGTTGTTTGTTTTGTCAGAAGGTACACTGGATTGCTTGCGTCATCCATGCAGATAGAAAAATTAATTGTGTTGTGCATGATGGGCTCTTATAGAATCAGAGAAGGCATGATGAGCCTTTCGCTCTATTCTGACATGTTTTTGCATCGGGACCCATCTCGGGGAGAATTCGTTCCGTTCTGATGCGGTCGTAAACAGATGGACAACGTGTGTGGATAGCTTTGAGTACCTGTAAACACTGTCCATGTCACAACATTGTCTCAA
Source organism: Conus ventricosus (assembly GCA_018398815.1). Classification (NCBI taxonomy): domain Eukaryota; kingdom Metazoa; phylum Mollusca; class Gastropoda; order Neogastropoda; family Conidae; genus Conus; species Conus ventricosus. Next base: position 78,298,251 of record CM031612.1, read on the forward strand.
TTGATTGAACACTGAACACTGTGTATCCATATCTTCATTTCTTGTTTGTCGGTTTTCTCTCTCTCTCTCTCTCTCTCTCTCCTCTCTCTCTCTCTCTCTCTCTCTCTCTCTCCCTCTCTCTCTCTCTCTCTCTCTCTGAGAGGGGGTGGGGGTGTTAAAAGTACAAATTCGTTTATTTCATAATGTTTTTTAATTTCTATATCGTAGTGATTTGGCTGCCAGCTTGATTCCTCTCTGCACATTTAAAAGGAAATTCCTGTCATCAATGACTCGGGGAAAACCCAGTTTGTTATAACATGTAGAGAGGTGTCTAAATGGCTAGATATCTTTCAGCTCGTAGAACCACCCCCAGTTTTCTCCCTTTCAATCAGAGCCATTCAGTAGCTCCCCTCAAATTACAGGCACACGATTCTTACAAA
>CM031612.1:78318087-78325587 GCA_018398815.1 Conus ventricosus
CCCAGAGGCGGGCTGAATGCGTTCTAGGTGGATAATTTAAAGACCTTCACTGACGGAGCGATCTCTATCTTGTTGCCCATGACCAGGGCGTTCCTGAGATCTCTGACTGTCCGTACGTCGACCACGACACCCCCTCCCTTCCCACAGCCTTCCTCCTTACGATCTTCTGTCCTGGGAAATAAAAACGTGGGGGATTAGTCTCTGGAGATCTATCTGGCATAGGAAGGAGTCCACGCCACGGTTACCCCCACCCCTTCTCCTCCCACGACCTTCTGTCTGGGGACAGTGACGAAGTATATGTAGATTGTTGGTAGGGGTATATCTAATACAGGAAGGATTATACCCGAGGATTAGTCTGGATTAATACGCCACATTTGCCCCACTCTCCCTTCCATCCCATCTGATCTACCAATGCTGGAAAGATGATTGTTCCCTGGGAACCAGAAATAACCGTTGGGCCAGTTTGTCTTTCTTCTTTTTGCTTTGTTTTATCGTATACCTCTGTCTTTTCTTCTTAATTTTTAGTTCGTGCAATGGTGGCGTCATGAATAGTGGGCGTCATGTAATACTGGGCGTCATGTAATAGTGGCCATCATGTAATGGGCGTCATGTAATAGTGGGCGTCATGTAATAGTGGGCGTCATGTAATAGGGGCCATCATGTAATAGTGGCCATCATGTAATAGTGGGCGTCATGTAATAGTGGGCATCATGTAATAGTGGGCGTCATGTAATAGTGGCCATCATGTAATAGTGGGCATTATGTAATAGTGGGCGTCATGTAATAATGGGCGTGATGTAATAGTGGCCATCATGTAATAGTGGGCGTCATGTAATAGTGGGCATCATGTAATAGTGGGCGTCATGTAATAGTGGGCGTCATGTAATAGTGGGCATCATGTAATAGTGGGCGTCACGTAATAGTGGGCATCATGTAATAGTGGCCGTCATGTAATAGTGGCCATCATGTAAAAGTGGGCGTCATGTAATAGTGGGTGTCATGTAATAGTGGGCATCATGTAATAGTGGGCGTCATGTAATAGTGGGCGTCATGTAATAGTGGGCGTCGTGTGATAGTGTGCGTCATGTAACAGTGGGCGTCATGTAATAGTGGGCGTCATGTAATAGTGGGCGTCATGTGATAGTGGGCGTCATGTAATAGTGGCCATCATGTAATAGTGGGCCAGTCAGCAGTGGGCAAACACGCCCAGGCTAAGAACCACACTACTAATTCACACACACACACACACACACACACACACACACACACACACACACACACACACACACACACACATACACACACACATACACGCGCGCGCGCGCGCTACCACGAAATGCACATTAAAGTAAAATGTGGGAAGTATGTAGTATGAATTCAGGGAAGGAATATCTGTCACGGTTTGTAGAAAAGAGAAAAAGAGAGCCTTTTGTCGAACAAGGATACGAATAATGCATTCAGAACACACTATCAATACTTGCCTTTAAAATTAAAAAAAAAAGATTAAAAATGGTGGCCGATTCACGCAAGTCTTCAACAAATGAGCCACATCTCAGCAAATGTTGGGAACACATCAGTCGTTTTTCTTCTTCTCTGCAACGGAAAAGGAAATGGATGCACAGTTCTTAAAGAAAAAGAGTGAAAACAGACAAGCCTGTCTGTAAACCAAACAAACAAACAAAAAACCACAATCGAATAGTCGAAACCATAATTCACAAAATATATACACATATTCACACAACGAGGACAAAAAAGACTTGAAATGGTTAAGGGGAAGCATAAAACATGCTGCTGTAATGTCTGCTTTAATGGGCTATATTAAACAAAAAAGAAAAATAGAAGGTAGATCAAGGCCAAAAGAAATATATCAAAGCTAATTTGATCAGAAAACTGAAACCTTTTCTTTCCAAAGAAGAAGAAAATGTTGGCTCCCATGGTCTGGATGTAATGACCGGTAACATGCACGCACCAAACTTCATTCGTCTATGTTCCACAGTTTTATGCAAAAAGCAACAACAGCAACAACAAAAACCGCTTTGTCTACAATGACATGAACAACGAACGGACGGGCTCTATCTCAATATACCCCGCTCAACTATTGTCGCAGACGGGAGGGGAGTAAGTGGGAGGGGGTAGGGGAAAGAGAGCTTGTCGTCCTCGTGAGACTTCAGGTTTTCCGAAAAAGGTTAATTGTTCCGGTCAAAATTAAGATGCAAATTACCCCTATGATGGACCACCCTTATTTCAATAATGGGCTGGCTATGCCAAATATGGAAATATTCCGATGTCCCGATTTAAGCAAAAAAGGAATCTAAAGTAAAACGCAAAAAAAAGACGTACCGTTTGCAGACAGCACATGTATTCGTGAAACTACCTTTAAACCCTAGGGAAATTGTTGCATAAATATAACAGTTCTGTACGGCTGTGGAACTCACTGCCGGGTGCCATCAAGATTGCCACAAATGCAATCTCATTTAAAAAACAAATTGATTCGACAGTTTTGAGATCTGCATATTGACGATTTTCTATTTTTACTTCCCCAGATATTTTACTATTATCTGGGCCTGAATTTGGCCATTACTTTTAACTTCTTGAATATCGAGTGCGACCCCTTGTTGCCAAATTTGCTCCAGGGGCCAACAGTCTGAGTCGCACTGTTTTATGTTTTATGTTATTTTATTTTACTTTTTAACATGCGCGCTGGTGACCTACTCGTTTTTGAGTGAACCAGTATTTTAGGAAGAAGAAGAAGACCTTTAAACCATGGGGTCATTGTACCTTTAAACCCTAGGGAAATTGTTGTATTAATATAACTACCTTTAAACCCTAGGGAAATTGTTGTATAAATATAACTACCTTTAAACCATGGGGTCATTGTACCTTTAAACCCTAGGGAAATTGTATAAATATAACTACCTTTAAACCATAGGGAAATTAAATAAAGGGAAAAGGTGGCAAAAGGAGTACCTGGAGAGGGGATGTCCAACGTTTCGTGTCGTAGACACTTCAACAGGGAATGAAGCTTGATGATAGTTGACTTGGGTCACTGAACACAGTTCATGGTTTGAAGGGTGGAAAGGGCAGAGGTGGGAGTGGTGGACAATATTGAGTGTAGGGGTGATCATAATTCACAATAGAAATGGGGAGTGTTAATGGACAGCAAGGAAGGGGGAGGGAGGGGGGGAAGGGGGGGAAGAAGAAGGGAGGGGCAGGGGGGGAAAAAAAGGGGGGGGGGGGAGAGAGAAGAAAGGAGGGGGGGGGGGGGGGGGGGAAGGGAGAAAGAGGAGGGCTGATGGTTCATTCCCTGACATTGAGCCCATGTGGGCTCAAGGTGCCAAGGCGCTGTATTAACGGCTTTCCATGTATTTTCGGTAGTTCCCTTCTTGACGACCATTTCTCCAAAGGGCTGCTACTCTGATGTGGGAAGATGGTGATGGTCCGAATTGAAATGGTTTGCCACAGGCGTGTCTTTTCCTGTGAGGATGCTGTCTCTATGTTCTTTAAAACGTTCGTTTAGAGATCTGTATGTTTCACCCACATACATCTTGGGACAAAGGGTACAACTAAGAACATAGACTATATTCTGAGTCTGGCAGGTGAAGTGAGACTTCATGTGGAAGCTGCGTCCGGATGGGCCTTGCACAGTAGTTGTCGGATTAAGAAAGTCACAGGTTTTGCATTTGGGTTTCTTGCACTGGAAATTGCCTGGTTGGGTTGGGGGGGATGAAGGGTGGAAGGTAGAGTGCATCAGGTGGTCACCAAGATTTTTGTCCCTTTTGAATGCCACCATAGGTGGTAGACTAAACATGTTTTGGAGAGCTGGATCCTCCTTCAGAATAGTGAAGTTGCGGAGCAGAACGTTTTTCACAGGTAGATTGTGTGGGTGGTAGGTCAGAGTGGCAATGCATCGGTCATTGTCTGTAGTCATCTTTTCCTTGTCTTGTAGGAGCTGGTGTCTGGGGATGGACTGTGCTCGTTCAAGGGCCATCTGAACTGTAGCTTGTGGGTAGCCTCTAGTAGTGAAGAAGGTAGTCATGGCCGCTGCTTCTTTGGTGTAATTATCATCAGTGCTACATAGTCTGCGAAGTCGAAGAAACTGAGAATATGGGATGCTTTCTTTCATGGCAGGAGGGTGGCTTGATGAGAACAGGAGGTAAGAGTGGGCATCAGTTGGTTTGTAGTGCACTGTTGTGTGGAGAGACTGCGGAGTGCTTTGAATACTGATTTTGATGTCCAAAAATGAGAGGGAAGAGTCCGAGATTTCGTATGTGAATTTGACTGAAGGGTGAAAGGCGTTAGTATAGTCAATGAAGCATTGGAGTTCCTGTATGGGTAGAGTGCTGATTCCAAAACAGTCATCTATGAATCTTTTGAAGACTTCAGGTAGACGTCCAGGGTATTGAGCAAAGATTTGTGTCTCAATGTGCCCCATAAAGAGGCAGGCATATGATGGGCCCATGCGCGTGCCCATAGCAACTCCTTTGATTTGTTGGTAGGCCTCGTTTCCAAATTCGAAGGAATTCAGAGTTAAAACAAGTTCAGTTAGGCGCAGGATAGTGGTTGGGTCAAAGTCAAAGTCGCTTTGTTTCAGGTAGTGTTTAACAGCGAGGAGTCCATCTTTGTGCGGGATATTAGTATATAATGATGTCACATCCATTGTGAAGGGAATGATGTTCACTGTCAGGTGGGAAGGTGTAATCATAGAAAATCTGCAGGGCATGGTTGGTGTCTTTCACATAGGTTGGTAGGTTGTGGACAAGGGGTTGGAACAACCGATCAAGAAACTGTGACAGTTGAGCAGTTGGGCAGGAGCAGGCTGAGACGATAGGTCTACCAGGGTTGCCGTTCTTGTGAATTTTCGGTAGTAGGTAGAATTTTGCAGTGCGAGGTTCTTTGACTATAGTTCTTGTTGCTTCTTGAGGGAGATGACCTTTGGAAACTGCTTCTTTAATGGTCTTCCGGACCAGTGCGTTGTCTTGTGTGGTTGTTGGGGTTTTGATGGGAGCATAAGTTGAGGAATCAGAGAGCTGGCGTTTGGCTTCTTCTTCATACAAGTCTTTTCGCCAAACCACTACTGCCCCTCCTTGTCTGCTCTTTTGATGATGATGTCGGGTCTCTGTTTCAGTTCTTTTAGGGCCTGAAACTCTGCTTGGGTGAGGTTGGATTTTCTCACAGGGGTCAAGTTTAATTTATCAATGTCGTGTTTACACTTGTCAATAAATAGTCAAGAGCAGGATACCGTCCATCCTTGGGGGTCCAATCACTCCTTTCAAAGGGGAACAGTTGTGCTAGATCGTTAGTGGCACTACGTGCTGTGGGGTAGTGAGCAGCTCTCAAGAAGACCGCGAGTCGAAGTCGGCGGAAAAAATCGTTCACAGTCTATAGCATGTCTGTCTGGTGGGCCTTTGGTTGAAGGGGAACAAACTTTAGTCCCTTTGCAAGAAGTTGACGCTGGGGATCAGTCAGTACAGATCATCTGGAATAGTTGTCACCAATTTTTCACTGATGACTGGTTGGCACTTGAAAGTGTGGGTTGTTCCTTGGTGAGGTTCTGCAGTTTAGAAGCTTTGGTTGCTTGTAAAGTAGCATGCAGTTGGTGGTTTGCATTCCGGGTTGTTTCGATAATCAACATGTGACTGTGTGTTTATTGCATAGGGTGTAAAGCTGATATCTAAGGCGTGATTTCAGGCGGTCAAGTCGCTGGAGTGCCATGCAGTAGTTCTGTACTGTAGAGTTCATCAGTTTGAAGCTGGTGGAGCGAAGGATGCAAGACATTTGATGTTGAAATGCCTTGGGCTGGGGTGACACATGGAAATTAAGCAGAAAGCCATTGGGAATCAGCCTTTGTTGCAAGCAAGTTCTCAGGAATACAACGTGGCTTGTATATCTGGTCTTGGTCAGGATGCACTTCAGGTAGGAGACTGCAAGGGACTGGGGGATGGTGGGGAGGGCCTGGAAGGTTGACAGGGCCAGGGCGAAGAACTTTGAAGTTGAAGACATGGTTGCCAGCCGTTGGTGTAAAACACAGAAAAGTAAAGTAGTGACTGCTGTACTCGTATTCAAATAAATAAAGGGAAAGGTGGCAAAAGGAGTACCTGGAGAGGGGATGTCCAACGTTTCGTGTCGTAGACACTTCAACAGGGATGAAGCTTGATGATAGTTGACTTGGGTCACTGAACACAGTTCATGGTTTGAAGGGGTGGAAAGGGCAGAGGTGGGAGTGGTGGACAATATTGAGTGTAGGGGTGATCATAATTCACAATAGAAATGGGGAGTGTTAATGGACAGCAAAGGAAGGGGAGGGGGGGGGGAAGGGGGGGAAGAAGAAGGGAGGGGGCAGGGGGGAAAAAGGGGGGGGGGGGAGAAGAAGAAAGGAGGGGGGGGGGGGGGGGGAGGGCGGGGGAAGGGAGAAAGAGGAGGGCTGTGGTTCATTCCCTGACATTGAGCCCATGTGGGCTCAAGGTGCCAAGGCGCTGTATTAACTGGCTTTCCATGTATTTTCGGTAGTTCCCTTCTTGACGACCATTTCTCCAAAGGGCTGCTACTCTGATGTGGGAAAGATGGTGATGGTCCGAATTGAAATGGTTTGCCACAAGCGTGTCTTTTCCTGTGAGGATGCTGTCTCTATGTTCTTTAAAACGTTCGTTTAGAGATCTGTATGTTTCACCCACATACATCTTGGGACAAAGGGTACAACTAAAACATAGACTATATCTGAGTCTGGCAGGTGAAGTGAGACTTCATGTGGAAGCTGCGTCCGGATGGGCCTTGCACAGTAGTTGTCGGATTAAGAAAGTCACAGGTTTTGCATTTGGGTTTCTTGCACTGGAAATTGCCTGGTTGGGTTGGGGGGGATGAAGGGTGGAAGGTAGAGTGCATCAGGTGGTCACCAAGATTTTTGTCCCTTTTGAATGCCACCATAGGTGGTAGACTAAACATGTTTTGGAGAACTGGATCCTCCTTCAGAATAGTGAAGTTGCGGAGCAGAAGTTTTTCCAGGTAGATTGTGTGGGTGGTAGGTCAGAGTGCCAATGCATCGGTCATTGTCTGTAGTCATCTTTTCCTTGTCTTGTCTCTTCACACAACAGTGCACTACAAACCAACTGATGCCCCACTCTTACCTCCTGTTCTCATCAAGCCACCCTCCTGCCATGAAAGAAAGCATCCATATTCTCAGTTTCTTCGACTTCGCAGACTATGTAGCACTGATGATAATTACACCAAAGAAGCAGCGGCCATGACTACCTTCTTCACTACTAGAAGCTACCCACAAGCTACAGTTCAGATGGCCCTTGAACGAGCACAGTCATCCCCAGACACCAGCTCCTACAAGACAAGGAAAAGATGACTACAGACATGACCGATGCATTGCCACTCTGACCTACCACCCACACAATTACCTGTGAAAAACGTTCTGCTCCGCAACTTCACTATTCTGAAGGAGGATCCAGCTCTCCAAAACATGTTTAGTCTACCACCTATGGTGGCATTCAAAAGGGA
>CM031612.1:78330587-78333087 GCA_018398815.1 Conus ventricosus
TGCAGTATAAAAGCCGGGTGATTTTGGCAACCGGCAGGCACACCGTACCAAAAAACAGCATGCCACGTTTGAGCCCAGCAGAGAGAGAAAACGCCCTGGGTCGTTTGCAAGTTGGTCAGAGTGCAACTGATGTGGCCCATGCTTTGAATGTCTCCCCCAGTACCATATGCCGACTTTGGACTCGCTTCCAGAGGACAGGGTCATCAGCTGATGCCCGAGGTCAGGCCGACCTCATATCACAACGCCAGCCCAGGACCGCTTTATACGGCTCAGACATCTCCGCAATCGCTTCCTGCCGGCCTCGTCCACTGTCCAGGCATGCGCTGGTGTCCGTCGCATCTCCGACCAGACTGTCCGGAACAGGCTGCATGCTGCTGGGCTGAGGGCTTACAGGCCCCTACGTGGCAACGTAATGACGGGGCGCCATCGACAGACCAGACTGCAATGGACTACGCAACACAGACACTGGACACTGAGGAACCATTGGCGACACGTCCGGTTCTCGGATGAGTCACAGTTTCTGCTGCAGCGCCATGACAGGAGGCGAAGGGTTTACCGCCGGGTTAATGAACGCAACCAGCAGAACTGCGTCGACGAGGCACCTCCGCATGGTGGCGGCAATGTCATGGTATGGGGGCCATCAGCAACACAGGCAGGAGCCAGCTGGTGCGCGTGGAAGGTCACCTGACAGCCCAGCAGTACGTCCAGGTCATTGTTCAGCCACACGTCCTGCCTCTAATGGCCACTCCCAGGGCCGTGTTCCAGCAGGACAACGCCAGGCCCCACACAGCACGCCTGACCACAGCCTTCTTTACCGCCAACAACATCAACACCCTGGCCTGGCCCTCTCTTTCCCCGGATTTGAATCCTATTGAGCACGTTTGGGACGTTTTGGACAGACGCCTGAGAGTGAGGGCCAACGCCCCAGCGACTCCAAATGAACTGTTCCGGGCATTGCAGGCCGAGTGGGCGGCCATCCCACAGCAGACAATCAGGAACATTATTGCTTCATTGCCCCGCAGATGCCAGGCTACCATTGCAGCCAGAGGGGTCACACCCGTTACTGACTTTGGAAGCGGCCTGGCGATTTCCCTGAGGGTCTGGGGCTGGTTCTTTACCACAGCATTACAGAGGAGACTTCTGTCCTACTGATGACCTGTTTTTGTCATTTTCACATTAAACGTGTTGTCACACTGAGCTTCAATAAATTGTGTTTCAAATCGGCAGCTTGGCATTTTGCGTTTCTTTTTTTGAACAGTATATTTGCGCTTGTCATGGTACACACCTGTTTCCCCTGTTTCCTCGCGAAAATGACGTTTTCGTCAGGAAAAGATGGATGACAGTTATTACCCCAATAAAAGCAGGCAAGACAATTGTGACTCTCAGGATATACAGTTATGATCTTCAGGAAAACAGGGATAACAGTCGTCATCACAAGAAAAACAGGATAAAGAACCGCTAATATCGTCTGTTGATGCTAGCATGCTCCCATACTCAGACCTCCACCATGTTCAAGTAGTCCTCCTCTCCCCACCCTAACCTCCCTCCTCTCCTCATGAAAATAAGTTTATTCACAGGATCCTGGTCGTAATCCGGATTGGCATCAAATCTTACGTGTTTGTAGACACGCATGCATCTAATAAACCTGAATTTTGTTTATTCATTGAGATCAATGCGTTATGTCTTGGAAATTGAAGACGTCTAATCTTTCATTGTTAAAGAAAGTGAAAACAAAAAACCGTGGACCCTCTTTGTTCTTAAATCACAGAGCAGTATTCATTGGACACGGCACAAAATTTTAGGTCTGACAGAGTTAGATTGTACACTGCCTGCTGGCTAAATTCTACATTTGTAAATGAGCCGGGGAGCCGAATAGCTCAGTTGGTAGAGCGTAATCTTGGTGATCCTGGGGTTGCGGGTTCGAACCTCCGCCGGGGCGTTTCGGTACAGGGGGATTTTTCCCTCGGAGTTAACATTGGTTCTGACTCCATTTCCCATACAGTCCTTCGAATGAGACTAAAACCGAGGTTCCGTGTGTGAACGCACACATAATATCTTGCACACACGTAAAATCCCATCACCAACTTTCGGAAGAGTAGGCCAGTTTGGCCGTTAGTATGGATGACACGTTACACATAGCATGCAACCTGCGTGAGAAATGGAAAGAATGAAGGAAGTAAGGAAAATGAGTGATCGATATTGAACGATACTGACTGGATGACACGGGAAACGACTGAATGAAGCGCCAGCTGGCAGCTCTTCAGTCGGCACTACCCAGGTAGGCAGCCGTTGTGTAAACGAGTGTTGATTGTAAAGCGCTTAGAGCTTGGCCTCTAGCCGAGAATAGGCGCTATATAAGTATTCATTATTATTATTATTATTATTGAATGTAAAGTGAAAGATCAAATTCTTCATGTCGATGTGTTCATGAAGTTATGAACAGAGAGATAGGAGACAGAAAAGTTCTTCACTGATGTTAACTTTAAGTAAATGTCCACTT
>CM031612.1:78345587-78348087 GCA_018398815.1 Conus ventricosus
CCCCCCCCCCCCCCCGTGGTTTTGTTTGTATGATGTGGTTAGTTCTGGTGTTTCATCTTTCCCGCAATCTGCTCAATATTGGGGCATTCTTTATGTCTCAAACAGCGGTCAAAGATGAACCAATCGTCTTCGCCTAACACCTGGTGCTTCCCCCTCATAATGTAATACATTGAATTCATTGTTTAAGGACACACACCCACACACAAACACACACACACACCACACACACACACACAAACACACACCACACACACACACACACACAAACGCGCGCGCACGTGCGCGTGCACGCGCTTGGCATACACCACACTGACCTGTCCTCGTGCGCGCGCACCTACACGCTCCTGACACTTGCTGTCACGCGCGCTCACATATGCATCCTAAAGCGCGCCCGTTCTGTGCACGTACACAGACAGATCATGAAGCACACTCATGCACACTCATGCCTTCACACACACACACACACACACACACAACACACACAAACACACACACACACACACACACACACACACACACACACCTCGCACACTCGCACACATATTCACACATTTGCTCCATACATATACAGACACACTGCAGGTAGACAAAAAACAGAAACACATAGACACTTAAAGTGGGACGCACGCACACACGCACGCACGCACGCACACACACACACACAAAACACACACACAACACACACCACACACACACACACACACACACACACAAAAACACACAAACACACACACACACACACACAAAACACACACACCACACACACACACACACGTTATCTTTTCGTCTCAAAATTTACACAGATGTATCCCACTGGATAACTAAGTGGGGTGCTGCATTTACCATTCTGTTAAAAAACAAACAACAGAAAAAAAAACAATCCTATTATCTTTAAAAGGTGCAGGGGCTTGGGGAGTGTGTGTGTGTGGGTGTGCGGGGGGGGGGGGGGGGGGGGGGGGGGGGGGGGGAGCTAGACGGTAGGTGGGGGGAGGTTTTTGGGAGGGTGGGCGTGGTTACAGAGGAGAGGGAGACGTCGGGCATGGGTTCAATTTAACCCTTGGATAACTGCCGTTGTTCAAGGCTTGGTAAATTTCCTTCTTCGCTTTTCCACGCTAGTGATCGAGACGATTTTAGTGTCATTTCAAAACCGTTTTTTTGTTTTTGTTTTGCACACAGCCAACAGTTTCAGTTTCATCAAGGAGGCGTCACTGCGTGCGGACTAGTCCATATACGCTATACCACATCCGCTAAGTTTTTAGACCACACTACGCATGATTTGAAGCTGATGGATATATGAATGAACAACAAAGATGAGACAATTGAAGAAGAGGGTCTCGGGCTACGACTCAGCGATGTCTGACCTACGCATTATCCCAACGCGCTGGTCAGACCCTTTAGTGCCTACCTACCATTTTGTGTGTGTGTGTGTGTGTTTGTGTAGTGGATGTACAACGTGTGTGTATGATGCGTGGGCATGGAGCCAGCCAACCAAAATCTTTTAAGACAAGGGCTGACATAAAGAAAATCCCGTCACCAGCCCAATAAATTCTCAATTCAAGGGATACAGGATTGTGTAGATAGTTGTTGCTTTTAACCATAGAACCCATGAGTTTCAAAACAGAGTGACTGAGGGCGGAAAATGAAGAAAAAATTTCGAAAGAGAGGGGTTAGTTCCCGCCAAGGACACAGACAAACATAGCACAGGAAAAACACTATGCTACGTCTGTCTTGTGCTATGGTTGTCTGTGTCCTGGGCGGTAACAAACCCCCCCTTCTTTCGAAATCTATTGAATCCATGTTCAGAGAAGGTGAACAGAATGTCAAAGAAGAAGCGAAGAATATAAACGGACCAAACAATCAGTACTCTATGGTCTTGACATTAGGGACAATAACTTGCTACCAATGCATGAGGAAAATATTTCAGGGAGAAGGTAGCCGGTTTTTTTTCTCTCCTCTAGTTGTTTGCCATATCAACTTGTAAATCAGTTGCGAAATGCCGATGTCCTTGATACTGTAGGAAAGCGATTTTTGTCTTTCAGGGAATTGAATTTCTTTACTTCATAGCTTCACAGTAAACGTCTTCAAATGAAGGTAGTTCCCCTCTTCCCCCATCCCATAACCACTAACACAGGGAGGAGACTGTATGTGCGTGTGTATACACACACACACACACACACACACACCCCACACACAAAACCCCACACAAAATTATATATATTTATATATTATAAAATATAATATATATGCATGTGACTCCTCTGCCTTTTCAGTTTTAAGAAGAATGCAATCCCAAAAAAGGGTGGTGTGCAATACCGTAGTATGTTTGTTGAGTTTTCCACTATAACAACAGAATGAAGTGCAATGGAACACCACCATTGGTGCACCTTTGGTTGGTTTTTTGAAAACTCAACAAACATACTACGGTATTGCACACCACCCTTTTTTTCTGGGATTGCATTCTTTTAAAACTGAAAAGGCGAGGAGTCAAATTACACTTTCC
>CM031612.1:78353087-78355587 GCA_018398815.1 Conus ventricosus
GCGAGAGCTTTTTGCTAGTAACGTTATGTGGGATTCCAGCTGAGACTATTGTCAATATTAGTCCTAATACTTTATGATGAGTGACTTGTTCCACAAGTACATTATTGAGGTGTATAGGAGGGAAATCATTGGTGAGCTTTTTTTCTTTTTTGCCCAGTTGTAATGTACATGAGTTTTTTTTTTTGAGGGTGAAGTGACATATGATTTAGTTCGGGGCCCTTTTACAAGGTCGTTGGTACTCTCTTGCAAATGTTTTGAAAGACTGGAAGGATCATTTTTGGGCTGGTGTGAATTGTTTGGGGTCATCTGCAAAGAGGTCGCATGTAGATCTCACATGTAGGGGTAGGTCATTAATGTATTTTAGAAGAGTAACGGGCCTAAAATGGAGCCTGTGGAACGCCATACTTAAGAGTTGTTATAGAAGAGACAGCCGTCCCGATAAGACTCATTGTTGTCGTTTTGTGATGTATGATTTTAGAAGGATAAGGCGGATTTTTTAAAGACCGTATATCTCCAGTTTTCGAATAAGGAGATTTGTGGTCAATGACATCGAATGCTTTTTTAAAATCAACGAATAAACACCACAATATCTGTTGTTATTAATATTATTAAGCCACACATCTACAAGATTGATTTAAAGCAGAATGGCAGGGAAAGTTTCTGTCTGAAACCAGACTGTCCGGGATGGAGCAAATGTACTTGTTGAAGTGATGAAGGATGTGTTTATTTAAATGCTTTTCTAGAGGTTTGGAAAGGATAGATAAGATTGATATGGTCTGTAGTTTGAAGGATCAGTACTATCACCAGATTTTGAAAGGGTATAACTTTTGCTTTTTGAACGCATTAGGAAAAAAAACTTTTATCTATGCACAGATTAAAGATATACGTTAACGTGTCAGTTATAACTGGAGCCGAGAGTTTCAGAATTTTGCCATCTATGCCATCTAGTTCACGTGTTCCTGACTGTTTGAGATGAAGTAGGTACTGATACACCTCGTGCACAGTTATAAGTGGAATGTTTTTGTTCAGACGTGATTTGTTTGTCGTGACAAAATTGATGGAGTTCTTTAAGTTCATTAGCGCTTGAATGATCAGTAGTAACAACTGTATCTGGAATGGTAGAGAAGTGAGTGTTAAGTTGTTCAGCAAAATACCTTTGATAACAGTTGATTTTTTAAGAAGAACTGTTGTTGTTAAGCTGGGGTTTTTTGCTTGCCAAACCAGTTTTGGATTTTGTTTGGAAGTTAATAACTCGCGATAGTATTTTGTTTTTTCCCTGCGCTTCTGAGAGTTTATTGTGTTTCTTAGTGATCTTGATTCTTCTTCATAGCCCTGTTCTTTTAAAAAGGGCTCTAAGGTAGCACGCCTCCTGTAATTCTTTCGTGTACCACGGTGGTTTGGGAGAGAGAGAGAGAGAGAGAGAGAGAGAGAGAGAGAGAGAGAGAGAGAGAGAGAGAGAAGAGAGAAGAGAGAGAGAGAGAGAGAGAGAGAGATGGTAAGAACCGTGGCGGGGGTGGAAGAGTGGAGGGAGAGGGGGGTTAGGAAAGCGGAGGTGGGGGGGTGTCTGATGAAGAGTGGAGGGAGAGGGGTGTTAGGAAAGCGGAGGTGGTGGGTGTCTGATGAAGAGTGGAGGGAGAGGGTGTTAGGAAAGCGGAGGTGGTGGGGTGTCTGATGAAGAGTGGGAGGGAGAGGGTGTTAGGAAAGCGGAGGTGGTGGGGTGTCTGATGAAGAGTGGAGGGAGAGGGGGTTTTGGAAAGCGGAGGTGGTGGGGTGTCTGATGAAGAGTGGAGGGAGAGGGGTGTTAGGAAAGCGGAGGTGGTGGGGTGTCTGATGAAGAGTGGAGGGAGAGGGGTGTTAGGAAAGCGGAGGTGGTGGGGGTGTCTGATGCACTCCTCTCATAAGTGTTCCGGGGTTGGAAAGGTCGTGTGTACTGTAATAATAATAATTTTTAAAAAATGGAACTGACAGTCGCTGAATCCAGTTGATTTTTTTACAGATCGAAGATTTGGTTCATGATTGGCAAACTTCGAACTAACTCCATCTTGACGTGGCATTCATTGTAATTGAAGAGTCCAGTTTGGCTTCCCCCTTTGACGAGGCTTATTTGCTATGGTTTTGACAAACAATATTAAATTAACGATGCATTCTTACCTTTCATGGGGAAAGATCTGTTAACTGTTTAAATAAATTTGGACTGTGGCATTTACAGTTTTTAAAACAGTTTTCACCCCTAATTCATGTACACTTATGTACGTGCGTTTGGCAAGATCATGTAGTGAGCAGATCCTCTTGGAAAAAAAAGACTACCTTGATACTTGTTAGAATTTTTGCAACCCCCTTTATTTGATCATACTTTCCAAATCTATTCAGCAATGTGTTCTTCAAATACTTGGAACCCATGTCTATCTGAAACTGGAGTCTAGGCACATCAGCGTCTCATAAGCTGGGACAGCCAGTCTGTTTCTATCCGGAAAGTGATTATCCTTAGCCATTATCTAAT
>CM031612.1:78368087-78370587 GCA_018398815.1 Conus ventricosus
AGAATAAAGTCAGGGAAAAAGAAGACTTGAGTACACACATGCATACACACATGCGCGTGTGCGCGCGCTCATGCAAACACACACACACACACACACACGCGCGCCGCGGGCGCACACACACACACACACACACACACACGCGCACGCACGCGCGCACACACACACTCACACGCACGCACGCACGCACGCACGTACACTCACGCGCGCACGCACACACACACACACACACGCACTCTCTCTCTCTCTCTCTCTCTCTCTCACACACACACACACACAAACACATACACACACAGAGGCTTGCGTGCGCGTGCACGCTCGCACGCACGCACGCATGCACACACACACGAACATGAATAAAAATTTATATGCATAAACATGTTCATACACACACACACACGCGTGCGCGCGCGCACATACGCACTCACACACACACACACTCACACACACACACACACACACACACACACACCACACACACACACACACACACACACACACACACACACACACATACACGCATCAAGGCCTGCGCACGCACGGAGAGAGAGAGAGAGAGAGAGAGAGAGAGAGAGAGAGAGAGAGAGAAGAGAGGAGACAGACAGACAGACAGACAGACACAGACAGACAGGCAGAAAGAGAGAGGCAGACAGTACTTTAGCAATAAAACGAATAAAACCTCCTTCCATTAGCACTTTAAAAAAAAAAAAGAAACACACTGTACACGGTACTCTGAATTCTCTGTCTGTCCGTCTGTCCGTCTGTCTGTCTGTCTGTCTCTCTGGCCTCCAATTTCCTACATTTATTTTTCATTTCTGAAAAGTTTTCTTTTTCCTCTCTATCTCTCTGGCCTCCAATTTCCAACGTTTATTTATTCAGTTTTAAAAAGTTTTCTCTCCCCCCCCCCCCCCCGCTCTCTCCCTCCCTCTCTCTCAGTCTGCTGTCTGTCTCTCCCTCTCTCTTAGTCTGTCTGTCTGTTCTCCCTCTCTCTCAGTCTGTCTGTTCTCTCTCTCCCTCTCCCCTTTTTTTTTCTTCCCCTCCCCCCCTTTTTTTCTGTCTTTTTCCTCTCTCCCCCTCCCTTTTTTCTTCTTTCTCCCCCCTCTCTCTCTCTTTTTCTTTCTCTTCTCCCTCTCTTCGGTTTTTTCCTCCCCTCTCTCTCAGTCTTTTTTTCTCCCTCCTCTCGTCTGTCTTTCCTCTCTCCCTCTCTCTCGTCTGCTTTCCTCCCTCTCTCCCTTTTTTTCCCCCTCCCTCCTCTCGTCTGTCTTTTCTTTCTTCCCCCCTCTTAGCTGTCTTTCTCTCTCCCCCCCTTTTCTCTCTTCTTTTTTCTCCCTCCCCTTCTTCAGTCTTCTTTCTCTCCCCTCTTTAGTCTTCTTCCCCCTCTCTCCCTGTCTTTTCTCTCTCCCCCTCTCATCTGTCTTTCTCTCCTCCTCTCCTTGTCTGTCTTTTCCTCTCCTTCCCCCTCTCTCGTCTTCTTTTCTCTCCTCCCCCTCTCTCTTTTTCTTCCCTTTTTCCCTTCCCCCTTCTCCCCTTTTTTTCTCTTCTCCCTCCCTTTGCTCTCCCTCCCTCTCTCTTAGTCTGTCTTTCTCTTCTCCCTCTCTCTAGTCTGTTTTTCCTTTCCCCCCCCTCTCTCGTTGTCTTTCTTCCCCCCCTTCCCAGCGTCTTTTCTCTCCCCCCCCTCTCTCTCTTTTTTCTCCCCTCCCCTCTCTCCTCAATCTGCTTTCTCTCCCTCCCTCTCTTAGTCTGTCTTTCTCTCCCTCCCCTCTCCCCTTTTTCCCCTTCCCCCCCCCCCCTCGTCTGTCTTTTTCCCCTCCCTTTCTCTAGTCTGTCCTCTCCCCCTCCTCTCTCTTCCCTTTTCCCCCCTCTCCCCAGTCTTCTCCCTCTCTCTTTCCCCCTCTCTCTCTTCTTTTTCTCCCTCCCCCCCTTTTTTGCTTTCTCCCCCCCCCCCTTTCCCCCTCTTCCCCTCTCCTCCTTTTTCCCCCCCCTTTTTTTCTTTTTCCTCCCCCCCCTCTTTCTTTTTCTCTCCCCTCTCTCTCAGCTGTCTCCCCCTCTCCCCTTCTCTCAGTCTTCTTTCTTCTCCCCCCTTTTCTAGTCGTCTTCTCCTCTCCCTCCTCTCGTCTTTTTTTTCTCTCCCCCCCCTCTCTCGTCTTCCTCCTCTCTCCCCTCTTTCTTCTCTCTCTCCCCCTCTCCTCTTTCTTTCCTCTCCTCCTCCTCTCTCTCCTTTGTCTTGCCCCTCCCCCCCTCTTCTCAGTCTGTCTTTCCCTCTCCCTCCCCTAGTCTTCTCTCTCCCCTCCCTCTCCTCAGTCCTCTCTTTTCCCCCCCTCTCTCGTTTTTCTTTCCTTCTCTCTCCCCTCTCCCTTTTTCTCTTTTCTCCCTCCCTCTCTCCGTCTTTTTTCTCTACTTTCTCCTCGTCTGTCTTTCCCCTGTCCCCCCCTCTCTCATCGTCTTTTCTCCCTCCCTTCTCTCATCGTCTTTCCCTTTTGTCTCCCCTTCTTTGTCTTCTTTT
>CM031612.1:78383087-78388087 GCA_018398815.1 Conus ventricosus
AATGAAGCCAATAAAGGAGAAGAGAGAGAGAGAGAGGAGAGAGAGAGAGAGTTGCAATTTAAAAGGGAGACACAGAGAGGGGGAACTTTTGTGAAAGACGTCATAGCAATAATGACGCGTTGCAAGCCTCCTTTTATTTATCGCTTTTAGATCTTTGTATTTTCGGTCACTGTAGTGCTATATTTGATTTGTTTAAAACGTTTGGAAAGTGAATGTAGGCCTGATTGTTCAGTATTGTTTTTGGATCGATTGATAATGTGATTGGAATATTCAGATTATGTTAGAATGTTCACCCGGTTTCGTAAGTTGCTAGTGCTTTGCCGAAGGTTCGAAAATGTTGTAGAAGCTGACGAATTACATTTGTATACGGTCGTCGCGATTTCATTGGTTAAGCTTACTGATATACAGAATATTCTAGAAAAGAATAATCGAGTAGGTTCGAGAATATTCTTTCAATATCATACAAAAGAAGGAGAGATGTGCGACTGAGAGAGACCACAGACGAGAGAGAGAGAGAGAGGAGAGAGAGAGAGAGAGAGAAATGAGATTTGTTGAAGAGTTTAGTCTAGAAGTGTTCGAGTCTTCATTGAGTTTGAGCCCAGTCGACGAGAAGCTGCCATTAGTAGATAGTTACTGCTTATGTAGTATTGAGTTCCTGTATGGCTTATTGAACCTGAAGGTCAGTGGTTTTGTTCCTATATTTTCAACGTGTGTAAATAACGGATCCTCTTCGTTTCAATACCGCTGGTGTATTTTGTCGTCTGTGAGCCGAACACCTACCACAGGATCTACAACGAACTCTTACAAGCTATAGTACTGCACTTACCTTGTACTGAGGAAGCCAGCGCATTTTAGCATTGTAACACACACAACACACACACACCACACACACACACACACACACACCACACACACACACACACACACAAGAGAGAGAGAAGAGAGTAGAGAGATGAGAGAGAGAGTAGAGAGAGAGAGAGAGAGAGTAGAGAGAGAGAGAGAGAGGAATACGGAACACGGACAGTTTAATCATGTATAGGCCATTGCCTCTCATGATGGGATACATAATTATATACAACATTTTTTTTTTAGAACCGACAATTCTGAACAGTGAAATCATCCCAAACTACTTGGTAATGGATGTAAGAATTGAGAATGGAATACAACTTAAGGCTTTATAAAGATAGATTGACACATTCCTGACTGATTTTGCGTGCGTACTCGCCATAAGCAATGAAAATCTAAACTGACTTGGCACTTTGTAATATTTCAGCGGAATGTACTGTGCTCTTAGGTCATACTGAACTGGACAACATAAAATGAAATGTACTTCACTTTCCTTCTCTTTTAGATAAAGTGGACATATTGATTCACTTTCATTGTGTGCTACATAGCGAATACGATGTACTGCGATTTCAGAAATGCAAGTCTAATCTTGTCAGAATGTATATTTAAATGCCTGTCTAAATTGATCAATAAATATGTTTTTTAACGTCAGGGACAGTCCAAAAGGTTCTGTAAACGTTTAACCTATCACAATGATTAATATGAACATTCCAGTCTTGCCGTCTGCAAGAAATCAACCTTTCCTTAAAAATATCAGAAACTCGTTAATCCCCCCCCCCCCCCCCCCCCCCCCCCCCCCTCCCCACGCCTTGATTTAGCCATGCAAATCCATACCCAAACATGTACAATTTACTGCGAATATTTGAGGCCCACTTTTCTTCCCTCGCAAATCCAAATCAAAAAGCATGCCGTAGGCCTTATAGGTAATCTGCATTCGTCCATTCTCGTTAGTTTTAACCAAAGCCTCATGCACTTTATAGCTGAGTTTATGTAAATAGGATATCTATTTGTTTCTCCATACACCAGGTCATTAGGTGTTCGCTTTTCAACGCCTAAGAATCGTTTAAAAGCAAACATGCAGTTTTTTCGCAATGGTGTGCTGCATTGTCAAGTTCCCATAACTCTGCCCCATTACTGAGCAATAGATTGAACCTGTGAGTCAAATAACTTAAAAAAAAGCGAGGAGAGAGAAGAGAGAGCAGAGAGAGTAGAGTTGAGAGAGAGAGAGAGAGAGAGAGTGAGAGAGAAGAGAGTGAGAGAGAGAGAGGAGAGAGAGGGAAGGAGAGGAGAGAGAGGACAGACAGCAGACAGACAGACAGACAGAACATGTAAACATGTACAATTTTTATTCCTATTCACACAACTTAAGTTGATATTTCATAAGCCGCAAGAAAAAACAATACGTTACATTTATTGATATGATTTGTCACACGTATGTCACCTAGGGTCTATATCAAATAACAACGAATTTTTTTGATTAATGGAAAACAACCGATTTCGCATTCAGGTGTTTGTTTTTTTAATGTCAAAGATACAAATTTTGTAGACATTTTTCATAAATGCTATGTCCCTGACATTCACTAAAATATTTAAGTCTGATGTATACTCCGTCTTCCTTCTCTCTTTCCTTCTTCTTTCTTTCCTTCCTTCTTTCTTCCTTCCTTCTTTCTTTCTTCCATTCCTTCTTTCCTTCCTTCCTTCTTCTTTCTTTTTTCTTTCTTTCTTTCCTTCTTTCTTTCTTTCTTCTTTCTTTTCTTCTTCTTTCTTTCCTTCTTTCTTCTTTCCTTCTTTCTTTCTTTCCTTCTTTCTTTTTTCCTTCTTTCTTTCTTTCTTTCTTTTTCTTTCTTTCCTTCTTTTTTCTTTCTTTCTTTCTTTCCTTCTTTCTTTCCTTCCTTTTTTTCCTTCTTCATTCTTTATTCCTTCTTTCTTCCCTTTCCTTCTTTCTTTTTTCTCTTTCTTTCTTTCCTTCTTTCTTTCTTCCTTCTTTCTTTCCTTCCTTCTTTTTTCCTTCCTTCTTTCTTTCTTTCCTTCTTTCTTCTTCCTTCTTCTTTCTTTCCTTCTTTCTTTTCTTCCTTCTTTTTCCTTCCTTCATTCTTTCTTTCCTTCTTTCTTTCCTTCCTTCTTTCTTTCTTCCTTCTTTCTTTTCTTCCTTTTTTTTTCCTTCCTTCATTCTTTCCTTCCTTCTTTCTTTCTTCTTCCTTCATTCTTTCCTTCCTTCTTTCTTTCCTTCCTTCTTTCTTTCTTTCCTCTTTCTTTCTTCTTCTTTCTTTTTCCTTCCTTCTTTCTTTCTTTCCTTCTTTCTTTCCTTCCTTCTTTCTTTCCTTCCTTCTTTCTTTCTTTCCTTCTTTCTTTCCTTCCTTCTTTCTTTCTTTCCTTCTTTCTTTCTTTCCTTCTTTTTCTTTCTTTCTTCTTTCTTTCTTTCCTTCCTTCCTTCCTTCTTTCTTTCTTTCTTTTCTTCCTTCTTTCTTTCCTTCCTTCTTTCTTTCCTTCCTTCTTTCTTTCTTTCCTTCTTTCTTTCCTTCCTTCTTTCTTTCTTTCTTCTTTCTTTTCTTCCTTTTTTCTTTCCTTCCTTTTTTCTTTCCTTCCTTCTTTCTTTCCTTCCTTCTTTCTCTCCTTCTTCTTTTCGTCCCGATTTGCTTTATCTCGTTCTTTTCTTCTCCTTTATACTCTGTCTTTTTTTTTTTTGTTCTTTTCTTTAGATTTTACTTCTTTCGTCTGTCTTTATTCTCTTTACTAGCTGCTCTTTCACTTTTTTGTGTGTGTTGTATTTCGTCCTGTTATTTGTTGGTATATTTAGCCAGCAATTATGTCGTTCTGATTTGATAAGGGCCAGTGGAAAGCTAGTGGTTTTCAAAATTTGTTTTGTTGAGCAAAACAGAAAGGGACATGTGGAATGGCGCCGGCACTAAGGGGAACGGGAAATACGATAATGGCTGCAGCTGTTTGTTTAGTGTCCCGCCATTTGTCACCGGAAATTAAGAGTAGTCATGTTCCGGTTCCGGTTTTGACAGGGGGAGAGTGGGAGGGGGGGGGGGGGGGGGGAGGGAGGGGGAGGAGAGGTTCGATGTTGTTCGTTTACGGTATGGATTGATGGGAGATATGTGTGATGTGGTGTGTGTTGTGTGTGTGTGTGTGTGTGTGTGATTTTGCTTTATGTACACAGAAGGGTTCTTGCGTGCGCGGCGCGTGTGTGTGTGTGTGTGTGTGTGTGTGACGTGCGTGCGTGCGTGCGTTTTGCGCAAGAGAGAGAGAGAGAGAGAGAGAGGAGAGTAGGAGAGAGAGACGAGAGAGAGAGAGAGTAGGACAGAAGACGACAGACAGACAGTCAGACAGAGAGAGGGAGGGAAGAGAGGGAGGGAAAGAGAGAGAATGAATAAATTATTGAAACCTCCCACCACCACTACCCCCATGAACAACGTGAGTCGTACACGAAGTAGTACCCGATTCTGGGGACTTGAAAGATTTATAGGAACCAGAGTTTTAATCACATACATATAAAAACAAATCATTACGAATAATATGAGAGAGAGAGAGAGAGAGAGAGGAGAGGAGAGAGAGAGAGAGAGAGAGAGAGGAGAGGACAGACAGACAGACAGACAGACAGACAGGAGAGAGAGAGAGACGACAGAGAGAGGAGAGAGAGAGAGAGAGAGAGGAGAGGAGGAGGGAGAAGAGGAGAGAGAGAGGGAGAGGAGAGAGAGGGGGGAGAAAGAGGGAGAGAGAGAGAGAGAGAGAGTGAGAAGAGGAGAGAGAGAGAGAGAGAGAGAGAGAGAGAGAAGGAGGGGATAAGTGAATCATTGAATCAATCAACTAATGGCGGTTTATTCATTCAGTTGTAAGCCACTTGAGCAAGCGTTCAAAAAGATCAGCGTTGGCGTTTAACATCAAGCTTTGGGAAAGAATGAAAGAGTTTGATTCTGAACAAAGATCAGCATTTTG
Organism: Conus ventricosus; assembly: GCA_018398815.1. NCBI lineage: Eukaryota > Metazoa > Mollusca > Gastropoda > Neogastropoda > Conidae > Conus > Conus ventricosus. The sequence continues at coordinate 78,387,873 of CM031612.1, forward strand.
CTGCATTGGATGGGCACATTTTAACAGCTGTGTGAAGTAATCATACCCTGTACAAGATAAACCATCATGTTGAAATCACTTCGGGTGCCTGTGACACACCGAGTTAGCACTAATCCATTTCTTGCACATGGTATCTGACCATAAGTACTTTGAAATAAAACATTGATTGTTGGGTCTATCATTATCGGATTGTCAAGAAGAATATTGGGGAAATA
>CM031612.1:78408087-78410587 GCA_018398815.1 Conus ventricosus
TTGCTACACGCTTTTCGGGTGACTTCTTCTTTGTCAATCTTTCAATTGTTTTTGAATTTCTATGATCATAAGTGCTTACTTCAATATCATACTTTCAGTTTTCATTAATCTATCCAGCATCTTTTGTTATCTGATTCTCTCTATCCAGACGCTCCTCTTATCAAACACTCAGATAATTTGGATTTTTCACATGAGAATCTCTACTATCTCCTAGGTTCTTAAAGAGGTTTCATACGGCAGATTCGAGTTGTCATCTGTCATGTCGTGTAAACCAGGCATTGGTCTATTCTTAAACATTTTTGTTTTACATTTTAAAGATCTTGTTGCATTATTTTCTTTTTGAGAAGAAGCCCCCCCCCCCCCCCCCCCCCCCCCCCCCCCCCCCCCCCCCCCCCCCCCCCCCCCCCCCCCCTGTGGATTACAGTAGATATTTAATCTGGTATTTTTTCTTTTCTTTCCGTTTTTTTTTAAATTTCTTTTTTTTAAATTTAGTTTCAGCGCATTCTAGGTCAGATCACGTTTTATTTCCATTGATACATTTTGCTTTTTAGGTTTCGCGCGTGTGTGTGTGTGTGTGTGTGTGTGTGTGTGTGTGTGTGTGTGCGCGCGTGTGCGTGCGTGCCTGAGCATGTGTGTGCGTGTGTGCGCGCGAGCGCATGTGTGTGTGTGTGTGTGTGCGTGCGTGCGCGACTGAGTATGTGTGTGTGTGTGTGTGTGTGTGTGTGTGTGTGTGTGTGCGTGCGTGCGTGCGTGCGTGCGTGCGCGCGCGGTGTGTGTGTGTGTGTGTGTGTGTGTGTGTGTGTGTGTGTGTGTGTGTGTGTGTGTGAATATGTTATACCAGGACAGGGTGTGAACGCTTTCTGCCATCCTCCCTGTCTCTCTGTCTGAAGACGAGGGCAGGGCCAGGCAGACATAGAAGCTCCAGAGGATAATACACTGACAGAAATACAACCCGGCCACCGTGATGGCATCGCACCGAACAGAACCCATACAGGCCTCTCCCAGACCCAACCAACCACCCATCCACCACCCACCACCCGCCCACCCCTCCTTAACCCCCCTCCTCCTCCTCCCACCACCCACTCCCTGCTCCCTCTCTCCTCTCCCCCTCCCTCCCTCTTCATCGCCCTTACTCTTCTTGGCAGCCATCTGCGAGCTCTGCTACGGCAATGTGTGGGCATCGGTCTGTTTGTGCGGGAACCGTGTTTTCATAGTTGAAGAGGAAAGAGGGTGGAGATCCTCATATGTTTCCGACCAAATATTCCCTCGTGAACCATCCGTCTCTTCTTCCGAGCCTGACTTGTGCTTTTTTTTCTTTTATCTTTTTTTTTCATTTTTTTTTTCAGCCCATACTTTATCACAGCTACTCTGTCTGACTATTTCGCGCTCTCTGTCTGTCTGTCTGTCTGTATGTGCGTCTGTTTGTCTATCTGTCTGTCTGTCTGTCTGAACCAAGAGAGATGGGACGTCCTCCTTATTTCTGTGCTCTCTCTCTCTCTCTCTCTCTCTCTCTCTCTCTCTCTCTCTCTCTCTCTCTGTCTGGCTGTCTGTCTGTCTGTCTGTCTGTCTGTCTGTCTGTCTCTCTCTCTCTCTCTCTCTCTCTCTCTCTCTCTCTCTCTCTCTTTCAGAAGAAGAAGAAATAAGGTAATACTATGCGCAAATCGTTCTTTGAAAATGGCTGCCTGAGAAATACAGCAACCTGGTGACAATGCTACAATTGGTCATTGGACATAGCCATATATATATATATATATATATATATATATATATATATATATATATATTATATATAATATATGTGACGTTTTTAAAGAACCCCATTCATAAATGATGGTTGAGTGCTCAGGCAAGAACGATAGACCGTAGTAGGAAAGTCAAGCTTTCGTCCACACCCTTCACTTTCTTTCCACAGATGTAGTCAAGAGGTTTGATCTTTGATTCAACAACTGAATTTAATTAAGTATGAATAAAGATGATGATGATCTGCGGTGAATATGTCGTATGGTTGCTTTGTATGTTGATGTCCGTTTGTTGCCTATGAAATGAGTTACATATAAAAGAAATAATCATGCACATACACCAATAACGACAAAGTCTCTGTCCTTTTTCCCCTTCACTTCTTGCAGTATAGCACGAATATAGACTGTCTGCTCGTGCTACAAAAATATCTCCCGGAGGATACACACAAAAGAAATGTAGTCATGCACAAGATAATATATATGTAAGAAAAAATGTCTGAGTGTGTTATGGCGTGCTTGGATATGGAGGGATGTGTTTAAGCGATTGTCACTCAGCTTCACGGAATTGCGTAGCGTTCCGGAATTCCGCTGACGTTCACAGTCCTCTTCCAGATCTCGGTAGGGTCGACCACCAGCACGTTCCTCCGACGAAGGATGTAGCGGGATAAAGACGTGTGCCGAAGGTGAAGATGAAGACGAGTGGTGTAAAAAATGAAACCAGACCTGCAAGATAACAATTGTCTTAGATCTTGCACTATGGT
>CM031612.1:78425587-78443087 GCA_018398815.1 Conus ventricosus
GTAAAAACACTGGAAGGAAATCTTGTCTTTCTTTCACATCAAGGATACTGAGATTACCTGTATTTGTTTCTGTTTGTCTTTGTGTTTGGATGTATGAGTGTTCAATATGGAAAAAAAGCCAGCGAAGACAGTCTTGAATAAATATCAACCTATGTTCACACAAATATCTACTTTTCTTGCTGTGTGTCAACTTGGAACTTTCTACTGTTTAAGGAATTTTTCTTGTTTGATGTGCACGCTCCTTATCTGTGTGTGTGTGACTGGGAAATGGGTATTACATGCAGCTACAATTTGGATGTATGTGCATGTTGTAACTGTTCTACCTCGAAAACTAAAGTTATTATTTTTGTTATATTGCTTCTATCATCAGATTTAACTCACTGTTTTGTTCTTGACCAGCAGAGAGTTTACAGTGCCTGACCATGTGTAGAGCCCGTAGCGCATGTTTATATTGAGAAAAACAAAGAGGCAGAAATGGTGAACAAAGATGGAACAACTTGGCCTCTGATTTAGCTCCCTTCCATGTGCTGTCTTCTTCATCATCGCTTCAAGGAAGAAACACATTGTATTTATGTGCCAGCATTTAGAAAGGACATCTCTTGTCACTGTGTGTATGTCCTTCCATGTGCTGTCTTGTTCATCGTCGCTTCAAGGAAGAAAAACATTGTAGTTATGTGCCAGCATTTAGAAAGGACATCTCTTGTCACTGTGTGTATTCCACTACGTTTTGTACTCCCAGTTCTTATAGAACTGGGAGTACTTTAGAATGGGAATGAAGAAATGCTGTCTGTGTGTCTGTCCGTCTGTCCGTGGTCAAAATGTGTTCCACCCGCTCCAGACAAAACTGCTGGACCGATCTTTCAGAAAATTTGCCGTGTCTCCCTGATGAGTCCGATCCAGCGGACGAAAGGCCTAGGAGCAGGCAATACAAATAGATCTGTCTTTGAAGGAGAGTACGATGGTTCCCTCAGGCAGCTAGTGAAGGGTTTCTCATATTTATAATATATTCCCCCCATTTTTTTTTCTTTTTTTTTTAAATTAAAATCTTTGTCAAGTCATTGCTGTAATGACTGAAGAATTGTTAACTTGCACTTGTTTTCTCCCACTGTTTAATTGTTCAGAAGTAAAATTTGTAGATATGTTCATTATGGGTCACGGATGATGCCTGATGTTTTATTTTACCAGAGAAGCCGTTACCAACGGCTATAAATAATAATTTTGTGATGTACAGTTTATGCAGTAACGGTTTATAAACTTAAGTGTAATCATATTCTGTAAGCTCCTCAGTAGTACAGTGGTCAGTATCCCCGCCTGCCACGCGGGAGCCGTGGTTCATTTCCCCGCCGAGAAGAGCAAAATTTGTTTTTCTTTTCTTTTACAAACAAAATTTCTACAACCAAAAAGGGCGAAAGTACTATAGTGACTGATTTATATATATATATATATATATATAATGAACAATATAAAAGTGTCCTTAAAAAATCTGAAGGTGCTCAACCCCTTGGGGAGCAACATCTGTTAAAAAATATTTTTAAAAATGAAGTGTTAAAATCTACAAGCTTGTTTCAAGCCTTGCTATCTTACTTCCGAGGAACGTACAGAACATGATTATCTCCTGAAGATAGCAAGGCCTGAAACAAGCTTGTAGATTTTAACACTTCATTTTAAAAAATATTTTTTAACAATCTCTCTCTCTCTATATATATATATTCTTTTTTTTGGTACTAATACTGGGAGTACGTTTACATGCTTTGCATCTTGTTTCTCTATGCCCTATAAACAATGACGTTATGCCCTATAAACAATGACGTTATGCCCTATAAACAATGACGTTCTCTGACAAGTGCACAGCAGAGCCAGAAAGCCTCTCTCTTCCAGTATGCTTTGATATTCGAAGATTGGCAGGGTGGGGGACTAACAGCATCACTGTAAAATCATCAATTTGACATGCCGAAATATTTGGGGGTGTTTTAATTTTGATAATGAATTCCCACAGGAAATAAATCAGGGAAAACTGAAAGATGAGGAGAAGTATGATGGACAACTTCGCTGACAGACACCAGGAAACCAGTACAGTGTGAACTGACTCGAATGGAAGGAAACGGAAGTGTCTGTTTTCTGCCTGTTGGAATGAGATAGGATGCAGGAAATCAAGATAGTTACAGAAAATAGAATCCAATTGTCAGTTATTTAAATTCCTCCACCACCCCTTCCCCCCTCCGTCTCCTTCCTCACCAAGTATGCAGGGTAAGGACCATGCTTTGTTCGTCCCCCCCACACCCTACCCCCTTCTCCATTCATCTGCTCCCTCCTCACAGACCCCCTCCTCCCCTTCACCTCTTCATCCCCCACCTCCCACCTCCCACTCCCCCTCTTCCCTTACCTCTTTCTTTGTCAGATTGTCAGTCTTGCTTCATCACGAAACTGGTACACCTCCTTCGAAGTGAATGTTTGGCAGGTTGCATCCGACTTCACACAGCAGACAGTTTCTAAGCTATTAATCTTCATGTGCCTAGAATTTTCTTTTTCTTCTCCTTCTTTTTGTTATTCATTTATTAGCAAAAATATGTATCTGCACATTGCTTTGTAACATGAAAACGCTGCATGTAACAAAACTTAGTGTAACTCTGAACGTATGTCTCACAGATTTCGCGTATCATTCCGATTCAAGAACCTGTATTGGGGGAAATCTTTGCAGCACAAGCTGTAAAACAAGGATGCTGGGAATTTCATGATAGAAGTACATTAATCAACATTGTTAAGTAATAATGATGATACCTCAGCAATACCTAGTTTGCAATCACAAATTGTCTTGAAATGTGTTACTCTGTCTCTCTCTCTCTCTCACTCTCTCTCTCACTGTCTCTCTCACTCTCTGTCTCTCACTCTGTCTCCCTCTCTCCCTCTCTCTCTCTCTTTATTTCCCACCATCACCCCTACACAGACACATGCGTGCATGCACCCATACACACCCAACAGGCACACACAGACACACACATAGAGACACACACAGACACACATAGACACACACAGACACACACACACGTCGATAGATAGATAGATAGATAGATAGATAGATAGATAGATAGATAGATAGACAGACAGACAGACAGATAGATAGATAGATAGATAGATAGATAGATAGATAGATAGATAGATAGATTGATTGAATGTGCATGAATTATTGAACTGAATATTATGTCAAAATTGCAGTGAAAAACATTATCCAAAGCCTGGCCACAACCGAATCAATTTATATCTCTGTATCTCTTTCTCTCTCTGTTTATGTACATAATATTATGTATGTATGTATGTATGTATGTATGTATGTATGTATGTATGTATGTATGTATGTATGTAACGTATGTATGTATGCATGTATGTATGTATGTATGTATGTATGCATGTATGTATGTATGCATGTATGTATGTATGTATGTATGCATGTATGTATGTATGTATGAATGTGTGTGTGTATGTATGTACGTATGTATGTATGTATGTATGCATGCATGCATGTATGTATGTATGTATGTATGTATGTATGTATGTATGTATGTATGTATGTATGTATGTGTGTATGTATGCATGTATGTATGTATGTATGTATGTATGTATGTATGTATGTATGTATGTATGCATGTATGCATGTATTTATGTATGTATGTATGTATGTATGTATGTATGCATGCATGCATGCATGCATGTCTGTATGTATGTATGTATGTATGCATGTATGTATGTATGTATGTATGTATGTATGTATGTATGTATGTATGTATGTATGTATGTATGATGTGTGTATGTGTGTATGCATGCATGTATGTATGTATGAATGTATGAATGTATGTATGTATGTATGTATGTATGCATGTATACATGTATATATGCACGAAGGTATGTATGTATGTATGTATGTATGTATGTATGTGTATGTAGGCGAAAATAACGATGGCGCTCGATGTCGAGCGATCTGGTGTTCGGCCCTCTGCCGATTCTTGCAGTGTTTCTGTGGTTTTTTGTCTTGTTTTGGCCTCTACCTGTGGCAATGGTTGCGTGATACGACGGTGTTTGCTGTGAGTCGGTGTGTTGGTGGTTGGTAAAGCTACTAAGCGGTGGTGACGGAATTTGGTGTGCCTTTTCTGTTTGTTTTTCTCTCTCTTCTGTCCTCCATTTTCGCAGCGCTCAGATCGTATTTCGTTTTTCACGTGCTCGTTGCCCCCCCCCCCCCCCCTTTTTTTTTTTTTTTTTAAGAACAACGCTGTACTCTCACCCCCCCCCCCCCCCCCCCCCCCCCGCCCTCTCCCAAGTGAGTTCGGCTATGTAAACATTTGTTACGGGAACAATGGTCACGCACGTGGAACCGGTGTTCTTAAACGGAAGGACTTACCCCCTGTCGACGCTACCCCCGCCTTCCTCTGAAAGTGACGGTTTCTCCAACCTTGATATCTGTCTTGCGGCAGAAAGGGTAAGTGGGAGTGAAAGTGTTTTGGGAGCGCAACTGATCAGGGGTCTTTGGCGCATATATCCCATGACTAGGTCTGCCAGGAGCCAGCTATTAATTGAAGGGATTGTGCTTAACGGACACACAGTGACACTACATGACAAAAACCCTTTCATTTTGAGAGGGGGCTCGATGGAGGCCCCGGTTACGAAACTCTTCATCTCTGATATCCCCATCTCAGTGGCCGATGGGGACATTGAGTCAGCCCTGAAAAGACTAGGGTGCACACTCAGGTCTTCCCTTCTGATGGAGAAGATACGGAACAAAGACGGAAAGCTAACGCGTTTCATCACTGGAAGGCGCTTTGTTTTTCATCAACTGTCCATCCACCCTTTAGAGCGCTTTGTGAAGGTGGGGAACTTCACAGCCAGGCTGTATCACAAGGACAGCCCAAAAGCCGCTCGCACAGTGCAGTGCTCTCGGTGTCTACAGACTGGCCATCTCCAGCACCAGTGTCAGAACCTGATTACATGCAGGCAGTGTCACCAGAGTGGGCACAGGAGTGGAGACACTGAATGTGGTGTTTTTCCTGATCCTCCTTCTCTTTTAGAAGAACCAGGAGAACCCGTTTCAGACAACGTCATGTCGCCTTCGGAGCCTTCAACACCACTCAAGTCCCAGAACCTGTTTGTGGATCCTCCAGAGTCACCGAGTCCACGGAGGAAGACGTCTTTGAGGACTCCCACACGGACGTAGTGACAGAGTCCCCAGCCAGAGTCGACCTCGGAGCGGTCCATAAATACTGTCCCCCATGACCACTTTGACCAGGTGACAATTTCAGCGAGGAAGGGAGCCCTCGGGACCAGACACCGTTAGTAAACGGCCGCGCTCAGATGACAGCCTTTCTCCTTCTTCCATGCAGGTGTCAGCGAAAGTGAAGAGGCAATACGCACGGAAATCTCGTGCGTTGTCACTCTCCAACTACGACACGTGTGATGATGGGTAAAGGGGAGGCCTGCCAACGTTGCCTTTTGTTGACGATCCTTGCTTTGTTAACGGACATGATAACGGGCCTGCGAACGGGATATTGGCCACAGCTATGTCTATCGGACTTGCATTATGGATTGCGATTCCAACTTGTATGTTTTCTCATTAAATGTACGCGGATTACGATCTCGCACTAAGAGAAATTATTTATTCAAGTACATTAAAAATAAAAAGTATGACATAGTTTGTTTCCAGGAAACTCATATTACAAAAGAAGTAGTTGATCAATGGAAAAAAGAGTGGGTTCTGGTACACTTATATGTAATGACCACAGTGCTTATAGCTCAGGCAAATTATTTTGTTTAAAAAAGGAATGGTCGAGAAGTATAAAATATTATATAATTCCCGCAGAATTTTAGTGGTAGAAGTTGAATTTTCTCAGAGAAAATAATCATTATTAATGTGATGCTCCTAATGATATACCTGGGAAAATGGATCTTTTTTAATGAGCTGGATGAAGTAATATCTAACCTTCCTTCAGAAAACATCATTGTATGTGGGGATTCAATTGTGTCTTAAGTAAACGATAATGATATTGTGCAGGAAGACCACATGCAACACCACAGTAGAAAAATTTAATGATGTGGTGAGTAAACACAACTTATTTGATGTCTGGAGGGTGTCACCCGCCTGAAAAAGAATTTACTTGGAGCTCAAAATCACCTTTCCTGGCTAGAAGACTCGATTATATAATAACTACTTCTGCTATATTTGATAAGACGCTTGAAGCAATCATTCACTCCTTACCGTTCACGATCATAGAGCATGTTCAATGACTGATAAATTCAGTAATATTGTACGAGGCCTGGCTTATGGAAACTCAATAATTCATTACTCGGAGATCAAGTATATGTTGATAAAATGAACAATCTAATTGATACTCACACTTCAGAATTACAAGAAAGCTCTGATTACCAATTGGATTGGGAAACACTGAAAATGAAAAATTAAAAACTTTACTATGATTATAGTAAAATAAAAAGCTTGAAAGGAAAAATGAGATATCAGACTTGAATAATCAGTTAAATGTCTTGGACAGTAAGCTTGCAGTAAATCCACATTGTAACTGATACTCAAAATGAACGCGTTAAATTAATCTCAAAAATGAGATTTGGAAAATTACAAAGCTCGAGCTGCTCAGGTAAGATCAAGAGTGAAGTGGATAGAAGAGGGTGAGAAAAACACCAAGTATTTCCTAGTTTAGAAAAGGCAAGAGCGAATGCTAAAGTAATGGAAGGAATTCTAGATGAAAACAATGCATTAGTAACAGATCAATTAAAATAATGAAAGTGCAAAGAAGTTATTTTTTAAATTTATACAAGAAAAAAGTCATGTCTGATGGCCTGTCGCGAAAAGTAGATACATTTATTGCAAATGCTAATGTCCCTCAAGTATCCGAGTCCCAAAAAAAGCTGTGAAGGCATTGTTACAGAACAAGAACTACTGGAGGCATTAAAGAGCCTGAATAATAACTCAGGTCCAGGAAGTGATGGCATTTCCATAGAATTCTATAAAGTCTTTTGGATCAAACTAAAAAAATACTAACCCTATTCATTTAATCTAGCTTTTGAGAAGGAGAGCTGTCTTGTACTCAAAAACGAGCAGTTATTAATTTATTACATAAAGGTAAGGAACTACCTAGAGAAAACTTAAAAAACTGGAGACCAATTTCATTAACAAACAGCGATTATAAAATTTTGACTAAGGCTTTAGCTGTCGTTTAGAAAATGTGATATATGATATTGTGAATGACGATCAGGTTGGATTCATTAAAGGTCGTCGTTCAGCTAAGTTGTTAAGGCTTATAGATGATGTCATAGAACAACTTAATGTTAAGAATAAACCTGGGCTGATGGTAAATATTGATTACTCGCAGGCCTTCGATCGAATTTCAAAGGATTCATGCTTATTGCGTTTAAAAATTTGGCCTTGGTCCTGATTTTATTAACTGGGTGAAGTGACATGTTCAACGCACAAAGCTGTATAAAGTACAATGGCTGGATATCTCGCATATTTCCCAGTGAAACGGGAATTCGACAAGGCTGCCCTTTTTCACCTCTGATGTTTGCAGTCGGGATATGAACTCATAGCAATTAAAATAAGACAGTGCCGTAATATTAAAGGTCTTGACTTATGGAGGCATCAAGATGATTTACTTGCAAGTCTTATTAAAATTGCATTGTATGCTGATGATGTAACTTTGTTTTTAAAAGATGAAATAGATATGCAACACTGCTCTTACTATAATAAACGAATTTTCTCAAATTTCAGGACTAGTATTAAATCAGAATAAATCAATGGCAATGTGCTTGGAGGAAAAAACTATGTGAAGAACGTTTCATGGATTTGTTTGGAAAAAAAGAATAAAAATTTGGGAGTTTATTTTCAAAATGACAAATCAGCCTCGTTTGTGAAGAAAATTGGCTAGAAAAAATAGATAATGTCAAGAGAATTATTCATTCATGGAAAAACGGAATCTAAGCATAATGGGGAAACTCTGTTTATAAAAACTTTTCTTTATCCCAGTTTGTGTATTTTATGCAGGCTTTTCGTAATTCCCGATGATGTACTGATTAAAATTAACAGGCTGTTATTCAGATTTTATGGAGAAAACAAGATTGCAACAAAAGAGCATTTGAAAAAGTAAAAAGAACAGTTTTATGCAAAGAAATTGAAGAAGGCGGTTTAAATATGATAGACATAAGACAAATGCAGATAGCGTTTATTTTGCAATGGCCAACGCGACTTTGCACCACAAGTAAAATAGAAAAATGGACATTAATCCAAGAAAGATATTTTCATGTCTTGGCAAACATTTTTTATGTTTCTATGCAAATTCTAAAAGTTCTTCATTCAAAAATCTTCAATATATTCGATCAGCATTCTGGAAGACTGTATTAAAACATTGGCTGGATCATAACACAATCAATGATTTCTCATCTCTGTTGTGGAATAATGTTAACATAAAATATAGAGGGAACGTTTTGTTTTTCTCTGACTGGATTGAAGCAGGAATACTTGCGGTCCAAGATATTTATGACCAAAATAGAATAATGTCATTCCATGAAATATGCGGTAAAATAGGATATACACCTGCAAGAATGCTGGAATACAATGTAGTAACGGGGCAGTTCGTAACTATTTTCTTTAGTTGAAAATGAAAACATGCATCAACCAAATTGTCTCACCCCCCTCCTTTTAGGGGCAAAGTAATATTCACTTGTAAAGACTTCCGTAAACAATTATGTGCAATGAAAAGTTCTACCCCTTGTGCCGTAGGTTTCTGGAAGAATAAACTTGGATTAGAACTAACAAAGCAACACTGGTTGTACCCCCTTAAGTGCACAAAAGAAACAAGACTCAGATTATTACACTGGAAGATTTTTACATAACATATATCCTACGAATATTTTGTTGTGTAAAATGAAAATAAAAACAGTAACAAATGTACTTATTGCCCTGACGAAATTGACTATAATAGAACATTTCTTTTATTTATGTCCAAGCGTCAATTCCTTCTGGAAATATATTTGCCAATTCATACTCATAAAAGCTTAACATCAAACTAACATTATCAGTTGCGGATGTTTTGTTTGGAAAACTCCCAGAGCGGAATATAAGTGATCTGAACATGAAAAAAATTAACCATATCATTCTAATAGCGAAAATGTGCATAAGTATTTTCAAAAAAACTGAATCGACATTGCCTTTGTCATTGATATTTGAAAATCGATTACAGTATAGGCGTCTAAGGCTATAGGTAAGCCAGTACACGTCTTTCCTCCTCCACTCCTCTTTCTCATCCTTGCTTGCTCTCGCTTTATATTTAGAGCAAGGGCAGAGCGACCCATGGGAGATGAGGGATGGAAAAGACTTGTGAAGGAAAAAACCCAACAACAACAAACAAAAAAAAAAAAAAAAAAAAAAAGAAAAAAAGAAATTCATGCCTCCTCACTTTCCACTCCTCTCCACTCTCTTTCACACTTTCGATTTTTTCTTGTGCAAGAGATTTGTGCATCTGGGATGATGCAGACTGAGGAGACATGCTCTCCTCCTCTCTCTCTCTCTCTCTCTCTCTCTCTCTCTCTCTCCTCTCTCTGAATATCAGTATAAACACCACCTAAACTATATATTGTGCTGTGTGCAAGTGGAATGAACGGCAAAGTTAAAACAATGCAAGTAAATTACAACACTTAAACCCGGACATCACCTTAACATCTGTACTACATTAAACGTATAGAGAAATGACTGTCCATTGTTTTAAAAACGAAAACAGTGTCCATTGTTTAGGAACAACAGCACACATACACACTTTGAACTCGGCATGAACGACAGCGATGAACGCGTGTCAGCAGTGTCTGTGTGCTGTGTTCTTGTGTGAGGATGATTGCGGTTCTATTGTGATTATGATATTGAAGAATATTAACAACAACAACAACAAAAAAGAAAGAAAGAAAAAGGAAAAAAAAAAGTAGGAAAAAAAAAAAAGAAAAAGAAAAGAAAAAAAAAAAAAAAGAAAGAAAAAAAATGCGAGAGGCCAAAAAACAAGGTAGGGGAAACTGGCATGGAGAGAGGGCTCTTCCTTGAACGAATACGAGAGGGATATAATGATAGGTCAATGGATGGATAGATACAATGATAGTTGGATAAACCGATTTATGATGAGATAGAGAGATGGGGAGTTAGGGGATAATATGAGGGAGCGGGGGGTGGGGGGGGGGGGGGGGGGGCGGAGGGGGCGAACAGGAGGGGGAGGGGGGGGGGGGGTGAAGTAGGAGGGGGGAATAGGGTGCGTGAGAGAGAATGTTTGCATGATTTTATATGCTTGTATATGTCCGTGGGTGGACGCGCGTATGAGGTGTGAGTGCACGTGTGTGTGTACGCAAGTGTGGATGGTGTGTTTTTTTTTATTTTTTTTATTTTTATATATATATATATTTTGTATACGCTGAACTTCACCTTCCATATACCCAAGCCCTAGCCTAGTGAAATCTAGTAATTGTTATGTGTTTTGTTAAAGCTTTTTCCTTCCAAATTCAAAGAAAGCCAAATATTTCATAGTTACATCATGACATCAAGAGCCCAATCTCGATGTAGGTATCTCTGATAGACCGGGTAAAAAAAAAAAAAAAAAAAAAAAAGGTATGTGTATGTAGGTATGTGTGTATGTATGTAGGTATTTATGTATACATGTATATATGCAGGAAGGTATGTATGTGTGTACGTACGTACGTATGTCTGTCTGTCTGTCTGTCTGTCTGTCTGTCTGTATGTATGTATGTAAGTATGTAAGTATGTATGTATGTATGTATGTATGTATGTATGTATGTATGTGTGTGCATTTATGTATGTATGTATGTATGTATGTATGTATGTATGTATGTATGTATGTATGTATGTATGCATGTATGTATGTATGTATGTATGTATGTGTATTTGTATGTATGTATGTATGTATGCATGTATGCATGTATGTATGTATGTATGTGTGTTTGTATGTATGTATGTATGTCTACAGAATCCGTCACCGTCATTCTCTGGAAACAGCTGCGCTCTTAACCAAGTCAGAAAGAAATCAAATTTTCACCCACTGCTACAACAGCCATACCTTCCCACTCTGTGTGACCAGGGCAAGAACTGACGTTGAGCCGACAGCGGAATAACAGTCTGACAGCCGGACACTGAACACATCAATTGTGTCACTCCCTGCTCCTTCCCAGTTCAGTGGATGGAGTTCGTCTATGTCATGGACTATTTACCTTATTGACAGATAGACAGACAGATAGATAAATAGATACACATAGAGGCGTAGATATATATGTGTGTATATGTAGATAGATAGATAGACAGACAGACAGATAGATATATAGACAGACATATGCCTCTTTTATGTAGTCTATCTATCTATCTATCTATCTATCTATCTATCTATCTATCTATCTGTCTATCTATCTATCTATCTATCTATCTATCTATCTATCTATCTATCTATCTATCTATCTATCTATCTATCTATCTATCTGTACGTATATGTATAGTGCATAAAAGAGGCAGAAATTGTGTGTGTGTGTGTGTGTGTGTGTGTGTGTGTGTGTGTGTATGTGTGTGTGTGTGTGTGTGTGTGTGTGTGTGTGTGTGTGTGTGTGTGTGTGTGTGTGTGTGTGTGTGACAAAAAAAGAATAAATGTAAGAAGTGACCTATTAGTCACACCTGTTGCTAATTCCAGTATTCTGGTTTAAAAAAGGAGAAGATATTCTTTTCTTTTGCTTATTCTTTCAGTCTGTTTTTTACTACAACGAAGTTCGCACCCTTGCGTAGATCGACTGTTATTTAAAAGCAAATACGTGGAAACCATTGGATTCAATGAATTGGACAGAAAAAAAATAAACTTTAAGACCATATATTTTTTCCCAATGGCATCCCTACAATTGTTATAATCATCACCAGTACCACGCTGCCCAACCCCATGTATGGTTTTGATAACGATGATGATAATTTTGATGTGTTTTGGGGGGGGTTTTTTGTTTAGGAGGGATATTACGCGATGATGACTTGGAGAATGATGTTGTAAAATGATTGTGGTAATATATGTTTATTGTTTTTTTTATGTTTGTTTGGGCGGGTTTGATTTTGATGGCAGGGGAAATTTGATTTTCAAATGACAATTATGAAAAAATAAAAATGAAAAACGAAAAAAATAAAAAAAAAACCAAAAAAAAACCCCCCCCCCCCCCCCCCCCCCCCCCCCCCCCCCCCCCCCCCAGCATCAGTATAGCCCACTCTATTTCCCTTCCCAAAACCCCGTTCCCCCCCCCCCTATTTTCCCCCCCCCCCCCCGCCCCCACCGCAGCCTCTACCCTTCCCCCTTTCCCCCTTCCCTCCCCCACCTTTCGCCCCAAAAATTCAGAGGGCGCCGCCGGGAATGGGGGAAAAAAAAAAAAAAAAAAATTTTAGACTGGGGAAAGGGACCCCCCTTACATGGCCTAATGAAGTTTTTTTGCCCAAACCCCCCCCCCCCCCCCCCAAAAAAAAATACCCCAAAGGGGACAGAAAAAAGGGGGAAGGAGGAAAGGGAAAAGGAAAGGGGGGGGGGGGGGGGGGGGGGGGGGGGGGGGGGGGGGGTGTTTGCCATCTGATTTTTCATGAACGCAATCAAAACTTCCTTTACTGTTCCTTTCTGCTTTCTTAACAGGAGTTATCAATGAAGGCGGCATTCTGACAGCTAATTTGGCCATCGTAGCAGTGGCTGGGCGATGTGTTGAATATCAAACTGGAATGAAATAGTGCTTATGTTTCTTTCACATCAACTGTACGGTGATTTACTTCTATTTTTTTTCGTCTCTGTGTTTGTGTTCATATTTAAGATGGAAAAAGAAACGCTGGCAAAGCCGGTCTTGTGTAAGTTCTGATTCATGTTTGCCAGGTCTTCTGCTTTTATTGCTGTGTATCAGCTTAGAACATCTTCATTTCTAAAGGAACTTGCCCTGTTTAATCTGCATGCTGCATGTCTGCCTGTGTGCTAGGGAAATGGGTACCACAAGCAGCTGAAAGGTGGATTTATGTGCTTGTCATTGTTTCTTCTTGAAAACAAAAGTCGTCCTCCTTATTATATTGCATCTATCACCAGATGTAATTCACTTTTTTGTTACTGACAGTGAAAGTCGACAAATGCATTGCCCAACCTATGTGTATATACATAGAGAGAAAGACAAAGAGGCAGAGATGGACAACAAACTTTAAACAACCAAGTCTATGATCAAGCTTGTTTCCGTGTGTTCTCGTCATCAACTCCGAATCAAGGAATGAAAACACTGTGTTTATGGGCCAGGGTTTCAAAAGGAAACTTTTGTCACTGTAGGTCTGCCATTGTTTTTTTCTGTCAGACCCAAGAACAATGACGTTGTCTAACTGGTGCACAGAAGAATCAGAAGACTCTCTCTTCCAGCACACTTTTGATACAGGAAGCACGGCAGGGCATAGCTTACAAATTCACCAGTACAGTGTGAACACTTCGCTGACAGACACCAGGAAACCAGTACAGTATGAACACTTCGCTGACAGACACCAGGAAACCAGTACAGTATGAACACGTCGCTGACGGGTACCAGGAAACCAGTACAGTATGAACACTTCGCTGACGGGTACCAGGAAACCAGTACAGTATGAACACTTCGCTGACAGACTCCAGGAAACCAGTACAGTATGAACACGTCGCTGACAGACACCCGGAAACCAGTACAGTATGAACACTTCGCTGACAGACACCAGGAAACCAGTACAGTATGAACACTTCGCTGACAGACACCAGGAAACCAGTACAGTATGAACACTTCGCTGACAGACTTAATGGAGTGTCCTGCGCGTGCCTGTACCCATCGTCAACACAGCGCAGGCCTCCAAGGGTGGTACAGGACTGCTCTAAAGGCAGGTGAAGACAGTGCTTCTCTGGGTCCTCCCAGCACCTTCGGGTGTTTCTTTTTCTTCTTTGCCTTAACTAGGCTGACCCTGGAGAAAGGTCCAGTGACGGTGAGGAAAGACCCACTGACCACAGGGAAAGTCCTGTTGACAGTGGGAAAGACTACAACTTTGGATTCTCTCTTGAGGGCACATAAGACCGTATGGTGAAAGCTTGGCTGTGTCTGGAGTGGCACTGTCTTCATCTGTCCGTGGGCAGGGGTGGTTGGGTCTGTGGGGTGTGCTCGGCAGCTGGAGGGTGGTGTTTTTCGCCGGTGGGCTCTGCAGTCATGAAATACAGGCTGGTACACCCATGGGGATGCTACTTTAAGGCTGTTATGAGCTGCATCCTGTAGTCTAATTTACCTCTGTTCAGGAGCAGTTATGTCCCTTGATATCTTAATGGAGTGTCCTGCGCGTGCCTGTACCCATCGTCAACACAGCGCAGGCCTCCAAGGGTGGTACAGGACTGCTCTAAAGGCAGGTGAAGACAGTGCTTCTCTGGGTCCTCCCCAGCACCTTCGGGTGTTTCTTTTTCTTCTTTGCCTTAACTAGGCTGACCCTGGAGAAAGGTCCAGTGACGGTGAGGAAAGACCCACTGACCACAGGGAAAGTCCTGTTGACAGTGGGAAAGACTACAACTTTGGATTCTCTCTTGAGGGCACATAAGACCGTATGGTGAAAGCTTGGCTGTGTCTGGAGTGGCACTGTCTTCATCTGTCCGTGGGCAGGGGTGGTTGGGTCTGTGGGGTGTGCTCGGCAGCTGGAGGGTGGTGTTTTTTCGCCGGTGGGCTCTGCAGTCATGAAATACAGGCTGATACACCCATGGGGATGCTACTTTAAGGCTGTTATGAGCTGCATCCTGTAGTCTAATTTACCTCTGTTCAGGAGCAGTTATGTCCCTTGATATCTTAATGGAGTGTCCTGCGCGTGCCTGTACCCATCGTCAACACAGCGCAGGCCTCCAAGGGTGGTACAGGACTGCTCTAAAGGCAGGTGAAGACAGTGCTTCTCTGGGTCCTCCCAGCACCTTCGGGTGTTTCTTTTTCTTCTTTGCCTTAACTAGGCTGACCCTGGAGAAAGGTCCAGTGACGGTGAGGAAAGACCCACTGACCACAGGGAAAGTCCTGTTGACAGTGGGAAAGACTACAACTTTGGATTCTCTCTTGAGGGCACATAAGACCGTATGGTGAAAGCTTGGCTGTGTCTGGAGTGGCACTGTCTTCATCTGTCCGTGGGCAGGGGTGGTTGGGTCTGTGGGGTGTGCTCGGCAGCTGGAGGGTGGTGTTTTTCGCCGGTGGGCTCTGCAGTCATGAAATACAGGCTGGTACACCCATGGGGATGCTACTTTAAGGCTGTTATGAGCTGCATCCAGTAGTCTAATTTACCTCTGTTCAGGAGCAGTTATGTCCCTTGATATCTTAATGGAGTGTCCTGCGCGTGCCTGTACCCATCGTCAACACAGCGCAGGCCTCCAAGGGTGGTACAGGACTGCTCTGAAGGCAGGTGAAGACAGTGCTTCTCTGGGTCCTCCCCAGCACCTTCGGGTGTTTCTTTTTCTTCTTTGCCTTAACTAGGCTGACCCTGGAGAAAGGTCCAGTGACGGTGAGGAAAGACCCACTGACCACAGGGAAAGTCCTGTTGACAGTGGGAAAGACTACAACTTTGGATTCTCTCTTGAGGGCACATAAGACCGTATGGTGAAAGCTTGGCTGTGTCTGGAGTGGCACTGTCTTCATCTGTCCGTGGGCAGGGGTGGTTGGGTCTGTGGGGTGTGCTCGGCAGCTGGAGGGTGGTGTTTTTCGCCGGTGGGCTCTGCAGTCATGAAATACAGGCTGGTACACCCATGGGGATGCTACTTTAAGGCTGTTATGAGCTGCATCCTGTAGTCTAATTTACCTCTGTTCAGGAGCAGTTATGTCCTTGATATCTTAATGGAGTGTCCTGCGCGTGCCTGTACCCATCGTCAACACAGCGCAGGCCTCCAAGGGTGGTACAGGACTGCTCTAAAGGCAGGTGAAGACAGTGCTTCTCTGGGTCCTCCCCAGCACCTTCGGGTGTTTCTTTTTCCTCCAGGAAACCAGTACAGTATGAACACTTCCTTGACAGACTCCAGGAAACCAGTACAGTATGAACATTTCGCTGACAGACACCAGGAAACCAGTACAGTATGAACACTTCCTTGACAGACACCAGGAAACCAGTACAGTATGAACACTTCGCTGACAGACTGTAGGAAACCAGTACAGTATGAAACACTTCGCTGACAGACATCAGGAAACCAGTACAGTATGAACACTTCCCTTGACAGACACCAGGAAACCAGTACAGTATGAACACTTCCTTGACAGACACCAGGAAACCAGTACAGTATGAACACTTCCTTGACAGACACCAGGAAACCAGTACAGTATGAACACTTCCTTGACAGACACCAGGAAACCAGTACAGTATGAACACTTCCTTGACAGACACCAGGAAACCAGTACAGTATGAACACTTCGCTGACAGACACCAGGAAACCAGTACAGTATGAACACTTCCTTGACAGACACCAGGAAACCAGTACAGTATGAACACTTCGCTGACAGACATCAGGAAACCAGTACAGTATGAACACTTCCTTGACAGACTCCAGGAAACCAGTACAGTATAAACACTTCGCTGACAGACACAAGGAAACCAGTACAGTATGAACACTTCGCTGACAGACACCAGGAAACCAGTACAGTATGAACACTTCGTTGACAGACACCAGGAAACCAGTACAGTATGAACACTTTGCTGACAGACACCAGGAAACCAGTACAGTATGAACACTTCACTGACAGACACCAGGAAACCAGTACAGTATGAACACTTCGTTGACAGACACAAGGAAACCAGTACAGTATGAACACTTCGCTGACAGACCACAAGGAAACCAGTACAGTATGAACACTTCGCTGATACTCGCAAGGAAACCAGTACAGTATGAACTGGCTCAAATGGAAGGAAACGGAAGTGTCTGTTTTCTGCCTGTTGGAATGAGACAGAATGCAGGAAGTGAAGATGGCATAAAGAAAGTAGAATCCAATTGTTCATTATTTAATACTCACCCTTCCCCCTCCCCCTCCCCCTCCATCCCTCAGTTTTCCCGCTGCGTGTGAGGGGATTGAGAGCCATGATTGGTTCCACTCACCCCAGCCCCACGTCAACCTCCAATCCACCTGATCCCCCGTCCTCAGACCCCTCCTCCCCTTTACCTCCCCCCCCCCCCCTCCCCAACTCCCTCTTTTCCCCTTACCTTTTCTCTGTCAGATTGTTAGTCTTCCTCCGTTAAGAAACTGGTATGCCTGAACATTTGCCAGGGCCTACTCCACTCTGGCCCTGCTGGCTGTTGAGGAGTACTGTGCTGCTGGAGTGCTCCCGACCACAGTCGGAGTCAGGCAAGGGTGCCTACTATCTCCAGTACTTTTTAACATCCTTCTGGAGAGAATCATGCAAGAGACCCTCGAAGACCATCACACCTCCATCAGCATTGGCGGCAGGCCGGTCTGCAACCTTCGTTTTGCA
>CM031612.1:78460587-78468087 GCA_018398815.1 Conus ventricosus
ACGCAAAGGACAGAAAGTTCTGTCGGCACATAAACACACACACAGACACACACATGCACGCGCGCGCGCGCGCACGCGCACGCAATACACACACACTCGCACACACACACACACTCACCACACATAGACACAGAGAGGCCTGTGCGCACGCGCACCCACGAACACACCACACACACGCACGCACACACACGCACACACACACCACAAGCGCGCGCGCGTACGCACGCACGCATGCACGCACGCACGCACAGAGTAACAAGAAAATGGCTTACGTACATATAGTCATGGAAACCAATGCATGTTATACAAGCTGGACAACTGGCACCTTAGGACAAAAACTAAGCCATGCTGAGTACGTCAGCCATTGGATCTTGCCATAAGTAAACAGGAATGTCAACACTGGCCTGACTTCTCTGCCCCCCCCCCCCCCCCCCCCCCAATGTTTGTTTTTGTTTGGGTGGTTTGGACAGCGGCTTCGTGTTTTTTTTCCAGTCTGTTTTCCATATTCTATCCTTTTGTTTTTTTCTTTATCGATTGACGTACTTAGTTGAACTATTGCTCACTGAGATCACCAGGATCATCGCTCGTGACAGTCACTGTGTACAGAAGCTCGTGTGAAATGATGACATCGTAGCTCCTTGTTCCATTAGGCTTACATGGCAGCGCCGCCCTGTCTCCAGCGTCGGCTTCAGAACTCTCTCTCCCTTTCCACCCTTCTTTCTTTTTTTTTTCTTTCTTTCTTTCTGTCAGAGATTTGTTCTTTCTTTAGCGCGTAAACAAGACAAGACAAAAATTAGATTGTCTCAGTGGGTGAGCAGTCTGCTTATATTGGTCGACCAAACTCGTTTCAACAACTCTTTTCACTTTGCATTAGTCGCACCTTCCGCATCGAGCGCAGAAGAATCGGTTCCTTCTGTTCCAATCTTACTGAAGAACCTGTCTGATTCCACGCGCTCCTGTGTCCATTGCACACCAGATCATGGAACATCTTTTCTAGTCCCAAGGATCTAGCCTCAATGATTTCCAGAACAGCGCTGCGCGACGTGATTTCGGGTCCTCTCACCATGCTTCTGTTGCCTCTGTCTCTGTTGTTCCCTCGTCGCCGGTCGCCGGTCGCACGTCGAACAGAGGATGTTTTCCCATCTCTTCTGTCGTTTTAAGTCACTTGAAGACCAGGCTCCAGCGTGTCACTCTGAACCCTTCAGTCCGTCCACACCTCTTCGTCTTCGTTCTGCTACTGACATCCGCATTTACTGACTCCCTTCCTTTAGGCCAAAACCACACGGCCAACGTTCTTGTTTCCGACATCCGCGTGTACAGACTCCCTTCTTTTAGGCCAAAACCACACGGCCAACGTTCTTGTTTCCGACATCCGCGTGTACAGACTCCCTTCTTTTAGGCCAAAACCACACGGCCAACGTTCTTGTTTCCGACATCCGCATGTACAGACTTCCTTCTTTTAGGCCAAAACCACACGGCCAACGTTCTTGTTTCCGACATCCGCATGTACAGACTCCCTTCTTTTAGGCCAAAACCACACGGCCAACGTTCTTGTTTCCGACATCCGCATGTACAGACTCCCTGGCCAAAACCACACGGCCAACGTTCTTGTTTCCGACATCCGCATGTACAGACTCCCTTCTTTTAGGCCAAAACCACACGGCCAACGTTCTTGTTTCCGACATCCGCATGTACAGACTCCCTTCTTTTAGGCCAAAACCACACGGCCAACGTTCTTGTTTCCGACATCCGCATGTACGTACAGACTCCCTTCTCTTAGGCCTAAATCCGGCGGCCAACGTTTTCCTTTCATACAAGGGTCCCTCCATCTGTAACCAGCTCCCGTTCTCTGTTCGCCAAGCAGACCTGACCACAAGTTTTTACCAATTTCCTAAAGTTGTTTCTTCGAAGAAGCCTTCTGACCCTTACCCGTCACTCTTTTATTTCGTTTACTTCTTTGACTATTGGGCATGGCGTGCGCGCGTGCGTGAAGGCGTGCGGGCTGGCGCGCGGGCGCATTTGAAATGCGAGTGCTCAGCGCCATTATTGACAGTTTTGTCAGATCGTCTTGTCATGACTGGTGATGCGCAGCAGCAGCAGCAGTAGTAGTAGAAGTACTAGTGGCGGTGGTGGTGGTGGTGGTGGTGGTGGTTGTAGTAACAGTCGTGACGAAGCACCACCAACAATAGCGGTACTAGCAGTACTTGTTGTAAGCGAAGAATGATGCTGATAATTGTGATAACCATAATGTCGCTAGTAATTATGGCCACTGTGGTCATTTTCATTCGTGTCACTCAAGCGAGGTGATTCACGGTGAAATCGGCTTTTTTCCCCTTTTACCTGATCCTCTTTCCACTTCCCTCCACTCCACTTCCCCCCCCCCCCCCCCCCATCCTCCCGCTTACTCCTTTTTCTGCTGTCTCCTCTTTTTCAGTAAAACCGCAACAGTTGAGAAACGTTTAGTGTGCTTTTTCATCTCTTTGTTCACAAACATGTAAAGCAGGTATGGGGCATGGAGTGAGTTGTTCAGCAGGGGAAACAAGCATGTGTGAACGTTTTGCTTTCAACAAAGTATCCAAGGTGGATTTCACAATTAATTTGAATGATTTCTGTTGGCTTTAAGAGTTTGAAATTCCATTCTGGCAGGGTTTAGTATGGTTTGAAGGGAGGTAAGTAAAATTAGGTTGTGACGCACTGCGGTAAGTATGCACTGCTTTTTCACTGATTGTTCTGTTCGATCCTAAGGTAATGTTTTCTTTACTGTTAGTTTCAGCACGGTTGATAAAAAGGTCATTTCAAATTAGATCAAGAGTACTAAGTAGGGATTACGTCGTTGACAAGTTTCCTTATGATTAATACGAAATGGAATATCAAACAAGGTCGGGGGATTGAGCTATATTCTTACAAGCTTCAACGTGATTCATGTTGAATGAAATTTCAAATAAGTTCAGGGGGCGGGGGGGGGGGGGGGGGGGGGGGGGGGGGGGGTAAATAGAGACTGTATTCCAACATTAAATAATTCCGACATTGAATAATTCCGACCTCTCTCAGCACGCTTAGCGGTAAACTAACATTTAGGTCGGAAGAAAAATTGGTAAGTGATAACACTGAGTTTCAGTGTAGTTAATGAAGAATACGTGTTAACACTCTTGAGTGTCAATGTAGTTAATGAACAACACGTGTTAACACTCTGAGTTTCAGTGTAGTTAATGAAGAATACGTGTTAACACTCTGAGTGTCAATGTAGTTAATGAAGAACACGTGTTAACACTCTTGAGTTTCAGTGTAGTTAATGAAGAACACGTGTTAACACTCAGAGTTTCAATGTAGTTAATGGAGAATACAGTCAGAAGAGAGGTCAGGAGATTAGTAACATACAACCAAGCAGTATGACATGCTCCGCGGTATTACGAAAGTGCCAGAACACCTTCCCAGTGCCGCTTGCGATATTAAAATATTCAGCTAGCATACGATAGGTTGATAAACAAAGACGCACACGATCACACTGAACACTTTCCTCGGATTAACAACAGGCAGGGACCCGATGAGACAAAGTGTTTTATTTCTATCTGGTGCCAGGTTCAGCTTAAAGACAGAGAAAAAGATCACCTTCTTTCCGCTTCTTTGTTTGCATTTATAGGGCATGGCATTGAATGAAGGGAGGCTGCTGTAACTTGAAACTCTAGGTATCTTAAAGTAGTTTCTCTGATAGTAATACACACAAACACACACACAAACAAGCGCGCGCACGCACACGACACACACACACACACACACGCACGCACGCGCAAAGAACGCGTACACAACACACACACACACACACACACACGCACACGACACACGCACACACACACGCGCACGCGCACGCGCGCGCCAAGACAAACGGACGCACACAATCGCACACACACACACATGCGCACGCGCGCACAACACACACACACACACACACACACACAACACACACACACACACACACACACACACACACACACACACACACACACACACACACAGAGAGAGAGAGAGAGAGAGAGAGAGAGAGAGAGAGAGAGAGAGACGCTGACTGACTGACTGACAGACTGACACAGCAAGACGGTGGCAGACTGGGAGGAGAGAGAGAGGAGGGTGGGGGAAGCATATAGTCAGACAGCGACGGAAGGACAGCGAGACAGAGATACACAACAGATCGACGAACGGACTGACGGACGGATTGACTAACGGACGGACGGACAGGGTAAGTGAGAGAGAAGAAGGGAGAGAGAGAGAGAGAGATTCTATTTCAGCCCCCCAGGGTCTTTTCCTCACTTATTCTCACGATCCGTCTTCAAAACCCGACTTCCTGCCCTTTGAGACAAGTTTCAACAATCAACCACCCCTTGGTGGACGTCCGCCCGAACCCTCAGCACCGGGATCAACCCCAATGCCTTCAAACGGTGGTTCCAAACACCTTCCCTCCTGAATGTCCCCCCCCCCCCCCCCCCTCGTTCGTGTTTAGGCTGGGGTCGACAGAGGGTGCCATCTCCTTGGTTCTAGACAAAACGTGATCCTCCGCCCACCGAAGAATGTCCTAGGTCACAGGTGCAAAAAAAAAAAAAAAGAAAAAGAAAAAAAAAAAAACAAATGCTTTACAGCTAGAAGAGTCAATAACGTTGTCAAATGGTTTTAATTACAGCTGAAGACTCGTGAATACTCTGTTACTTGGACTAAGAAAGTTAATGTTATCGTCGAATGAAGAGCGATGGCGCAGTCAGATGGTATTGAATACGCCTAATGACTCGTCAGTGCTCAGTTACGTGGACTTGAAAAAAAGTTACAGTAATTATCAAAATGGGGAGGGGGTGGGGTGGGTGTGGGGGATCCCCACAGCTGGCAGGGCCAATGGCGCAGTCAGATGTATTGAGTACGCCTAATGACTCGTGAATGCCCTGTTGCGTGGACGAAAACAAAGGTTAATGTGATAAACGTATGAAGGGAGAAAAACTCCGTAACTAGCAGGGCCAATGGCGCAGTCAGATGGTATTAAATACGCCTAATGACTCGTGAATGCTCTGTTACGTGGACTAAAAGAAAGTTATCATCGTCTAATAAAAGGGACTTGGAAGAAGGGGCGGGGGAGGGTACATACATAGCATGGCCAATGGCGCAGTCAGATGTACTAAATACGCCTAATGACTCGTGAATGCCCCATATGTGGATAAAAAAGTTAATGTGATCAAGTTAAGAAGTATAAAAAAAAAAGTCCACTGCTAACAAGGCCAATGGCGCAGTCAGATGGTATTAAATACGCCTAATGACTCGTGAATGCCCTGTTACGTGGGGTTTGAAAAAAAAGTTAATGTTATCATTTAATTTAGGGGTTAAAAACCAGCTAACGGGGCCACTAGCGCAGTCAGATGGTATTAAACACGCCTAATGACTCGTGAAAACCCTGTTATATGGACTAAAAAAGTTAATCTTCGAATTCAGGGGGGAAAACCTCCACGGCTAACACGGCCAATGGTGCAGTCAGATGGTATTAAAATACACCTGATGACTCGTGAATGCCCTGTTACGTGGACAAGGCTGATGTTACGATATAACATTTAAAAAAAAAGCATGTAACTGCTGGAAGCACGCGTGTGGGTCAGATGACCATCGCCAGCTCAGGTCGGGTCACTGACTTCTAGAACCTTGGAGAGCTGGCACCCTGTGTTGGTCCCGAGAGGAGGGGGGAGCCAAAGAGCCCGGAGAGTGAGGGTCGGCGGAACCACCGTTAGATGGCGGGTGGGGTTGAGCGGGGGGGTTGGTCTTTGGTGCTGGGGTTCGGGGATCGTCTGTCAAGGGGGTTGTTTTGTTGGAATCTGTCTCAAAGGGAGGATGAGGGTGTTGAAGGTGGATCGGAGAATAACTGGGGAGAAAGTCTGGCGGTTCTGAAATTGAATCTGTGAGTGCAAGTACGTACGTAGGTATACACACAGCCATACGCGCGCGCTCGCGCACACGCACACATACACAC
Organism: Conus ventricosus; assembly: GCA_018398815.1. Taxonomy (NCBI): domain Eukaryota; kingdom Metazoa; phylum Mollusca; class Gastropoda; order Neogastropoda; family Conidae; genus Conus; species Conus ventricosus. Next base: position 78,466,583 of record CM031612.1, read on the forward strand.
GCGCGCACGCGCGCGCGCGCACGAGCGCATACACACACATGCACTTGTACACGCATGCTCACATACACGCACGCTCACATGCACGCACGCACGCACGCACGCACACTCACACACACGCACACGCACACGCACACGCACACCACACACACACACACACACACACACACACACACACACACACACACACACACACACGAGCGCGCGCACACACACTCACACACACTCGCACTCACACCACACGCGCGCACGCCCGTGCACACACATGCACACACATGCAAACACATGCACACAATTTCACACACAGACACACACACACACACACACACACACACACACACACACACACACACACACACAGACACACAACACACACACACAGACACACACACACACACACACACACACACACACACACACACACACACACACACACAGACACACACACACACACACACACACACACACACACACACACACACACACACATTGTTGTATACACCCCTATACAGAGCATGTATGAGAGAGAGAGAGAGAGAGAGAGAGAGAGAGAGAGAGACAGAGACAGAGACAGAGACAGAGAAAGAGACCGACAGACAGAGACGGAGAGAGAGACGAGAGAGAGAGACGGAGAGAGACGGATAGAGTGTGATAGAGATACGGCATACCGCACTTCCGCTGCAGGTGTCAAACAAAATTGTCCCCTCCTCTTCCTCTCCCCTTCCAATCACCCTACACCCCCCCCCCTCCCTTTCCCGTCCGCTACACTTGCAAACATATACGCGCGCGCGCGCACGCACACACATGAACACACAAGAACACACGCTCATGCATACACGTAAACACACACACCACACACACACACACCACACACACACACACACACACACACACACACATACACACACACACACACACACACACACACACACACACACACACATACATACACACACTCACACACACACACACACACACTCACAACACACACACACACACACACACACACACACACACACACATACACACACACTCACACTCTCGCTCTCTCTCACACACACACACACACACACACACACACACACATACACACACATACACACACACACACACACACACACACACACACACACACACACACACACACACACACACATTATATAAACACATATACGCGCACGCGCGCGTGCGCGCACGCACACACACATGAACACACACAAGAACGCACGCTCATGCATACACGTAAACACACACACACACACACACACACACACACACACACACACCACACACACCACACACACACACACAGAGTTAAGAAGATGCAGGACGTGCATTTACGACGGCGAATCAGGCGAAACATTTCTTTTCTCCGCTGGCTTGCTTCCCCTCCCTCACTTCACTTCTTTTAGTCTGTATAAACCAATTTCAGCTGTAAAGCGACTATCTCCTTACCCCCACCTCTCCTTTTATCACCCCCCCCCCCCCCCGCCTTTTTTTCCAACCTC
>CM031612.1:78480587-78488087 GCA_018398815.1 Conus ventricosus
AGCCGGAATAGCTCAGTTGGTAGAGCGCCTGACTCGTAATCTTGGTGATCCTGGGGTTGCGGGTTCGAACCTCCGCCGGGGCGTTTCGGTACAGGGGGATTTTTCCCTCGGAGTTAACATTGGTTCTGACTCCATTTCCCATACAGTCCTTCGACTGAGACTATGAACCGAGGTTCTGTGTGTGAACGCATGCATAACATCTTGCACAATGAGACTATAAACCGAGGTTCTGTGTGTGAACGCATGCATAACATCTTGCACACACGTAAAATCCCATCACCAACTTTCGGAAGAGTAGGCCAATTTGGCCGTTGGTATGGATGACACGTTACACATAGCATGCACCCTGCGTGACAAATGGAAAGAATGAAGGCAGTAAGGAAAATGAGTGATCGATATTGAACGATACTGAATGGATGACACGGGAAACGACTGAACGAAGCGCCAGCTGGCAGATCTTCAGTCGGCACTACCCAGGTAGGCAGCCCGTTGTGTAAACGAGTGTTGATTGTAAAGTGCTTAGAGCTTGGCCTCTAGCCGAGATAGGCGCTATATAAGTATTCATTATTATTATTATTATTATCCTGAACTGGAAACACATTAATAAAAATTTTGTATCTCGTTTGCTCTGTTTGTTGAAGAGCTCAAAACAAAGTTCCCGTACCTTCTTATGATGCTTTCTTCCTGTATGAGACGGTTGATGTCATTGTCCTGAGTGGTGCTGACTTTAATTTGCGTTGGTTTATCTTTCACAGATATAGAGGCTTTCTGTGTTGTTTTTATCCAGGTCTCTGTCAAAGTCTTCCCACTCTTTATTTTCATCTCGTCTGACGATCAGCAGTAGCACGCTCTTCTCTGCTCATTCCATCCAACATTCGTGTTTCATCGTATTTTCCATCCTCATTACTCATTACTCATCACACGTTCGTTCACCTTCCTATCCCGTCTGCCATTCACAATCACCGCGTTCTCCTATTCTCATTCCGTCCATCCTTTGTGATGCCATTTTTCTGCCGTTTAGGGCCGGAATAGCTCAGTGGTAGAGCGCCGGACTCGTCATTTTGGTGATCTTGGGGGTTACAGGTTCGGATCTCCGCCGGGCCGTTTCGGTACAGGGGATTTTTCCCTCGGGGTTGACATTGGTTCTGACTCCATTTCTCATACAGTCTTTCGAATGAGACTATAAACCGAGGTTCCGTGTGTGAACGCATGCATAACATATTGCACACACGTACAATCCCATCACCAATTATCGGAAGAGAAGGTCAGTTTGGCCGTTGGTATGGATGACACGTTACACATAGCATGCATCCTGCGTGATTTAAATGGACAGAATGAAGGAAGTAAGGAAAGTGAGTGAACGGTATTGAACAATATTGACTGGATGACACGGGAAACGACTGAATGAAGCACCAGCTGGCAGCTCTTCAGTCGGCACTCCCCAGGTAGGCAGCCCGTTGTGCAATCGATTGTGGATTGTAAAGCGCTTAGAGCTTGGCCTCCAGCCGAGGATAGGCGCTATATAAGTATTTATGATACTAATAATAATAATAATAATAATCATCCATCATTCTCGAGTTCTCTCCAACAGTATTCAGTCTCATGATCTTTCTTTGTGTCCCAGGCCCACCATTCATTTATCGTTCTGGAGTTCTCTCTTCCCCTCCGGTCCATCATTGGTTATTCTCCAGTCGTTGTCTCCTCTCGACCGTCATTGTTCACTACCACGTGCTTCTCTTCCTCTTTTATTTTCTCCAATTTACCGTCCATCGGTTTTACGTTTTGCACATCCGTTCCTTTCATTTATCCTTACCACACGCTGTTCATGCCATTTTGTCTATCAGTCATTATTTCGAGGTGTCTTCCTCTCATTCATTAATTTCATCGTCATTATCATAAAATCGAGAGAGAGAGAGAGAGAGAGAGAGAGAGAGAGAGAGAGAGAGAGAGAGAGAGAGGATCAAAAATAAAATGTGATGGAAAAATATTTCATCCGTCCCATTCAACAAATTTAAAGATCATTTTGTACTTATTTCATGTAGTAGTTAACTGTTTTTAATCTATCCGATTCTGTTTCAGTTTGATTTTTTTTATCTATCCGATTCTGTTTCAGTTTGATTTTTTTATCTATCCGATTCTGTTTCAGTTTGATTTTTTTTTTATCTATCCGATTCTGTTTCCTTTTTTATGATTCGTATGCCTTTCTGGATTATTTCATTTACAATTTTTCGTGTAATCAGTTATGACTGATTTCATCTTCTGATCGGCCATTTCATTCAAATAACGATATATGCAAATACACAAACATACATCACAAACAGACTTGCACGGCTACGTTCACATGCAAGGACACACACGCACGCGCGCGCGCGCTAAAACGTGTGTGTGTGATATATTGTGAGAAATATTGATATGGCTAATTGGATGGATAGATAGATAGATGAACATCATTCGTTTCTGCATTTATCTATTAATTCATTAATCTAGTTTAGTAGTTACTTAGAGAGTATATGATTGATCATTTGGTTTCCGTATTTATTTCTCGATTTATTTGTTTATTTATTCATTTACTCACTTACTTACTTGCTTGCTTACTCACTATCTAACATACTTCACCTCTAAGCAGTGTAATGTTATGTGTATGCCCTTTGATGTGGTAATCATTTATTACCGATGGAAAGTTTTAGGGTTTTTTTGCTTTTACAGGCACAGGTCAGGTGTTTTACATTGAAATTAATGGCACATAGAATTGCAACAGGTGTTTCCTCCCTCCCCTCAACCCCCGAATGGCACATAGAAGTGCAACAACAATCTCCCTCCCCCCCCCCCCCAACCCCCGAATGACACATAGAAGTGCAACAACAATCTCCCCTCCCCCCCCCCCCCGCCCCCCCAACCCCGAATGACACATAGAATTGCAACAACAGCCCACCCCCTTCGAATGACACATAGAATTGCAACAACAATCTCCCCTCCCCCCCCCCCCAACCCCCGAATGGCACGTAGAATTGCAAAATCAGCCCACCCCCTTCGAATGACATAGAATTGCAAACAACACCCCCCCCCCCCCCCCCCCCCGAGTGGCACATAGAATTGCAACAACACCCCCCCCTTCGAATGACACATAGAAATTGACAACAACAGCTCCCCCACCCCCCACCCCCCACCCCGAGTGGCACATAGAATTGCAACAACAGCCCCCCCCCCCCCCCCCCCCCCCCCCCCCCGAGTGGCACATAGAATTGCAACAACAGCCCCCCCCCCCCCCCCCCCCGAGTGGCCACACAACAGCCCCCCCCCCCCCCCCAGTCCCCCCCACACCCCCCCCCCCCCCCCCCCCCCCCCCGAGTGGCACATAGAATTGCAACAACAGGTCCCCCCCCCCAACCCCGCCCAACCCTCGCGATGCTTTTAGACGAGTTTAGTTTTACAATTGTTTCTGTTCTGTTCATACTTTGTGTGACCTTTTTTCGTTCCTTCTTATTCTTTTTCTTTTTTTCCCTTTCTTTCTTTCATATATTCGTTTGTTCGTTCGTGTGTGTGTGTGTGTGTGTGTGTGTGTGTGTGTGTGTGTGTGTTGTCCTCGTGCATTTGTTCAATCGGTCGGCAGATTGATCGCTTTCCTTCAGTCGGCCAATTGGTCGTTCAGTCATTCGTTCGTGACTTTGTTCGGTCGGTCGCTTGTTCAGCTAGTCATTCGTTCAAACGACCAATCGGTCGTTCAGACATTTATTCGTTCAGTCGGTTGTTCAGTCATTTATCCGGAAATTTTGTTTGTTCGGTCGCTCGTTCAGTCCTTCATTCGGTCAGTCGGTTGTTCAACCATTCATTCGGTCAGTCGGTTGTTCAAACATTCATTCGGTTAGTCGGTTGTTCAACCATTCATTCGGTCAGTCGGTTTTTTAAACATTCATTCGGTCAGTCGGTTGTTTAAACATTCATTCGGTCGGTCGGTCATATTTAGTCACACATTTATTCGGTCGGTCACTCGTTCAGTCATACAGTCGGTCGTTTATTTATTTTTTATTTTTTTTTTTTTTTTTGCTGTCCCAACCTCTGTGCCACCACAGAGGCAGTGCACCCACGCTGCTCATTCCGACACCCCGTCCACAGCCACAGCCCGGTCGGCCCCGCCACAACCCAGGCACCGGCAATCCACAGGGAGCAATGTCAAGTCGTCAAGAGTTAGAGTTCAGTAATTTAGAGTCTGTTCACACTTGGTGATATTAGACTTTAAAAAAAAAAAAAAAGCAAGAAGGGAAGCGTTATAAAAAATATATTAATTTGATGCATGGAAAACACTTTTGCTATTTGCACGATGTCTGGTTTGTGGGTTATTGTTTTGATAGAATCGTGTACAGTCGCATCCACGTTCGATTCTTTATACAATGAAGTTAATATTGAACAATGAAAAAGAATATGGTCCACTGATAGAAGATTTGAACAATCACATGCTACATTTTGGGAAAACTTGGTTTTCCACGAATTGAGACGAAGCTTGTATATTAAAGATGACAAATATCGTGGACATGATAAGATTTCATACTTCTCTGGAAGGTGTTCACTGTTCACGCATTTTTCTAATAGCGAATTAATTTCTTGTACGTCAAGCTTTAAATTACTCTCAGGTGTTTTTCTTAACGCACCATCTCTAGCTAATTTATCTGCTGTTTCATTACCGGATATCCCACAGTGTGATGGAATCCAGCAAAACGATACCCCAATTCCTTTCAACCCCAAATCAAGAGGCAACCCACCGGAGGAGACACTGCACTGCTGCCGAGTCACTTCGGTGGTGTTCAGTGGCGCCCGTTCTAATCTAACATACGCAGGACACCACCTACTAAGCCCCCTACCGACGACAATAATTGCTTAGTCGCGGAGCCGGCGTGAGTGAGCTCTCCCTCCGGAGGGTGCCACCACGTCCGTCCAACGACAGCCCCCATAGACTCGCCAATACTGGTGACCCCGACGGAACGAAACCAAGGCCACAGACGCGGAGAGGACATCCAAATTGAGGTCGCCATGAGAGCAGGGCATGAAGGGCCACATAATTTGAGACATTTTTTTAAAATATTCTGATCGATGAGAATGAGGATGATTAAGATGATGCTATGGATTTCCATTTCGGTCTGAGATTACATGACAGGGCTGTACTCTACGCTTCCTTTCATAATATATCCTGGCGTCAACCAGGCCCGAGAGATACAGGCACCTACAGTGTTGGTCAGGAAATTTGAGCAACGCTCTCAGAAACGCATCCATTAAGTGGGTAAAACTCAACTGTGTGGTCCCAGTCTGCCCAGCTGAGTCCGCAGCAAACTCAACTCTGGGTAGGAGCCGGTCGGGGCAGAAAAACCCACATGACTCTGATGGGATTCGAACCCACGAATGCCCAGCTGGGAGTCCGCGACGCTAACCACTTCGCCACGGCGGCTGGTACAGTCGGTCGTTCAGTTATTCAGTCGGTCCTCGATCAATCATGCATTCGTTCATTCGATCAGCCGGTCGTTCAGTCATCCATTCGTTCAGTCGGTCTTTTAGTTCTTTTGTTCAGTCGGTAGTTCAGTCATTGATTCGGTCAGTCGATCGTTATGTCATTCATTCGGTCAGTCGGTTGTTCGTTCATTTATTCGTTTAGTTGGTCAGTTGGTCGTTAAGACGATCATTCGTTCAGTCGGTCGTTCAGTCATTCGTTCGCAAATTTGTCCGGCCGGCTGTTCGGTCATTCGGTCTTTCAGACATTCATTCGTTCAGTTGGGTGTTCAGTCATTCGTCCGTTTGATCGGCCGGTCACTCGTTCAGTCATCCATTTGTTCAGTACGTCAATCGGTCGTTCAGTCACTGGTTTGGTCATTCGTTCGATCGGTCGCTTGTTCAGTCATTTGGTCAGTAGGTCGTTCAGTCATTGCTTCGGTCATTCTCTGTCAGTCGGTCGTTCAGTCATTGCTTTCGGTCATTCGCTCAGTCAGTCGGTCGTTCAGTCATTGCTTTCGGTCATTCGCTCAGTCAGTCGGTCGTTCGGTCAATCGTTTGTAAATTGGTCGGTCGGTCGGTCGGTCAGTCATTCATTCGGTCAGATGGTCGGTCAGTCATTCATTCGGTCAGATGGTCGGTCAGTCTTTCATTCGGTCAGTCCGTCAGTCGTTCAGTCAATGATTTGGTCAGTCGGTCGTACGTTTGTACATTTATTTGGTCGGTCACTCGTTCAGTCATTCATTCGGTCAGTCGGTCGTTCAGTCATTCATTCGGTCAGTCGGTCGTTCAGTCATTCATTCGGTCAGTCGGTCGTTCAGTCATTCATTCGGTTAGTCGGTCGTTCAGTCATTCATTCGGTCAGTCGGTCGTTCAGTCATTCATTCGGTTAGTCGGTCGTTCAGTCATTCATTCGGTTAGTCGGTCGTTCAGTCATTCATTCGGTCAGTCGGTCGTTCAGACATTCATTCGGTTAGTCGTCGTTCAGACATTCATTCGTTCGGTCGTTCGTTCAGTCATTCGTTCAGTTGCTTAGCCGGTCGTTCAGTCATTCATTCGGTCAGTCGGTCGTTCAGTTATTCTTTCGTTTGGTCGGTTAGTCGATCGTTCAGTCGTTTATTCGATCGTTCAGTCATTGATTCGTTCAGTCGGTCGTTCCGTCATTGATTCGTTCAGTCGGTCGTTCCGTCATTGATTCGTTCAGTCGGTCGTTCCGTCATTGATTCGTTCAGTCGGTCGTTCCGTCATTGATTCGTTCAGTCGGTCATTCAGTCATTGATTCGTTCAGTCGGCTGGTTCAGTCATTGATTCGTTCAGTCGGCTGGCCAACGGTGAGGCACAGATGCTGGGTATGCCATGGATACGGGGTGGGGGATGCAGAGTATACCATGGATACGGGGTGGGGGATGCAGAGAATACCATGGATGCGGGGTGGGGGATGCAGAGTATACCATGGATACGGGGTGGGGGATGCAGAGTATGCCATGGATACGGGGTGGGGGATGCAGAGTATGCCATGGATACGGGGTGGGGGATGCAGAGTATACCATGGATACGGGGTGGGGGATGCAGAGTATACCATGGATATGGGGTGGGGGATGCAGAGTATGCCATGGATGCGGGGTGGCGGATGCAGAGTATGCCATGGATACGGGGTGGGGGATGCAGAGTATGCCATGGATACGGGGTGGGGGATGCAGAGTATGCCATGGATACGGGGTGGCGGATGCAGAGTATGCCTGAAATGGCCTAAGGTGTAGAGGGCGCGGTTTTCAAGGAAAGACATGAGTGGGGGGAAACACGGAGGGAAGATTTCAGGGCATGACCAGGTGGGCGTACAGGGTGCGTCGATGAAGGGTGCAAGGCTGGTGGGCGTACTGGGGCAGATGTGCCGCAGATATAGGGTGTGGTAGGGGTGGGCATTTTGGGGCAGAGGGGCGAGGATGAAAGGTGCGACATAGGTGGGCGTTTTGGGACAGAAGGGCGCGACATAGGTGGGCGTTTTGGGACAAGACAATTGTGTGA
>CM031612.1:78498087-78505587 GCA_018398815.1 Conus ventricosus
GAACGACTCTCTCAGCATCCCCACAATGGAACGCCTCTCTTAACATCCCCACAATGGAGCGCCTCTCAACATTCCCACAATGAAACGCCTCTCAACATTCCTACAATGGAACGCATCTCTCAACATCCCCACAATGGAACGCCTCTCCACATCTCCACAATGGAACGCCACTCTCAACATCCCCCACAATGGAACGCCTCTCAACATCCCCACAATGGAACGCATCTCAACATTCCCACAATGGAACGCCTCTCAACATCCCCACAATGGAACGCCTGTCAACATCCCCACAATGGAACACCTCTTAACATCCCCACAATGGAACACCTCTCAACATCCGCAAAATGGAACGCCTCTCAACATCCCCACAATGGAACGCCTCTCTTAACATCCCACAATGGAGCGCCTCTCAACATCCCCAAAATGGAACGACTCTCTCAGCATCCCCACAATGGAACGCCTCTTTAACATCCCCACAATGGAGCGCCTCTCAACATTCCCACAATGAAACGCCTCTCAACATTCCCACAATGGAACGCATCTCTCAACATCCCCACAATCGAACGCCTCTCAACATCCCCACAATGGAACGCCTCTCAACATTCCACAATGGAACGCCTCTCAACATCCCCACAATGGAACGCCTCTCAACATCCCACAATGGAACGCCTCTCAACATCCCCACAATGGAACGCCTCTCAACATCCCCACAATGGAACGCCGCTTAACATCCCCACAATGGAACACCTCTCAACATCCCCACAATGGAACGCATCTCTTAACATCCCACAAATCGAACGCCTCTCAACATCCCCACAATGGAACGCCTCTCAACATTCCCACAATGGAACGCCTCTCAACATCCCCACAATGGAACGCCTCTCAACATCCCCACAATGGAACGCCTCTCAACATCCCCACAATGGAACGCCTCTCAACATCCCCACAATGGAACGCCGCTTAACATCCCCACAATGGAACACCTCTCAACATCCCCACAATGGAACGCATCTCTTAACATCCCCACAATGGAACGCCTCTCAACATCCCCACAATGGAACACCGCTCAACATCCCCACAATGGAACGCATCTCTTAACATACCCTCAATGGAACGCCTCTCACATCCCCACAATGGAACGCCTGTCAACATCCCCACAATGGAACGCCTCTCAACATCCCCACAATGGAACGCCTCTCAACATCCCCACAATGGAACGCCTCTCAACATCCCCAGATGGAACACCTCTCAACATCCCCACAATGGAACGCCTCTTAATATCCCCACAATGGATCGCCTCTCAACATCCCCACAATGGAACGCCTCTAAACATTCCCACAATGGAACGACTCTCAACATCCGCACAATGGAACGCCTCTCAACATCCCCACAATGGAACGCCTGTCAACATCCCCACAATGGAACGCCTCTCAACATCCCCACAATGGAACGCCTCTCAACATCCCCACAACGGAACGCCTCTCAACATCCCCACAATGGAACGCCTGTCAACATCCCCACAATGGAACGCCTGTCAACATCCCCACAATGGAACGCCTCTCAACATCCCCACAATGGAACGCCTCTAAACATCCCCACAACGGAACGCCTGTCAACATCCCCACAATGGAACGCCTCTAAACATCCCACAACGGAACGCCTCTCAACATCCCCACAATGGAGCGTCTCTAAACATCCCCACAATGGAACGCCTCTCAACATCCCCACAATGGAACGCCTCTCAACATCCCCACAATGGAACGCCTCTCAGCATCCCCACAATGGAATGCCTCTCAGCATCCCACAATGGAACGCCTCTCGGCATCCCCACAATAGTACGCCCCTCAACATCCCCACAATGGAACGCCCCTCAACATCCCCACAATGGAACGCCTCTCAGCATCCCCACAATGGAACGCCTCTCAGCATCCCCACAATGGAACGCCTCTCAACATCCCCACAATGGAAGGCCTCTCAGCATCCCACAATGGAAGGCCTGTCAACATCCCCACAATGGAACACCTCTCGGCATCCCCACAATGGAACGCCGCTTAACATCCCCACAATGGAACGCCTCTCTCAACATCCCCACAATGGAACGCCTCTCTCAACATCCCCACAATGGAATGCCGCTTAACATCCCCACAATGGAACGCTGCTTAACATCCCCACAATGGAACGCCACTTAACATCCCCACAATGGAACGCCTCTCTCAACATCCCCACAATGGAACGTCGCTTAACATCCCACAATGGAACGCCTCTCTCAACATCCCCACAATGGAACGCCTCTCTCAACATCCCCACAATGGAACACCTGAATATCCCCACACATTTCCCTACAATGGAACGCCTCTCATCATCTACACAATGGAACGCCTGTGAACATCCCCACAATGGAACGCCTGTCAGCAACCCCACAATGGAACGCCTGTCAACATCCCCACAATGGAACGCCTGTCAACATCCCCACAATGGAACGCCTGTCAACATCCCCACAATGGAACACCTCTTAACATCCCCACAATGGAGCGCCTCTCAACATCCCCAAAATGGAACGACTCTCTCAGCATCCCCACAATGGAACGCCTCTCTTAACATCCCAACAATGGAGCGCCTCTCAACATTCCCACAATGAAACGCCTCTCAACATTCCCACAATGGAACGCATCTCTCAACATCCTCACAATCGAACGCCTCTCAACATCCCCACAATGGAACGCCTCTCAACATTCCCACAATGGAACGCCTCTCAACATCCCCACAATGGAACGTCTCTCAACATCCCCACAATGGAACGCCTCTCAACATCCCCACAATGGAACACCTCTCAACATCCCCACAATGGAACGCCTCTCAACATCCCCACAATTCAACGCCTCTCAACATCCCCACAATGGAACGCCTCTCAACATCCCCACAATGGAACGCCGCTTAACATCCCCACAATGGAACAACTCTCAACATCCCACAATGGAACGCATCTCTTAACATCCCCACAATGGAACGCCTGTCAACATCCCCACAATGGAACACCTCTCAACATCCCCACAATCGAACGCATCTCTTAACATCCCCACAATGGAACGCCTCTCAACATCCCCACAATGGAACGCCTCTCAACATCCCCACAATGGAACGCCTGTCAACATCCCCACAATGGAACGCCTCTTAACATCCCCACAATGGAACGCCTCTCAACATCCCCACAATGGAACACCTTCAACATCCCCACAATGGAACGCCTCTTAACATCCCCACAATGGATCGCCTCTCAACATCCCCACAATGGAACGCCTCTAAGCATTCCCACAATGGAACGACTCTCAACATCCGCACAATGGAACACCTCTCAACATCCCCACAATGGAACGTCTCTCAACATCCCCACACTGGAACGCCTCTCAACATCCCCACAATGGAACGCCTCTCAACATTCCCACAATGGAACGCCTCTCAACATCCGCACAATGGAACGCCTCTCAACATCCCCACAATGGAACGCCTGTCAACATCCCCACAATGGAACGCCTCTCAACATCCCCACAATGGAACGCCTCTCAACATTCCCACAATGGAACGCCTCTCAACATCCCCACAATCGAACGCCTCTCAACATTCCCACAATGGAACGCCTCTCAACATCCCCACAATGGAACACCTCTTAACATCCCCACAATGGAACGCCTCTCTCAACATCCCCACAATGGAACACCCCTCAACATCCCCACAATGGAAGGCCTCTCAGCATCCCCACAATGGAAGGCCTCTCAGCATCCCCACAATGGAACGCCTCTCGGCATCCCCACAATAGAACGCCCTCAACATCCCCACAATGGAACGCCCCTCAACATCCCCACAATGGAACGCCTCTCAGCATCCCCACAATGGAGCGCCTCTCAGCATCCCCACAATGGAAGGCCTCTCAGCATCCCCACAATGGAACGCCTCTCAGCATCCCCACAATGGAAGGCCTGTCAACATTCCCACAATGGAACGCCTGTCAACATCCCCACAATGGAACGCCTGTCAACATCCCCACAATGGAACACCTCTCGGCATCCCCACAATGGAACACCTCTCGGCATCCCCACAATGGAACGCCTCTCGGCATCCCCACAATGGAACGCCGCTTAACATCCCCACAATGGAACGCCTCTCTCAACATCCCCACAATGGAACGCCTCTCTCAACATCCCCACAATGGAACGCCGCTTAACATCCCCACAATGGAATGCCGCTTAACATCCCCACAATGGAACGCCGCTTAACATCCCCACAATGGAACGCCTCTCTCAACATCCCACAATGGAACGCCGCTTAACATCCCCACAATGGAACGCCTCTCTCAACATCCCCACAATGGAACGCCTCTCTCAAATCCCCACAATGGAACACCTGAATATCCCCACACATTTCCCTACAATGGAACGCCTCTCATCATCCACACAATGGAACGCCTGTGAACATCCCCACAATGGAACGCCTGTCAGCAACACCACAATGGAACGCCTGTCAACATCCCCACAATGGAACGCCTGTCAACATCCCCACAATGGAACGCCTGTCAACATCCCCACAATGGAACACCTCTCTCAACATCCCCACAATGGAACGCCTCTCAACATCCCACCAATGTAACGCCTGTCAACATCCCCACAATGGAACACCTCTTTTAACATCCCCACAATAGAACGCCTGTCAACATCCCCACAATGGAACAGCTCTCTTAACATCCCCACAATGGAACGCCTCTCAACATCCCCACAATGGAACGCCTGTCAACATCCCCACAATGGAACACCTCTCTTAACATCCCCACAATAGAACGCCTGTCAACATCCCCATAATGGAACACCTCTCTTAACATCCCCACAATGGAACGCCTCTCAACATCCCCACAATGGAACGCCTGTCAACATCCCCACAATGGAGAACGCCGCTTAACATCCCCACAATGGAACAACTCTCAACATCCCCACAATGGAACGCATCTCTTAACATCCCCACAATGGAACGCCTGTCAACATCCCCACAATGGAACACCTCTCAACATCCCCACAATCGAACGCATCTCTTAACATCCCCACAATGGAACGCCTCTCAACATCCCCACAATGGAACGCCTCTCAACATCCCCACAATGGAACGCCTGTCAACATCCCCACAATGGAACGCCTCTTAACATCCCCACAATGGAACGCCTCTCAACATCCCCACAATGGAACACCTCTCAACATCCCCACAATGGAACGCCTCTTAACATCCCCACAATGGATCGCCTCTCAACATCCCCACAATGGAACGCCTCTAAGCATTCCCACAATGGAACGACTCTCAACATCCGCACAATGGAACACCTCTCAACATCCCCACAATGGAACGTCTCTCAACATCCCCACACTGGAACGCCTCTCAACATCCCCACAATGGAACGCCTCTCAACATTCCCACAATGGAACGCCTCTCAACATCCGCACAATGGAACGCCTCTCAACATCCCCACAATGGAACGCCTGTCAACATCCCCACAATGGAACGCCTCTCAACATCCCCACAATGGAACGCCTCTCAACATTCCCACAATGGAACGCCTCTCAACATCCCCACAATCGAACGCCTCTCAACATTCCCACAATGGAACGCCTCTCAACATCCCCACAATGGAACACCTCTTAACATCCCCACAATGGAACGCCTCTCTCAACATCCCCACAATGGAACACCCCTCAACATCCCCACAATGGAAGGCCTCTCAGCATCCCCACAATGGAAGGCCTCTCAGCATCCCCACAATGGAACGCCTCGCATCCACAATAGAACGCCCTCACATCCCACAATGGAACGCCCCTCAACATCCCACAATGGAACGCCTCCACATCCCCACAATGGAGCGCCTTCACATCCCCACAATGGAAGGCCTCTCAGCATCCCCACAATGGAACGCCTCTCAGCATCCCCACAATGGAAGGCCTGTCAACATTCCCACAATGGAACGCCTGTCAACATCCCCACAATGGAACGCCTGTCAACACCCCACAATGGAACACCTCTCGGCATCCCCCCAATGGAACACCTCTCGCATCCCCACAATGGAACGCCTTCGCATCCCACAATGGAACGCCGCTTAACATCCCCACAATGGAACGCCTCTCTCAACATCCCCACAATGGAACGCTCTCTCAACATCCCCACAATGGAACGCCGCTTAACATCCCCACAATGGAATGCCGCTTACATCCCCACAATGGAACGCCGTTAACATCCCCACAATGGAACGCCTCTCTCAACATCCCCACAATGGAACGCCGCTTAACATCCCCACAATGGAATGCCTCTCTCAACATCCCCACAATGAACGCTCTCTCAACATCCCCACATGGAACACCTGAATATCCCACACATTCCCTACAATGGAACGCCCTCATCATCCACTACATGGAACGCCTGTGAACATCCCCACAATGGAACGCCTGTCACAACACCACAATGGAACGCCTGTCAACATCCCCACAATGGAACGCCTGTCAACATCCCACAATGGAACGCCTGTCAACATCCCCACAATGGAACACCTCTCTCAACATCCCCACAATGGAACGCCTCTCAACATCCCCACAATGTAACGCTGTCACATCCCCACAATGGAACACCTCTTTTACATCCCCACAATAGAACGCCTGTCAACATCCCCACAATGGAACAGCTCTCTTACATCCCAATGGAACGCTCTCAACATCCCACAATGGAACGCCTGTCAACATCCCCACAATGGAACACCTCTCTTAACATCCCCACAATAGAACGCCTGTCACATCCCATAATGGAACACCTCTTTAACATCCCCACAATGGAACGCCTCTCAACATCCCCACAATGGAACGCCTGTCAACATCCCCACAATGGAACACCTCTCTTAACATCCCCACAATAGAATGCCTGTCAACATCCCCACAATGGAACGCCTTCAACATCCCCACAATGGAACGCCTGTCAACATCCCCACAATGGAATGCCTCAGCTCCCACAATGGAACACCTCTCAACGTCCCCACATGTAACGCTCTCTTAACATCCCCACAATAGAACGCCTGTCAACATCCCCACAATGGAACGCCTCTCAACATCCCCCAATGAACGCCTGTCAACATCCCACAATGTAACGCCTCTTAACATCCCCACAATGGAACGCCTGTCAACATCCCCACAATGGAACGCCTCTTAACATCCCCACAATGGAACGCCTCAGCATCCCCACAATGGAACACCTTCAACATCCCACAATGGAACGCCTGTCAACATCCCCACAATGGAACACCCTCTTAAATCCCCACAATGAGAACGTGTCAACATCCCCACAATGGAAAGCCTGTCTACATCCCCATATTAGAACCCTGTTATCATCCCCACAATGAACAGCCTGTCAAATCCACAATGGAACGCCTGTCAACATCCCCACAATGGAACACCCTCTCAACATCTCACAATGGAACGCCTCTCG
>CM031612.1:78510587-78525587 GCA_018398815.1 Conus ventricosus
ACACATTTCCTGATCATTTAGCTCCTTCACATGTAGCATATGTTTCACCTGGTATTAAAGTATCAGACAGTGTACATGGTCGTCTATCAGGTGGTGTTGTTTTCCTTGTTCGAAAATCATTAGTAAATATGTACGTAGAGTTGAATGTGAAATGGACAATATTGTTATTCTGAAAGTGTCCCGCCAGCTCATGGGAACCATGTCTGATTGCTTAGTAATTGGAGTTTACATTCCCCTGAAAACTCGCCTTATTACCAGGAAACGGACATTTATAATGGTGTTAGTCTGTTGGAAGACTGCTTGCTCGATCTTGGAAATGAATATAATGATGTTCCAATTATGATTTGTGGAGATTTAAATGCACGAACAGGTTCCCTATATTCACAAAAAAGCAACATATCTAACGAATTTTATTATTTACGAGCACCTGTTGACACGGAGGATGCAACTAATTCCAATGATAAATTACGTACGTCTTCTGATACCATATTCAACCCGTTTGGTCGCTTGTTGCTATCTATATGTGACCAGTATGAGCTTTGTATCTTGAACGGATTAGAATCGAAGTCTTTTTCAGGGGAATATACATATATATCTGCAAATGGATGTAGTGTTGTGGACTACTGTTTGATTTCAAACGGTTGCTAGAAAGATGTGATTGTTTTAACGTTGTTCCTATGGTTGAATCGAAGCATGCGGCTATCGAAATATCTCTAAATGTATTTGCTGATGCGGTTCTCCCCAAACTTAATTTTACGCATAAAGTCGTTTCAGTATGTATGTATAAATGGGACGAGAACAAGTATGAAACGTTCTCCGACCTGATGCATAATGAAATGTGAAAAATACCATGGACGAAGCTGTACCACTTATTGAAATTGATATAAATCAAGCACTAAGCAAATTCAATGAATGCTTTACATATGCAGGTGAATGTATGAAAAAAACTATACATGTTGGGTCAGAAAAGAGAAAAAGATGGTACGATCTTGAATGTAAACAGACTAGGACTCTTTTGCGCAGGAAACTGCACCCGTTCGGCAGATCTCACCTCGATACCGACAGAATAGCTTATTCCGAGGAAAGAAGGCAGTACAAAGAGCTACTTGAATGTAAAAAGAAAACTTACAAGGAAAATGTTTTGCATTCCTTGCACGACAATTTGAATAACCAAGAAAGTTTTGGGATACAGTTCGTTCTGCATCACCCTCAGTTAGTGGACAAAACACAATAACTAAAACTGAATGGTTCGAGCATTTCACCAATGTTTTCAACGCCAGTGGCAATGACCGTAGCGATGATGGTAGCATTGAGGGTAATGCAGATGCTAATTTTGATGCTCATGATGCAGCTCAAGTCACATTTAACTGTGACACACTGAATGAGGCAATCACTACAGGAGAAATTCGGGAGGCAGTACGAGCACTCAAAAGCCGAAAAGCTGCAGGTCCGGATGGTCTCATAGGAGAGTTTTATAAAAATGGTATTAGAACATATTTTGCCTTTCCTATTGAAATTCTTTAACTACCTGTTTGATCATGGTATTGTTTCCAGATGAATGGTCTTTGTCAATCATCCAGCCCCTGCATAAAAGGGTGACTTAAATATTCCTGACAATTATCGAGGAATCTCGCTTCTAAATATTTGTAGTAAACTGTACAGTTTTATATTAAACAAAACGTATCTCAAGATGGATTGATGTACGAGGGTTGTTCAATTTAAGATGACACTAGGCTTGCCGTTTGGAAACGAAGCACCGCACAGAAAAATGTTTATACCAAACACAACTTTAAAGTTTACCTGATTAGAATTGCAGAAAATAAAGTTGACGTCATGACGCAACTCGGAGTATGACGTAATTACAACTGTGTTTCAAACAGCTGAGCCTGAAAAAAATGGACGTCACCAATGAGCAATTTCGTTTCTACACTTTCACAAGGCTACAACTTGGTGACGATTGTAGGAGGATACACGCAGATTTGCAAGCTGTTTACGGAACGGATTGTGTGTCTTACCGCACAGTTTGCAGATGGGTCAAACAATTAAGAGCAGGTAGGGCGCCATCTGATTGGGGTAATCGTGCAGAGCGAGCTTTACCAGCTCGGAACGAACAAAACATTGCATTTGTGAAAAGACTGATAGAGGAGGATCCACATTCGACTGTGCGGGAATTAAGCGAGGCATGTGAGCTTTCAATTGGCACCATTAACAACATTCTGCACAAAGACCTTCACATGAGAAAACTGGCTGCAAGATGGGTGCCACATCTCTTAAGCGATGATCAGAAGCAGCAGCGGGTGGCATGTTCACGCAAACTGCTCGACGAGTTTGAGCCCAATGGGCCAAAACGACTGTGTGACTTAGTGACGGGAGACGAGAGTTGGCTGACATTCTACGGCATCCCCAACAAACGCTGCAACCGCATGTGGGTTGGCCCTGACGGAGACCGACCAGTTGTTCTTCGCCCAGGATTCCAGAGTCGCAAGCGAATGTTTTCTATTTTTTTCAACACGCAAGGCCTTGTGGCAATTGACATTTTGCCTGAGAAATCAACAATCACTGCCTCCTACTATACCCAAGTTGTGCTCCCAAAAGTTGTAGGAAAAATCCATGAGCAGCGCCCAACCGTCAGCACCCAGAGGACCCTTCTTCTGCATGACAATGCCAGTGTCCATAAGGCGAAGGTCACCACGACCTTCCTGAGCGAGCAAGGAATCCAAGTTTTGGACCACCCCCCTACAGCCCCGACTTGGCCCCATGCGACTTCTGGCTGTTCCCTGCTCTGAAGGAAAAGCTCGCTGGGCGTAAGTTTGACCGGGTACAAGACCTCGCCAAAGCCGTAAGATCAGAGTTGTCCGGTCTGCCTAAAACCGACTACCAGAGGGCGCTTGAGAATTGGCGTAGGAGGCTTGAAATTTGCATTCGAGCCAACGGAGAATACTTCGAGGGGATGTAAAAGTTTCAAGTTGCTGAGATGAGAGGTACGTTTTTTAAGGGGGTGGTGACATCTTAAATTGAACAACCCTCGTAAATGGTATTTTTGGTGAGGAGCAAGCTGGGTTTAGGGAAGGTTATTCCACAGCAGACCATGTTTTCACTATGTTCGCTATGGCTCAAAAGCAACTTTTGAGGCATAGAAAACTTTATGTGGCATTTATAGATTTCCGCAAGGCTTTCGACACAGTGTGCAGAGGGAAATTATGGACTGTTTTACGCAAGTCTGGATTGCAAGGCAAGATATTTAATGCTCTAAAATCGATTTATCATGTCGTTAAAGCAACGGTACGTGTCCATGGTGAATTAACTGATGTATTTATGTGCCCACGAGGCTTGAAGCAGGGAGAGGTGTGTTCACCAGTTTTTTCTCCTTATTCATAAATGAGCTCACAAAAAGACGTAGTTAATTTTGGCCGGCATGGTATCCAGTTGTCCCCAGACTTTATCGAAATATTGATACTGTTATTTGCTGATGACGTGGCATTAACATCTGACAGCATCATTGGCCTTCAGACACAGCTGAATATCCTGTCTGATGTAGCAGAACGCCTGGGTCTTATTGTAAATATGGAAAAATCAAATGTTGTTATTTTTCGTAACGGCGGACACTGGGCGGCGAATGAAAAATGGTGGTTTAATGGAAATGAACTTGAAATTGCGAACATGTACAAGTACCTGGGCATTTATTTGTCAACAAGATTGAGTTTTGTGTATACAATGTCTGATCTTGCAGAAAGAGCCAAGAAGGGAACAGTAGCATTGATAAGAATGTTGTGGTCCATTGGTGAACACTCACCTAAGATCTTTTTTAAGCTTTTGATAGCCAAATACAGCCGATCCTGACTTATGGATCTGAAATATGGGGTTTAGTTGAAAATCAAGAATTAATCGAGAAGGTCGACTTGTTTGCATTAAAACGATTGATGGGTGTTAACCCAAAATCGCCTAAACATTTGATATACGGCGAAACAGGCAGATACCCCCTATATGTCACAACGAATTTGAAATGTATAAAGTTCTGGTTACGCCTTGTTTGCATGGATGACAATAGATATCCAAAGAAAGCTTACCATATGCTACTCAGCCTACAGAGTCAAAACTATCAAACTTGGGCTTGTAAAATTAGAAATGTTTTGTATAGATTTGGGTTTGGAGTAGTCTGGGAAGCTCAAGGGTCGGAAATATGAGTATGTTTATGGCAACTTTTAAACAGAGACTTGTAGATTGTTTTCAACAGGATTGGCATGCGAAATTGGAGTCATATACTTTTTATAATGTTTATGCATCTTTCAGACAATCCCTGTCAATTAGTACTCATTTATGTCAAATTATGAACATCAGGGTGCGTAACACGCTTTCCAGGTTTAGAATTGGGATGTCCCCACTGAATTGTCATTTTATGCAGTACAAAGTTGGCTGGAGCAGAGACGTTAACTGTCCATTTTGCACCAATGTGCCAGAGACAGAAGTGCATTTTTTGCTTGTTTGTCATACATATGAAACTCTTCGGAAAGAACTGATCCCCAAAAAGTACTACATCCGTCCATCTACGTTTAAATGTGTATTGCTACTCTCCTGTAACAACGAAATAATTGTAAGAAAAATGGCCTTATTTATTTTCAAAGCCTTAAAATTGAGACAAGAGAAAATGATGTGGTTACATGCTGTTAATACTGTGTTTCATTAATCTCACTCCATTGTATGGGCGACTGGCCTGACAATTAAACATTCGTGACTCGTGACTCGTGACTCTCTCTCTCTCTCTCTCTCTCTCTCTCTCTCTCTCTCCTCTCTCTCTCTCTCTCTCTCTCTCGGGGGGTTCCTGTGGTACACGAACTTGGCAGGTCACGTTTGTTGAGCTCTGTGCTTTTTCTTCGTTTTTCCTTTGAAATTTTTGGTGTTGTGACTTTACAGTCAGCAGTGACATTTGTGAGTTGTCATGCCTTCTGGACCACTGACATTCAGGCCTGTATGTGGAGCGTTTGCTCATGTGTTTGTCTCTTTTATGACAAAACGGGCAAAATTCAAATCCGCCATGAGGATTTCTGTGTTAACGTTGAGTCACGCATGGACGGTGTCACCCTAGGTCTGCTACACTCTCTGTTTGTTACGGACATTTACTTCAACGGTGGGGTGATGTGGAGCTGAACCCAGGTCCTGGCCCTGCTAAGAGCGACAGCAAGCGGCAAACTCGCCTGGAAAGCGCCGGAAGTACCCGCAGAGACAGTGGACATGGACCGAGTTCTGCTCCTGCACCTTCTAAGCTCCCGCCGGATCCTAACTCTGAGAGATGTTGTGACCATGTTGACCAACTTAACCTGTAAGTCCGATTGTGTCAGTGAAGATGTAAAAGATGTGAAGCAGATGTGTGTGACCTTACAGGATGAACTTGAGTGGTCTGAAGCAGGAAATGTGCCCACTTAAAACAGAAAATGACCGATTAAAAGATGAAAACACCAAACTTACTGCCAGAGTGGAAGCGTTGGACAGAAAAGTGGACGATTTAGAAGCCGGTCGAAAAGGAATAAACATAATTCATGGTATTCCTCGTAGGAGTAACGAGACTTGGCAGACTGTGAAGAGTTGGTAACAGAAATGCTAACTGATAAAATGGATTTGCAGAGAGGTTTCCCTTCGACCGAGTGCATCGTGTAAACTCCAAGCCAGACTCGCCAATATTGCGCGTTGTACGTTCTTCAAAGATAAGGACAACATTTTACGAGCAAAACAGAAACTGAAGGGTACAGAAGTATTTGTGAATGAAGATTTTCCTTTCGGGTAAGAGAAATAAGAAAGAAACTTATCCCACACTTAAGTCCGCTCGGGCACAAGGAAAGAAAGTGTCAATGGTATATGACCATCTTTCATTGACAGTAAAAAGTTGGTGTGGATGTCGGTGGCAATCTGGCGGAATTAAGATAGGATTCAGGCCGGCCCTGTCATTGGAAAATGCCCCTTTGGGAAATGCCCCGTTGTCAAAGTCCGAGGGAGGCGAAATTTAAGCTGCCACCGCACGAGATTCATATTCCGTCTCCACGTGCTGACACTTTAGGTGGGGCAGTGAACGATTCTGGTTTGAAGCAGGTAGGCCTATGTGTTGGAAATCCCGTGCAGTTTGTCACTGACATCAGTGTGGACGGCAATGGTCAGATGTTAATAACACACGATCGGTTAATGTGTCAACTGTGGAAAAGCTGGATGGACTGTTGGCGGTCATGTTTCGTGGCAATATGTCTTCCATGGTACATAGCTATGTTATGCCATCTACTGTAAACACTGGTGTGTGTGAAACTCACACAGTGTATTTGAGAGAACACGTGGGGCTGGGCGGGAGGCTGTCGTGATGATTGTGTACTTGCTGCTGAAATAGATAAAAGTGTTGACAGTATCAGTGCAGATGTAGCTAACAGTCTTGATGAACTTGTACCTTTGCATGCTGTTGTTTGTGCCAATGATGGGGTGAATGATGGTAATGAATTGTGCGATGGAAGATGGAATTTTAAGTCATGACGGTGACAGTACGACTGAACACGAACATGACGCGAAAACAAATACACATATCCCTTTGACGTCTTCTGTAAATAAGTGTGTAAATAGTGTGTCCTTTCTTCACTGGAATATTTGTGGATTGTTTCGTAAATTACACGACAGAGACTTTATCCACTTTATTTCTTCTTTTGATTTTGTATGTTTAGTTGAAACTTTTGCTGAATCATTTGAGTCAACTATTTTTCCAGACCATAGATTATTTGTAAAACCGGCTGTAAGGCTTACGAAGCAGGGTCGTGTTCAGGAGGACTGATTTGTATGGTACGGAAAAGTCTTCTTCCGTATGTTCATCAAGTGGATTGTGACCATCAGTATTCAATGTTATTTATGCTTGATAGAGACTTTTTCGTTTTAGTAAAAATGTCTTACTTGTATGTGTGTGTGTCCCTCCGGAAAATTCACCTTTCTATTCCAAGTGTGGTTTTGATGATGGTATTGAATTGCTGAGAATTGTGTTGTCAACAACTTGATGTATTTTGATGATATGAATTATTATTTTGTGGTGACATGAATGCAGAACTTCAAACATTCTGCGGAAATTGTATGCGAACGTGAATTATACATTAATTATGACAAGGAGGTAATATTATATATGAAAGAGTTCTCAAGACAAGGTATTAAATTTGTATGGAAAGAAATTACTTAACATGTGCACTGTATTAGGACTGATAATTCTGAATGGTGTATGTAATGGCGACCTTGAAGGTCGTTTCACGTACATTCTGATGTAGGGAGCAGTGTGAATGACTATTTTTTAGCATCTGTATACTTTTTGGAATTATTGTATGAAAGGATTTCTCTTACTGTGATGGAAAGATACGATCTGATCACTTGCCACTAGTGATGTGTATTGAAATGCAGACTGATCAGCCACATACCAGTATTGCTCCTAGTGTACAGTGTGGTCAGGGTAGTCAGTTCATTGTTCAGTAATTGCTGGAATTTCAGATTATGGTCAACAGTTTACGGATCTATGAATTCACCACATGTTCAAGAAAAGTTGAAAGCTGCGGAAGATCTTATTCATCTGGACGTAAAACAAGGCACTGTCCTTTATTTAATGAAACTGTCAAAGAACAAGCTGAAAATATGAGGAAAATTAAACCAGTAAACAAGAAATTTGAGCAGAATTGGTTCGATCAAGAATGTAGGGCAGCCAAAAGTAAATTAACGTAAATTGTACAGAATTTTTTGAAAACGCTGGATAAAAATGACAGAGTATCGTTCTGTATAGCAAGAAGAGAATACAAAAATTTAAATAAAAGAAAAGAGAAAGAATACAATGATTCTCTTTTGAATGATCTTATGTCCTCAGTCAAAAATCAACAGTTTATTCTGGAACACTATACACAAAATTTCAAAAAGAAATCACAACCTATAAATAACATTCCAATGGAAGATTGGTTCCTACATTTTAAAAATTTGTTAGAAAAAGATGACCAAGTGTACAGAGTGACCAATGTGGAGATTGATAATGAAGAAAATATATATGAAAGACCAATATCCAGAGAAGACATAATACTAAACCATTAAAAAAATTGAAAAATGGTAAAAAAGTGCTGGACCTGATGGTATCACTGGTGAGTTTTTCAAAAATTCTGTGAGACCGTTGTAAGCTTTTATGTAAATTCCTTTAACTTTCTTTTGACACTGGGGTTTTATCCAGAGGACTGGAAAGAATCCATAATATTGCCCTTGTTTAAAAAAGGGGAGGTAAATGATGTAAACAATTATAGGGGTATATCTTTGTGCAATATATGTAGTAAACTTATAGTTTCCGTTATCAATAACCGATTACATGAATGGATATCTCAGAATAATATGACAGGAGAACACCAAGCAGGATTCAAGAAAGGCTACTCTACAATTGACCATATGTTTAGTCTTTTAGCCGCAGTTCAGAACACATTTGTGAATATCGAAAGTTGTATGTTGCTTTCGTAGATTTTGAAAAAGCCTTTGATTCAGTTTCACGGATATTGTTATGGCCTATTTTATTGAAGAATGGAATTAAAGGTAAACTGTACCATTGTGTAAGGAGTATGTATAGTGAAGTGAAAGCTAGGGTCAGATCTGGAGCAAAATTATCAGATTATGTCATATGTACTAGAGGAGTTAAGCAAGGGGATGTCTGCAGTCCAGTTTTGTTTTCCTTGTTCATAAATGAACTGGCCATGGAAATTATTCAAAATGGTAGGCATGTGTAACTTTTGACCTTTTGGAGATCTTTGTCTTGCTTTTGCTGACGACATTATTTTAATGTCTACAACTGTTGTTGGTCTTCAAAGACAATTGAATAGTTTGTATTCCGCTGCATCTAGATTAGAATTAAAAGTAAATATGAATAAGACTAATATTATTGTGTTCCGTAAAGGTGATATTTGGCTCGAACTGAGAGATGGGTCTATGGTAGTCAATATATTCTTGTTGCCAATGCATATAAGTATCTTGGTTTTATTTCACAACCAGATTAAGTTTCACTTTTGGATGCCAAGACCTTGCAAATAGAGCAAAGAGAGCAGTCGCTGTTATACTTACACGTTATATAGATTGAATTGTAATGCATTTTCAGTGTTCTCAAAGCTATTTGATTCTCAGGTGCAGCCAATATTACAATATGGGGCGGAATTTGGCTCTTGAGAAAAGTGTTGAAATAGAAAATGTCCATTTGCATGCAATGAAAAGATTTTTAAATGTAGACAGTCGAACACCGAATGATTTAGTTTATGGTGAGTCTTGGACGATATCCAATCTATGTTAACTCGTTTTTGAAATGTATTATATACTGGCTGAAAATAACTAGAATGGAAGAAATCAAAATACCTCTTAAAGTTTACAAAGTGTTGAGAAATCTGGATTGCAATGGCAAAAAGACATGGGTTACTAATGTTCGCCAGTGCTTAACTTCTTATGGCTTTGGTTATGTTTGGGACAACCAAGGAGTTGAAAATATACCAAGATTTTGAAATGTTTTAAACAAAGAGTAATTGACTGCAGATGGCAGGACTGGCATGATCACATCTATAGTAGTGACAGATTTGCGCAATACAGACTCTTTAAAACAACGCAATATGATAGAACCGTACATTAAAATGGATATGAATAGATATGTTAAGAGTGCACTGAGTAAGTTTCGATTTGTTGTTTCTGACATTGCGTGTCATCGTTTTAGGTACAGTACCATTAGTGAAAATGAAATGATATGCCGCTTATGTAATCTGGACAGGAAGATGAAGTCCATTTCCTTTTTTTGCTGTCCTGCTTTCATGACCTTAGAGTGAATTTATTAAGCCAAAGTATTTTTCTGAACCCTGTAGCTTTAGACTGAACTTACTCCTCGCATCAAGAAATGAACATACTCCTTAAATCTTTCTAGGTACATTTATGAAGCGCAACAAAGGCTGCGTACCGTTTATTCTTGATAACATTGCATTGTGCATATATGTTTGCTTTTTCCTTGCATATTCCTCATGATAGTATTTATATCATGTGTATTGCAGGTATCACCCCTTCAGTATGGGGCTCTGGCCTTTATCTGAATAAAATTCGCATTCGCATTCTCTCTCTCTCTCTCTCTCTCCTCTCTCTCTCTCTCATCTCTCTCCTCTCTCTCTCTCTCTCATCTCTCCTCCTCTCTCCTTCTCTCTCCTCTCTCTCTCTCTCTGGCTGAACGCTTTCCATGTGCTTCTTTTGTTTTTTGTTTTTTACAATAGATCAGGGCTATCATCCTGCCTACTTTCGAACTTATAAAATTCTTGATTACAGACACGTGATAACATTTTTGGGAGAGTATGCTTCTCGAACGCTTCTAGAAAACTAGACCCAAAGCTAACTACCAGATGCAAAGCTTAAAATCCTTTACTCTTCTCAAAGTTATAGGTCAACAATATTAGGTTCGAGATATTACCGTATAAAAGCACCTGTCAATATTGCTTACATGTTTCAGACTCCAAACGACCTGGAAGTTTTCTACAGTGCTAATAAATAATTGCCGAAAACATGCTAAGTTTAGGTTGCATGGTTTCAAGCTGGCTTTGGTATGCCTCATGAACAGTTTAGAGAAGAGAAAGAAACACCCGAAGGTGCTGGGAGGACCCAGAGAAGCGCTGTCTCCACCTGCCTTTAGAGCAGTCCTGTACCACCCTTGGGGCCTGCGCTGTGTATGACGATGGGTACAGGCACGCGCAGGACACTCCATTAAGATATCAAGGACATAACTGCTCCTGAACAGAGGTAAATCTGACTACAGGATGCAACTCATAACAGCGTTAAAATAGAATAGTGACACTGAAGTGTGACACATATAGTGACACTGATGTGTGACACATATAGTGACACTGAAGTGTGACGCATTAGTTGAACATTGACAGCTCGCAGTTGCATAGTACGTGGCAACAATGTTGACAGTGGCATTGAATTTGGATCTTCTATTGATGTCTTTCAAAGGACCAGATCAATCGCCTCGCTCACGACAGATCAGAACTTACACATCTCATGTATTCCGCGAAGTCAGACACGAACCACAAGGAAATAACAACACTTTTACTCCTCTTCTCTTCTCTGCTGATCCACCATGGGAATTCAGAAAACAACGTTTAGAAAAGAAAAAGAAACACCCGAAGGTGCTGGGGAGGACCCAGAGAAGCACCGTCTTCACCCGCCTTTAGAGCAGTCCTGTACCACTCTTGGAGGCCTGCGCTGTGTTGACGATGGGTACAGGCACGCGCTGGACACTCCATTAAGATATCAAGGGACATAACTGCTCCTGAACAGAGGTAAATTAGACTACAGGATGCAGCTCATAACAGCCTTAAAGTAGCATCCCCATGGGTGTACCAGCCCGTATTTCATGACTGCAGAGCCCACCGGCGAAAAACACCACCCTCCAGCTGCCGAGCACACCCCACAGACCCAACAACCCCTGCCCACGGACAGATGAAGACGGTGCCACTCCAGACACAGCCAAGCTTTCGCCATACGGTCTTATGTGCCCTCAAGAGAGAATCCAAAGTTGTAGTCTTTCCCACTGTCAACAGGACTTTCCCTGTGGTCATGGGTCTTTCCCCACCGTCACTGGACCTTTCTCCAGGGTCAGCCTAGTTAAGGCAAAGAAGAAAAAGAAACACCCGAAGGTGCTGGGGAGGACCCAGAGAAGCACCGTCTTCACCCGCCTTTAGAGCAGTCCTGTACCACCCTTGGAGGCCTGCGCTGTGTTGACGATGGGTACAGGCACGCGCAGGACACTCCATTAAGATATCAAGGGACATAACTGCTCCTGAACAGAGGTAAATTAGACTACAGGATGCAGCTCATAACAGCCTTAAAGTAGCATCCCCATGGGTGTACCAGCCCGTATTTCATGACTGCAGAGCCCACCGGCGAAAAACACCACCCTCCAGCTGCCGAGCACACCCCACAGACCCAACCACCCCTGCCCACGGACAGATGAAGACGGTGCCACTCCAGACACAGCCAAGCTTTTGCCATACGGTCTTATGTGCCCTCGAGAGAGAATCCAAAGTTGTAGTCTTTCCCACTGTCAACAGGACTTTCCCTGTGGTCAGTGGGTCTTTCCCCACCGTCACTGGACCTTTCTCCAGGGTCAGCCTAGTTAAGGCAAAGAAGAAAAAGAAACACCCGAAGGTGCTGGGGAGGACCCAGAGAAGCACCGTCTTCACACCGCCTTTAGAGCAGTCCTGTACCACCCTTGGAGGCCTGCGCTGTGTTGACGATGGGTACAGGCACGCGCAGGACACTCCATTAAGATATTTTAATATTAATCATTTATGTTGTTTATAAAGGCAATGAAAACCTGAGAAAGACGATGAAAACGTGATTGGCACGACAGCGAAAAACATAACACAAAATAGATATCGTTTTAAAATTTCTCATATATTTGTCCCATGCGCAAGCAATTCCAAGAGACCATCTGCGAGCCAGAACAGGCAAAAGAGAGAGGTGTGGCATCGATGGCAGTGCCGTGGACGTGGAACCCTGGCACTAACTCCGTCACCCTTCTGTCCAAGCTGCCCTGGCTAGTTCTGGTAATAGAAGACCCACACCATGGCTCCGATTGAATGGTCGTCATGTCCTACTGTTATGCTGACCCCAGTGTGGATTTCTCTGTCACGTCCAGGCCCGGGATGCGTTTTTGTAGGTTGGATCAGGAGGAACAGTTGTGAAGGGATCGGTTTGGTGGGAGAGGAGAGAGGGTAGGGGGAAGGCTGAGGGTATGGGCGGCATTAGGTGACGAGCAATGAAGCCTGGCCTCGGGCTGAATAGGGAGCCTAACAGGTAGTGTGTCCTGTGTGAGATACTCAGAACACTTGCATCTGAACGCCACCAACGACTTGACCCAGAGATAGTGCAGTATGCTGCAGTGTGCGTCTTCACAGCAGTGTGGCTGTGACGGATTACAGTGAGCGAGGTAAGAATAATACCCAAGAGAGGGCACTCTAGATTAGAAACCAAAAAAGAAAGAAGAAAGGAGAAAGCAAAAAAAAAGAAAGAAAGAAAAGAACAGACAAAAAAAAGAAAGAAACAGAAAAAAAAAATTAAGTAAAAAAAAAGTTGTTCGTGATGACGTTCAGAGTTGGCTCAATCTCATGGGGGAAGATGGACCAGGCCGGGATTACCATTCCTGTCTTTTGACACTGACCCATACTGCACGGAGGACCGAGCAGACAGAGGCTGCCTGCTGCCTGCTCATTGGCTGATTCCGTTCTTCATGCAATGCTTCGCCCCGGAGCCCAGAAATGAGGAGACGGCGTGATGAGCTGTGTGAATGGCCTTCACATGTGGTCGTTATTGCCAGCAAGCCTCCTGCTGAACACCCAGGGGGAAAGGAGGGGGGGGGGGGGTCACGTTTGTGGTGCGTTACCCCTCAGGGCTGAGACACGGACAGAGCGTGATGAGATGTGTCAATGGCCTTCAGATACTGTTCAACATGTAGCCAAGGAGGTTACGTTTCCATGCCAGTCGGTTCGGTTTGTCTGACAGTCTGCAAGTTTATACTTAAACTACTGCATCCACCCCACGCAACAGTCGCCCCACCAGGCCTCGCTGCCACAACAGAAACAGTGAGCTGATGAAGACAGGGTGACCCTGTCGGAATATTCTCCAAGTAAGTTTTTGATTCTGAGTCTAGCTACTTTTCTAATAATGCTGCATCCAGTTTCGATGAACTTGGTCAAAAGGTTGAATGTGATCTGACGACGAATCCATGTCACTTTGGTGCGGATCTGTGATGTGGATTTGGGTCACACAGCAGATCCAGCATCTCCTCAACCAAATGATTACAGGAACAACGAACAAGTCGGGTAGTAACTCTTGCTCGCATGATGACATAAATCCACGCCCATAACTTCAAACGAATGTTGCTTATGACACGGAGCCGCCCAGCAGAGATGACAACGCAGAGCACACAGAACAAAGGAGGTGACGTCATGGCAGCAAGAGTTACCCTCCTTGTTGTTTACTGTTTACTGTTCCCTGCCTCATTTCAGATTCCCTTTTAAATTATTACATTTTTTTTATACAGAACCTTGGAACTAATTTCATTGAAACTTAAAGGAAAGTTGCAATTAAGTTCAGAGACGAATCCATAACATCCTGGTGTGGATCCATCGTACGAATTTACTGAAAGAAAAGATGGTTAGAGACTGACACAAATGTTCCACTGACTGTCAAAAAAAGTGATGTCTCTATTCTGGATTGAAGATCATTAACAACGTAATATGTTCCCATAGTATGTTTAAGCTGAACATCGACATTCCGAGTTTTTCTTGTGTTGATGAAAAAAGATATATGGGAAGTAAACTAAAAACATGAGAAGTAATTTTTCCATTCTGTAGAACTTAGTATTTCCCCTGGTGATGAAAGCAATTCTGTTTTCACTCCTGAACTGATTCAAATGGCTGATTCAGGATTATTCTGACAGAGGTCAACACTCTCCCTAGGGCTCTATTCTGACAGAGGTCAACACTCTCCCTAGGGCTCTATTCTGACAGAGGTCAACACTCTCCCTAGGGCTCTATTCTGACAGAGGTCAACACTCTCCCTAGGGCTCTATTCTGACAGAGGTCAACACTCTCCCTAGGGCTCTATTCTGACAGAGGTCAACACTCTCCCTAGGGCTCTATTCTGACAGAGGTCAACACTCTCCCTGGGGCTCCCGTAGTTGGTTTCGTCCCATAGAAGAACACTGCTGAATGATGAAACAACCGACTCTCAGTATGCATGATGAATTGTCAGTGTAATTCATTTCACAATGGGGACAAGAGATACCCTACTAGCTCGTTTTTGTACTCCCAGTTCTTATAGAACTGACAGTTCTTTAGAATGGGAACAAAGAAATGCTCTGTGTGTGTGTGTGTGTGTGTGTGTGTGTGTGTGTGTGTGTGTCCGTTCGTGGTCAAAATGTGTTCCACTCGCTCCAGACAAAACTACAGGGCC
>CM031612.1:78533087-78538087 GCA_018398815.1 Conus ventricosus
GAAAAAGGTTTTTTATTCCTTTTTTAACCATGAAAAAAAGCATTTGGGGTGTCACAGGGGAAATAAGAAAGGGGAGGCCCACAAAAGAAAAAGTGTAGCGGGGGCCGATAAACGTGTTTTTTTTCCCTGTTTTCAATGAGAAAAAGCTTCAGTGTGGGAATCATGAAAACTTTTAACGGGGAATTGTAGCAAAAGTAAACATATTCGGGATATAACAGAGAAAAAATTTAAAATACACTTTCCCAAAATTTTTTACTTTCCCTGCACGGGAATATTAATGGAATTTTTTCCTAAGTTTCACAATAAAATTTCTCTTTTTTTTTGCCCCAATTTTGACTTTATCTGCCCTTGTAGGACTTTTGGAAAATCTTGAATTTAATGTGTTTAGGGGTTATACTGTTTTAGAAAAACCTCTGTTAATTTTACTAAAACAAGGAAGATTTTCGGGGGGGTAATATTTTCCTGTTAAAAAATGTTTTGGTGCCCCTTTTTCAAAAGACCTCCCAGGTAGATTGCTAAAATTTCCCTTTTTCTTTTTGATTGACGGGTTTTTTGTTTGATCTTGCGAAGATGTGTTATATGTTTTGCATATTCCCCTCCTGATTTTTTCACCGTACTATGCTTTTTTTTGATATAGACAATGGAATATTTCTCGGGAAGAATGCCTTGCGAGTTATGTTAAACGAATAATAACTTGTAATCCTACGGGAGATTTGAAAAAGTAAAACTGCAAATGTCCTCAAGATATTTTTTTAGAGCATGATATGAAAGGTTTTAGTTTTAAACCATTTTGTTTTTCCTTTTTTTTTGGGAAAAGGGAAATCTTCCGACAGAAAATAACCCAAGGGTTTTGGGGAAATGTTTGTTGGAAAAGTGTACTTCACTTGGATTGTGTATTTAAATGGAATATTTTCATGGGGACCTCGGGGCTTTAAAAAACTTATAAATCAATCAGGGTGATGTAAATGACTATTTTTTGGTATCTCGAGAATTTTTTCCCCCTTGTTCATATCTTTGGGGCCTTTTAACATGAAATAAAAACCGTTTGGGAAAAGCTGACCATTTTACCTGCGACTTCTTTTTGAATCGCCAAAACTAAACCCGGTTTTTGACAGTTGAAAAAAAACAGGTTAAAAAAAATTTTGTGTGGAAGCCTTCATCTGAACAACTTAGGGCCCACTGAAAGGAAATTCAAAATGAATTTTTGTCATCTCTTAAACCAGTCTATTAATATAAATTGATCGTGACGAAATTGAAGCCTTGAATATTTTCTACATGGGGTTAAAAACTTACTCTTCTTCCCAGGGAAAAACAACCGGGGGGGGGGGGAACAATACGGATGAACAAAATGACGGGTATGAAAAAGAATGTAAACTAAGTAAATCGAAACCCAAAAGGGTTTCTATACATATTTGGGAAAACAAAGGGATATTCTAAATCGGATGTTTTATTGCATATTTAGGAGAGAGTTAAAATTTTTTAAAAATTTAAAAAAAATCAGCAAAAATGAGAAATTGTTGGGGGGCGTTATTTTGGTTTCCCAATAAATAAATAAAAGGGATTTTGGGGAAAAGGTCCAAAAAATTTCTTAAAAACAAAAGCAGCCACGTAAAAATATAAAAATTTGATGATTGGTAAAAATTTTTTTAAAAACATTGCTTGAAAAAAATTTTTAGAAAACAAATTTTTCCCTTAGTATCTAATGAAAACTTTGGGAATGTATTTTTGATGAATATAAAGATGGGGGTTTCCAAAAACCCGCCCAAAAATATCTGAAAAAAAATTTTTTTGGCTATAAGACATTTAAAAGAACGTAAATCCGCTGGCCCGGGAATGAAATTATTGGGCGGGGTTGCTGAAATTTGCTGGTGACGAGTAATTGACTTTTTTTTTTAAATTTTTTAAAAAAATCTGTTTGGGGTAAGGGAGTAAATTTCCCCGAAAACGGGGCAGAAACCATTGTCTTTAAACCATTTATTTAAAAAAGGGAAAAAAACGATCCCCCGGGAATTTTTAAAAGGGTAACATTAAAGTAATACAAGCATTTAAATTTATAGTTCTTTTAGTAAAAAAAATAGGGTTTTAAGAAAGGTTTTTGCTGCATAATATCACAGGGAATATCAAAACGGGGGTTTTAAAAAGGGGGTACTCCCCCTCATCACAAACAAAATTAAATTTGCTTTAAACAAAAAAAAGTTTTTTTTCCTTTAAACCCTAAACTCTTTCGCCTTTTAAATTTACCTTTGAAAAGCTTTTGACTCTATAAAAGGAATCTACTGTGGGCCAAATTTTGGTAAAAAATGGTACCAAAGGAAAACTCTTTCGATGTATTCATAGCATGTACACACAGTCCCCAGCTAGAATTCGCTTTGGTGCAAAAAAAAAATTGGGAAAAAAAAAGACTACAAAAACTGTACCCGGGGGGAAAACAAGGGGGTGTTACAACCCGGTGCTGTTCTCTTTATTTTTAAAAGAATTACAATAGAAAAATTTTGAAAAAGGGGGGCAGGGGCAACCCCCTTTTGCATGATTATTTTTTAACTGTTTAAAATTAATTTTGGGAGATGACAAAGCTCTTTTTTCGGAAACCCTAGTTTTTGGGGTACAGACGCAACTAAATAGTCTACATAGGGCACAACAGCACCCCCTGAATTGAATATGGGAAAAAAAGCCAAAATAGTTGTAAATTTTGAAAAGGGGGGAAATTAGCACTAGTTTAACACGGGCTAAAAATGGAACCTAAAGCCGTTGTTAAAGTTTAAAATTTTTTAAGGGATCTATTTTTCAAAAACGGTTGAGATTTACTGTTTTTTTGAAAAAAACCTTGCCCGCAGAGCAAAGCAAAGCGTTGTTTTTGTATATTGCAAAAATTTCTAAGTTAAAAAAGCAATTCCCCTTGCTTTTTTAAATTTAAAAATTTTGAAACCCCGATAAACCCCTTGTTCAGTATGGGGCGAATTTTTGGGGGTAAGTAATGCTGCACACTTTTGTGAAAAAAATACATCCCCTTTTTCACTGAAAAAATTTTTAGGAGTTTAGTTTAAAAAACCGAATGGCCTTGTGTATTTCGAGACAATTTGATACCCTTTTTACAAAAAATTATTTGGGGGCCCTTTGTGCATGCACTACTGGTTAAAATTTGACAAGAATGGGAAAAGTCAAGATTACCGCAAAAGCATATGAACATTATTTGAGTTAGACTCTCGTATAAGACAAAATGGGGGGGTCCCGATATTCGCTGTAAGTTAATTCATTTTGGTTTTGGGTTTTGGTGGTTAAACCAAGGTGTTTGGGGGAAAGGAACAGTTTTTTTCGCTGACTTTAAAGAAAGACTTTTAAATTTCCGGGCAAAATGGGATTTTTTATGGGGAAGAATAGTTTACAGATTTTGTGTATATAAAAACTTTTTTTCACAAAAGGGAAAAGATAAAATGCATTTAACAAAAACAGACAACATATCAAATTATTACCAAAAAGAAATTCCCGACTGGGGGATTTCAGATATTGCTGTACATGATATCGATAACCAAAAAACATACCCCCCGTTGATTGATTTGTCCATTTGGGGGGTAAAAAGAGAAAGAAAATGAAAATGCATTTTTTTTCTGTGCTGGGGGTTTACTAAACAATTAAGAGAAAGTTAATACATTTGAAAAAACTACAGATTTTCCCAAACTTTTTTAGATTAAGTTTTTCTTCTAGCTTCCAAAAGAACGAACAACTAGAAAAACTGTCCATTTACCTATCCCAAAACCTTTAAGTTACGATCTGTTTTTGGGTTTTTAATTTTAAAGCATTGAAACGTTTTTTTAACGTGAAAATATTGAATGATTCCCCAGATGCACCCCTTCACGAGGGGAAAAGGCCAATTTTTTGAATTTAAAAAATCCCTATCCGTAACCGTATCTCTCCCCCTCCTATCTCCCCTCTCTCTCTCTTTTCCCTCTCCTCTCCCTCCCCCCCCCCCTCTCTCTCTCCCATCCCCCCCCCCCCCCCCCCCCCTCCTTTAACAACCCAAAAGTTCCCCCTTTAAATTTTTAAACACACATGAACTCACACAAAACCCGTGTTTTGATAACACGACAACGTAAAGACCCCCCCCCCCCCCAAATTTACCTGTCCCCCCCCCTACACACCACACACACACACACCACACACACACACACACCCACACACCCACACACACACACACCACACATATAAATATATATATATTAAAAATATATATAAATATATAAATATATATAAAATTTTAAAAATATATATATATTTATATATATACGTGCCTCGAAAAACACACACAAAACACACACAACCCCAAAACACACACACACACAAAACACACACACACGGGACGCACGCACGCAAAGCCCCACACACCACAACACACCCCACACCACACACAACACACCCCACGTGCCCTGCACTTTGCACACACACACACACCCCACACACACACACACACACACACACAAAACGCACGGGACGCAAAAAAAACGCACGCACGCACGCACGCACGCCCCGCACGCAAAAACAAAGCACCAACACACACCCAAAAACACACACACACACACACACACACACACACACACACACACACACACATAAGCACGCTCTTGAATACATACACATGCATGCATAAACACAAACAGTACTTACAGTGACAATATAGATAAGAGAAGAACGCATGAACCCCACGAGTACAGACGAGGATATTAAGGCAAAAATCCAGAATTTAATCATGATCACGTAACCTGGACGTACCCCTAACATTCTGGACCATGTAACTAAAAGGCAAAAGAAGCAGAGAAACAAACAAAGAAACAAAGAAGAACGAAGTGGGGAAAAGCAACACACATCCATTCATGTTTTGTATGTGAGATTACAATCATGACATGCTTGTAAAACTCTGTGCACACGTTTCGTTTACATGAGACAGGTCTGCATGAAATGCAGGCTCCTGTCGATTGCATCTCCCCTCTCTCTCTCTCTCTCTCTCT
>CM031612.1:78550587-78568087 GCA_018398815.1 Conus ventricosus
CCCAGGATTGCTGAGCCAGATTATTACGAAGTTTATTACATAAAAAACCCACAGAACTGATTCCATTTAATCTTGCAGAAAAAAAAGGAATGTAGTTCAAGAACGAATCCATAGCATCTTGGTGTGGATCTGTCTTGTGGATGTGGATCCTTTTGGTATGATTATTAGAAAATGTCGGCTGAATTTAAACGCCGTGAAGTCACTGTTGTAGATCGAGAACTGTCGACAAAGCAACTTATTTCCGTAGAATGTTGACGCTGAACGTTGACATACCGAATCTTCCAGCGTTATTTGAATTTTAAAAAGACATGGGAAGTAACTCTTCCAGTCTATAAAAAAGTGTTCTTTCCCCTGGTGGCGTGTAGAAATAATGTTTTATTCACTCATGAACTGACTCAAGCAGCGGATTCAGGATCACCCTGGCAGATGTCAGCGCTCCCCAAGCGATTTTCCAGTCGTTGACGCCCCCTAAATGAATACCTGGTAACAGGGGAGTGCAAAAAAGGGGATGGAAGAGACAGAGGGGTGGGGTGGGGGATGGAGCCCCAGGGGTCTGAGGATGGGGATCACCTCGCAAAGTAGGCAGCAACACACCTTCTTCAGAAGAGCCTGTCTCCTTGTAAAGAATGACCGGGACACTTGACTCATATGACTGGAAGTTACGCCCCTCATACAGTTTGAGAGGGGATGGGGGACAGCAGTGTGGGGTGAAGGTGGACGGGAGGACTGCTTGGCCTGGTGGATAAGACGTAAGAGGCTTGTTCAAAGACCCGTGGTTCGAATCCTGTCTGAGACAGTCCAGTTAGAAAGGATTTTTCTCTTTGGATGAGGCTTTAAACCGAGGTCCCGTGCGTTGACGTGTGCACGTAAAACAATCTGGCATGGACGTTAAATTATAGATTTGACGCTGTCAAGCTCCACGAATGTGAAAGAAGAGAGAGAGAGAGAGAGAGAGAGAGAGAGAGAGAGAGAGAGAGAGAGAGAGAGAGAGAGAGAGAGAGAGGGGGGGTGGGGGGGTGTTTGCGTATCTGGGCGATCTTCGTTTCGAAATTCGGCCTTAGAGTTGGGTTTCCTTTTTCACCTTCCTTTATGACTTTTGGTTCACCTCAACGCTTTGCTTCCCTGCATTATTCTTCCATTATTTTTTCATTATTCCCGTCTGTTCACCTTATTCAGCTGCATCAAAGTTTAAGCAGTCTATGGGAGCTGTGGCATGTTCTGTTGTAACAACTGAGGCAGAATTCAGATCTGCATGTTTCACTAATTTATATACTGTTCAAAAAAAGTTAAGGACCAACATAGAGAATGCACAAAAACTTTTTAAAATTCACAAAAATTCAATTGTACCGCCTTTGTGGTCCAAACAAATTGAACCACACGCACAAATTGATAGTGAATGCGGCAACTGCAATTTGTGTGGCACACATTTCTCACGCGCCTTGAAAAACACGTGTCGCGACTTGTCATTTTTGGAACAAATTGGGGTGAATTTCTTATGTGTTTTGGATCCAAGGAGCATGTGCTGAATCAAAATCATGTGAAGCACGAGCTAAATCAGGCTGTAGGTCATAACGTATGCTCAACCAAATGTCTTTAAAAGCCACTGTACTGGCGAAAAATGCAATGCAACAGCATGCCTCCACGTCGAAGACTAACGAGTGGATCGAGGAAGAGCAATAGGATGGCTCCAAGAAGGAGTTGCAGTCCGGGAAGTGGCACGGAGACTTGGGGTATCACACTCTGTTGTTATCAGACTCAGCAACGCTTTCAAGACACAGGAAGAGTGCAAGAACGACCACGCTCTGGTCGACCCAGAAAACAACACCACAGAGGACCGATACATTGAAAGGCAGGCACACAAGAAAGAACAGCAAGTGCAAACAACATCAGACGTCGCTTTAGAGATGCCACCAACACTGTTGTCAGTGATCAGACCATACGAAACCGCGTACACGCCGCTAACCTCCGTGCTCGACGACAGCCATAAGACCTCTTTGACTGATGCCCACAGAGCAGCACGCCGAGTATGGTGCACGCAGCACGTGAGATGGACACATGAACAGTGGGCTAACGTGATGTTTACAGACGAGTCGCGGTTCTGCCTGGATCCCACCGATAGACGGAACAGGGTCTGGAGACGCCGTGGCGACCGTTTTGCAGAAAAAGCTGTCCTGGAAAGGAACCGCTACGGTGGGGGATCCGTTATGATTTGGGGCGGCATAAGCACACGCTACAGAACGGTTCTCTACAATGTGGCAGGGAACTTGAATGGTGTTCGCTACCAAACAGAGATTTTGCAACCCCTGGTGCTGCCAGCCCTTCAACAGCTTGGACCTCAGGCAGTCTTTCAAGATCGACATGCACGGCCTCCATCGCACCAGACAGTAAACACGTTTCTCCAAGCTGCTGGTGTCAACAAAATGCAGTGGCCCGCAAACAGCCCAGACCTGAACCCCATCGAACATCTTTGGGATGAGCTGGGCCGGAGACTGCAGCAGCGTCGTCCTCCTCCTGCTAACCTGGGTCAGCTGTTTGAGTCACACCAGCAGGAGTGGGCTGCTGTCCCCCAGGCCTTTCTGCGCACACTGGTGAACTCCATGCGACAACGCTACCTTGAATGCCTTGCCAATAACGGGGGACACACTCGTTATTAACCATGACATTGAACAAACACTCCTCCTGTGACTTTCAAATTTGGGGGTGGGGGTGTTTGTAATGCGCTCGATTCCAGTTTGTTGATTCCTCATTGTCTTTACACACTTTTCACATATTCAATAAATTCATGTTACACTTGGAGATTGATCACTTCCCAATTTTCTTTTTTATAAGTCAGTGAAATGTTGGTCCTTAACTTTTTTTTAACAGTATATATAAAGATTGACCCATTATTAAGGGATGGACGAACATTTTGTGACATGAAGAAAACTAAAACTATCTCGTAATGGAGGTTTTCGATAAGTATTAACCTTTGACCCCTTTTCGAAGGGTGCATGAACATCATGCAACAAAAACGCCATCAAACAGTGTATGTTTCAGTGTTAATGCAATTTATAACGAATATCACCTCAAACATGTCCATATTTTACCAAGAGAGCTTTTTTCCCCTCCGCAAGCTTGAATGCTGTATAATAACAATCAGAACATTATATATTTTTTCAGAATAAGTTGACGTCATCAACACGTTCAAACTGATTAAGAAAACACTGTCTGTAAAGATTAGGCCTTAAAGCGTACCCCAAACATTCGTGAGAGCATGGGCAAAAAAGAAACACAATACATCTCATTTTCCTGCGACTTTTTGCATGGAGAGCAGAGCAAGTAATAATAATAATAATAATAATAATGAATACTTATATAGCGCCTATTCTCGGCTAGAGGCCAAGCTCTAAGCGCTTTACAATCCACCTCGTTTTCACAACGGGCTGCCTACCTGGGTAGTGCCGACTGAAGAGCTGCCAGCTGGCGCTTCATTCAGTCGTTTCCCGTGTCATCCAGTCTGTATCATTCAATATCGATCACTCATTTTCCTTACTTCCTTCATTCTTTCCATTTCTCACGCAGGGTGCATGCTATGTGTAACGTGTCATCCATACCAACGGCCAAACTGGCCTACTCTTCCGAAAGTTGGTAATGGGATTTTACGTGTGTGCAAGATGTTATGCATGCGTTCACACACGGAACCTCGGTTTATA
Organism: Conus ventricosus; assembly: GCA_018398815.1. NCBI lineage: Eukaryota > Metazoa > Mollusca > Gastropoda > Neogastropoda > Conidae > Conus > Conus ventricosus. The sequence continues at coordinate 78,554,280 of CM031612.1, forward strand.
GTCTCATTCGAAGGACTGTCAGGGAAATGGAGTCAGAACCAATGTTAACTCCGAGGGAAAAATCCCCCTGTACCGAAACGCCCCGGCGGGGGTGAACCCGCAACCCCAGGATCAACAAGATTACGAGTCAGGCGCTCTACCAACTGAGCTATTCCGGCTCCCAAGTCACTATCGTTTCACCGTGTCGGCTGTTTCTGATGGAACACGTTTGAATGCTATAGTCACAAATTTCAAATGTCTATCCATATTAAAAGTTAAGGAGGTTTTTCAAAACAGACAGACGAAGAGAGACAGTGACATGACAGTAGACAGAGTTAGAACAGAGAAGACAGGGGAAAAAGCAGAAAGAGGAACGAAGACAGAGAGAAAACATGAAATGGAAAGAAAGGACACAAAGAGAAGAAAGAAGACAAAAGACAGGAGAAAAAAAAAACAGACAGAAGACAGAGAGAGAAAAACATGAAATGGAAAAAAAGGACACAAAGAGAGGAAAGAAGATAAACAGAAAAATGACCCCGACAGATAGAAGACACACTGATGATGGAAAACAGAGGAGAAAAAAAAGATGATTTGAAAAAGAAGGATGGAAAGAAGAAGAAAGAAGACAGAAGACGATGTACCACAGAAAGAAAGACACAAAACAAAGAAAAAGGAACACATATAAACAAACACGGACATGACAGAAAATAAACCCACAAAGAACACGAAAGACAAACAGAACGAAGAAGATGGAGAAAAAAAGAAAAGAAAATAGAACAAAGAACAAACACGGAGATGACAGAAAACAAACAAAGAACAAGAAAGACAAACAGAACGAAGAAGATGGGAAAAAAAGAAAATAGAACAAAGAAGGTAGAGGAAAAATATGGAAATACCAGAATGAAAATATGTCAGACGGAAAAAAGAAGACAGAAAAGACAGATGAGGGACAGAAAACGACAGACGCAAAAAAAAAAAAAAAAAAAAAAATACAGGTAGACGAAAAGAAGATAGACAGAAGAAAGGAGACGAAAGACAGAGAGAGAAAAAGGACAACAGGCAGGAAAGAGGAGACAGACAGAAAAAGCATGACAGAGAGAAGACAGAAAATACAGAAAAAGGGAGACACACAAAAAAGGAGAAAGACGGCAGACTAATGAAAACAAATAGAAGAAAGAAGACAGACAGAAGGAAAAAAAAAGACAGACTAAAGAAAGAAGACAGACAGAAGGAAAAAAAAGACAGACTGAAGAAAGAAGACAGACAGAAGGAAAAAGAACCACGGACAGAAGAAGGAATGAAAAAAAAAAAACCCAGCAAAAAAAGACGCGAGAGAAGAACTCTTAAGAGAGAAGATAAAAAGAACAAAAAGCAGACAGAAAAAGATGACTGACGCGGAAAGGAGACATCGAAAGAAAGAAGCCTCCCACAATGCTTCTCTGATTACATGATGTGTATGATGATAGTCAACACTGCACAACTACAACACTGACAGATAACGGCCTGCACAGAATCTCTCTCTCTCTCTTTCTTTCTCTCTCTCTCTCTCTCTCTCTCTCTCTCGCTCTCTCTCTCTCTCTCTCTCTCTCTTCTCTCTCTCTGTCTGTCTCTGCCTGTCTGTCTGTCTGTCTGTCTTGTCTGTCTGTCTGTCTGTCTGTCTCTCTCTCTCTCTCTCTCTCTCTCTCTCTCTCTCTCTCTCGCTGGAACTGTTATCAGCTCATACACAAATGCCAGGGTAATTTCGGGAACAACATTTTGTTATGCACATATTTTCTTTCATAATTTTCAGTATGTGCGCTGAACGCGAGTGTGTTCTACTTTTGTTCTTAACCTCATTGCAGATAGGTCGGTGGCCTTTGCAATTAACGTATTTGAGTTGAGTTGAGCTGAGTTCTCTCTCTCTCTCTCTCTCTCTCTCTCTCTCTCTCTCTCTTCTTCCTCTAAAAGGTCGGTGGCCTTTGCAATTAACGTATTTGAGTTGAGTTGAGCTGAGTTCTCTCTCTCTCTCTCTCTCTCTCTCTCTTCTCTCTCTCTCTCTCTCTCTCTCTCTCTCTCTCTCTCTCTCTCTCTCTGTGCGCTTGCGTGCGTGCTTTCACGTGGGTGTGTGAGTGTGCGTGTATTTGTGTGTGTGTGCGCGCGCGCGCACGTGCGTGCGTGCGTGTGTGTGTGTGCGTGCGTGTGTGTGTGTGTGTGTGTGTGTGTGTGTGTGTGTGTGTGTGTGTGTGTGTGTGTGTGTGTGGCGTGCGTGTGTGTGTGGGTGTGTGAGTGGTGTGCGTGGTGTGTGTGTGTGTGTGTGTGTGTGTGTGTGTGTGTGTGTGTGTGGTGTGTGTGTGTGTGTGTGTGTATGAACATGCACGGTGAATGTTGTCTCGGAGTCAACAACATGGAACTAGCATTACGTTTAACAACATGCATTGTAAGCCCACTGTCCCAGCTCTTCAACCCCATCATGTTCTTCTGCCGTTTTGAAACCGGAACAAAGAGGGCGTGGAATGGCGTGCGATGGAGGAGGGAGAGTTAGCGGACACAAAGCATCGCATAAAACTCCAACAACCCAGTGAGAAAAGGCGACACGCCCAATGGAGTCCGGGTGTCTGTGGTGAGGCTGTAGCATGGAACAGTGATCATCCCGAGAAACATCCATCCCTTCCACAGCCCTCCTCTCGCCGGAGATTGGGGGGAAGGTGGGGGGGTGTGTGTGTTACAGGGAACCAGTCTTTTGGGGGATCAGAGGAGGTGGGAGTGGAGAGGAGGGGAGGGATAAGGGTGGATAGGGTTGGGGGAGGGGACGGAGTAAACTTGGTCAAGGGCTGATGTGGATGAGGGGGCTGAGGTTCCGTTTCATGGCAGGAGCTTTAGAAATCTGCAACGTTACAACTTTGATTTCGTAAGTCACACAGCAAACATGTATGCGTGCACACACCTGTGTTGTGTGTGTGTGTGTGTGTGTGTGTGTGTGTGTGTGTGTGTGTGTGTGTGTGTGTGTGTGTGTGTGTGTGTCTGTGTTTGTGTGTGTGTGTGGGGGGTGGGGGGTGGGGGGGTGGAAAAGGGGTTGGTGAAAGGATGGAGGACCATAGAAAAAGTTCTTTTTTTTCAAGTGACAACGTCAGACGCTTGACTCTTTACGTCAGTGTGATGATGGACTGTATCCTGCGTCAGACATCTTTGTCTTTCTGTCTCTCTGTCTGTCTGTCTCTCTGTCTGCCTGTCTGTCTGTCTGTCTGTCTCGGAATAGCTCAGATGGTAGAGCGCCAGACTCGTAATCTTGGGGCTGCGGGTTCGCATCTCCGCCGGGCCGTTTTTGGTACAGGGAGATTTTTCCCTCGGAGTTAACATTGGTTCTGACTCCATTCCCCATACAGTCCTTCGAATGAGACTATAAACCGAGGTTCCGTGTGTGAACGCACGCATAACATCTTGCACACACGTCAAATCCCATCACCAACTTTCGGAAGAGAAGGCCAGTTTGGCTGTTGGTATGGATGACATGTTACACATAGCATACACCTTCCCCGAAGATGGAGTTTGGCCGCCTTAATGGCGGGATTAAAAAAAACTGGTCATACACACAAAAGTGTCAGAATAATCAATATGATGATTGTGGACACTGAAAGAAAGAAAGGAAAAAAACGTTTCTCTCTCTCTCTCCTCTCTCTCTGTCTTCTCTCTCTCTCTCTCTTCTCTCTCTCTCTCTCTTCTGTTCCTCTCTCGTCTCTCTCTTCTGTCCTCTCTCTCTCTGCTCGCTCTCTCCTCTCTCTCTCTCTCTCTCTCTCTCTCTCTCGTCTCTCTCTCTGTCCTCTCTCTCTCTCTCTCTCTCTCTCTCTCTTCTCTCTCTCTCTCTCTCTCTTCCTCTTCTCTCTCTCTCTGTCGCTCTCTCTCTCTCTCTCTCTCTCTCTCTGTCTCTCTCTCTGTCCTCTCTCTCTCTCTCTCTCTCTCTCTCTCTCTCTCTCTCTCTCTCTCTCTCTCTCTCTCTCTTTCTCTGTGTGTGATAGTGCCTGGTAGTAATACGCACAGACCTACAGGCAGAGATCCAGAAGTCACCCATGCAGTCCAGCATCACAGTTTCCAGTGAGGATCTTCCCTAAGACAGAGTTTAACAACACTGAACTTGGCATGGAACTCTTACCCAACGGGCAAGCCCCACCCCCAACCCCCACCCCCCATCCCAACCCCATACTGACAGCTAGTGGTGACGCTCCATAAGAATCTTCCATCTCCCTGCTCAGGTCACAAAGCAGTCGCAGTTTAAGTGACTAAAGGGCACTGTCGTGTTATCGAAAGTGCGTAAAAATACATCTTTTACATTACATTGGTTGAAAGGTGTTCATTTACTTTCAGTAAGCGAGGCCTGTCTTTTATTTGGCGAAATAAAATGAATGCAACTTTGATGATTGATTATTTTTTTTTAAATAGTCATGCAAAGGCTACAAAAGCAATACTTTACAGCAGTGAGAACAAGATTTATTCGAAGTTAGCGTACAGAGATTATATAGAATAAATCGGGATATGTTTTGCCTTGAAGACTACTTGACGGAATTATTTTTTGCAAGAAATACTTGTCATTTTAGACTGAGACATCCAAATGCTATCAGTTCGGAATCCACAATGACTAGGGATTCCCAGAGAAGAACGACAATGTCTTTGTGCAGTATATATGGAATTGATGATGGATGTATACTATCTTCTCAACTGCTCACACCAGAAGGAAATCGTGTTACATTTACCTACATACTTTCAGTGACACCCAAATGTAACCAAAACGCATGAATTATTCAATAACCCTACTAGAACAAAAATCTTAAAGTTTTCACGCTTTTAGGTTTAGTATTTTCGTTTTTCTTGTCCTTGCTTGCATTTAAAGCTTTAGAAAGTACAGAGCAGACAATAAATGGAATGCTCCATAACTATCATATATGTTCTCCAAATTATCTTTTTGTTGAATTTATTTGATATAGTTACTTTAATTTTGTGCTGTTTTGAATTTCTACAGTGTTTAAATTGAGTCGGCCATGTTTTCTTTATTTTTGCTTGATTTTTTAAAATAAATTTTGCTTTTGCAATGTGGAGATATAAAAAAAAAAATCGGGAAATTTCGTGTGATTTTTTTGTTAATACTACAAACAGTGATTAACAAATCACCGAGCAATATAACGGTGAACGATCAAAGAACATGTCATTAGCGAGACCGCACACTGTTTTGTTGCACAACCAGTTTGTGATGAAGCTAAGGCCAGCAGAGACCATCTTGGCTCGTGCACCGCGTGCCGCTGTGCAGTTTGTGATGAAGCTGAGGCCAGCAGAGACCATCTTGGCTCGTGCACCGCGTGCCGCTGTGCAGTTTGTGATGAAGCTAAGGCCAGCAGAGACCATCTTGGCTCGTGCACCGCGTGCCGCTGTGCCACGTGCCGCTGTCTCTGTTGTGTCCAGACTCCAAGCACGTGATGACCGGCGACTTCGCCACTTGGAATGCAGGAGCCGCACAAACATCAGTGGATTGATCTTGCTTTAGAACCATTAGCTGACAGGAACAGCCATTTTACGCACCTACATGCTAACTGCTGTTTTGCCGTTTTGTCATCACGATCCTCACGTTCTCTTATTGACCCCCCCCCACCCCCCACCCCCGCCACCTCTCCGTTAAGGACCTAGGACTATTCCAAACACCCCTCCACCACCTCCCATCTCTCCTCCTGTAAATTCAGAGAAAGTGAAACAGCAGGAAGGTGATTGCGAATTGTCAGAGTAAGCAGGAGGTGAGCTAAATGTAGAAAGAGAGGGGGTTAGGAGGTAAGCTAAATGTAGAAAGAGAGGGGGTTAGGAGGTAGGATAAATGTAGAAAGAGAGGGGGTTAGGAGGTAGGATAAATGTAGAAAGAGAGGGGGTTAGGGGGTAAGCTAAATGTAGAAAGAGAGGGGGTTAGGAGGTAAGCTAAATGTCGAAAGAGAGGGGGTTAGGAGGTAAGCTAAATGTAGAAAGAGAGGGGGTTAGGAGGTAGGATAAATGTCGAAAGAGAGGGGGTTAGGAGGTAGGATAAATGTAGAAAGAGAGGGGGTTAGGAGGTAGGATAAATGTAGAAAGAGAGGGGGTTAGGGGGTAAGCTAAATGTAGAAAGAGAGGGGGTTAGGAGGTAAGCTAAATGTCGAAAGAGAGGGGGTTAGGAGGTAAGCTAAATGTAGAAAGAGAGGGGGTTAGGAGGTAAGCTGCATTTTGTTTGGTATATCTGGGCGCCCATGAGTGTCAGCACGCAAGACACACATACTCGAGTGTGTATACGTATATGTATGCACATATACCCATACAGACACACGCACACACACACGCACACGCACACGCACGCACGCACACGCGCGCACGCACGCACGCACGCACGCACGCACACACACACACACACACACACACACATACACACACACACCAGGGAGGGGGAGGGGGATTGACAGACAGAGGAGAAAAAGTCTGATAAAGAAAAAAAGACACAGAAAAAGAGACAGTGGGCGAAAGAGAAAAGAACAGACAAAGAGAAAAAACGGAGACAGGCAAAGGCAGAGAGGGAGAGACAGACAATGATGCAACTCACAACAGCCCGAATACCTATCTACCTGTCTCATGTAAGCGAATCATGCTCACAGAGATGGACGTGCATGTCACGATTGCAATCTCTGCCAATGTGTTCCTTTCCCCTTTCTTCGCATTTCTTCATTTCCTTTGCCCTTTTAGTTCTGTCATTCAGGATGCCAGCACGATGGGTGCAGCACGTGATCGCCAGTGAATTCTGGGATAGTTACTGGATTCTCCTCTGTCTCTATTTTTTCTCGTGTCAAATGCCTTTACGTCACTCTCTCGCTGTGTCGTTCACACATCTCTCTCTTATCTGCATCGCCATTGTTTTGCTGGATGTCTGTCTGTCTGTCTGTCTGTCTGTCTCTCTCTCTCTCTCTCCTCTCTCTCTCTCTCTCTCTCTCTCTCTCTCTCGTTCTTTCTTTCTTTCTTTCTTTCTTTCTTTCACGTGCAAAAGAGTGAGCACTGTGCGTGTGTATGTGTTTGTGTGTGTAACGATGTGCATCTGTGTGTATGGTGTGTGTGTGTGTGTGTGTGTGTGTGTGTGTGTGTGTGTGTGTGTGTGTGTGTGTGTGTGTGTGTGTGTGCATGTCGACATTGTGTGTGTACGGGAGGCAGATGGTTGGGGATGGATATTTTTTTACGGTCTATTCGTGTCAACATAATGTTTAGTTGTCTGGGGGCAACTGTGTAAAGAAAGTGAAAAGAGATTTTTGTGTTTGTGAGCAACTAGGGGAGAGAGAGAGAGAGAGAGAGAGAGAGAGAGAGGAGAGAGAGAGAGAGAGAGAGAGAGAGAGAGAGAGAGAGAGAAGGAGAGAAGAGAGAGGGGGGAGGAGAGAGAGACAAACAGACAGACAGACAGACAGACATGTTGATGTCGATAATGATGTTGTTTCGTTGCATTGTTCCTGTCACATGCATTCCATTCTCCTTTCCATCTCTCTGCCTATGTACACTTGTTCGCTTCTGGTGCTCAAATCACTCACATAATCTCCTTTCAGACCCTCAGACTCCCTCATCACCCCTGCCACCTCCCACCTCTCTCCCTTGGGTTCAGAGAAAGTGAAGCAGCAGGATGGGTGATTGAGAATTGTCCGTGTAAACAGGAGGTAGGCTGTAGTTTGTGTGGTGTATCTGGGTGCCCACGAGTGCCTACGCGCACGACACATGCATATGTGTTTGTATATGCATGTACATATGCAAACACATATAACACGTACATATAACGCAATTACACACACACACACACACACACACACACACACACACACACACACACACACACACACACACACACACACACACACACACTCATCTCTCTCTCTCTCTCTCTCTCTCTCTCTCTCTCTCTCTCTCTCCTCTTCTTGTGCACAGACACCAGGAAGGGAGAAGAGGAGAGACAGACAGAGAGACAAAGACTGATAATAAAGACACAGACAAAGAGACAGTGAGCGTAAGAGAAAGGTACAAAGAGAGAAACAGAGACAGACAAAGACACAAGAGGGAGACTGACAATGATGCAGCTCACAATAGCCCGAATACCTATCTACCTGTCTCATGTAAGCGGATTATGCTCACAGAGATGGACGTGCATGTCACGATTGCAATCTCTGTCTATGTGTTCCTTTCCCCTTTCTTCGCATTTCTTCATTTCCTTTGCCCTTTTAGTTCTGTCATTCAGGATGCCAGCACGATGGGTGCAGCACGTGATCGCCAGTGAATTCTGGGATAGTTGCTGGATTCTCCTCTGTCTCCATTTTTTTATGTGGCAAATGCCTTTACGTCACTTTGTGGCTGGTGCCATTCATACGTCCCTCTCGATCTTCGTTGCCATTCTTTATGCTTAATCTTTCTGTCTGTCTGTCTGTCCATGGTTGTCGCTGTTTTGTTTGTATGCTAGCTTTTTTCCCATTGTTTGTATGCATCTCTCTCTCTCTCTCTCTCTCTCTCTCTCTCTCTCTCTCTCTCTCTCTCTCTCTCTCTCTCTCTCTCTCTCTCGTGTGTGTGCGTGTGTGTGTGTGTGTGTGTGTGTGTGTGTGTGTGTGTGTGTGTGTGTGTGTGTGTGCGTGCGTGCGTGCGTGCATGCGTGCGTGCGCGCGCGCGCACATGCCCGCGGTCATGTGCACATTTTGTGTGTTCGGCAGGCAGATGGGTGGGTGTGCATATATTCTTGTACCGTGTATTCGTGTCAACATGATGTAGGATATGTGAGTGCAACTGTGTAAGGACAGTGAACAGAGACATAGGTCCTTGTGGGAAACTAGAAGTGTGTATGTGCGTGCGTGCGTGTGTGTGTGTGTGTGTGTGTGTGTGTGTGTGTGTGTGTGTGTGTGTGTGTGTGTGTGTGTGTGTGTGTGTGTGTGTGTGTGTGAGACAGACAGACAGACAGACAGACAGAGACAGACAGAGATGTTGATGATGGTAATGGTGCTGTTTTGTTGCATTGTTCCTGTCACATGGTTTCCATTCTCCCTTTCCTCTTCCTGCCTCTGTGCACTTGTTCCTTTCTCTTGCTCATCTCACTCGCCTACTCCGTGAAACCGGAACTGTAATGTGCATTCATATCCCCTTTCCCCTTCTTTGTACCCCCCCCCCCCTCCTCTGTCTGTCTGTCTGTCTGTCTGTCTGTCTGTCTCTCTCTCTCTCTCTCTCTCTCTCTCTCTCTCTCTCTCTCTCTCTCTCTCTCTCTCTCTCTCTCTCTCTCTCTCTCTCTCCTCTCCTCTCCTCTCCTCTCCTAAGCATTCACAAATATGGGTAACCTCATCCCTCTGTCCACTAAATCAGACAGATAGCGATGAGATGTTCAACACACACACACACACACACACACACACACACACACAGCGCGCGCGCCTACTCACGCAAGCATACACACACATTCACACAACACACAACACACACACACACACACACACACACACACACACACACACACATACGCATGCGCGCGCATGCGCTCACACACCCACAAATGAACGTGTGCGCACGTGCACACTCACGCACACACACACACACATACACACAAATACGTGCGCATAAAAACACGCACACGCGCACATATGCACAACACACTCACATACTTGAGTACATCAGAAACTTATATCAATTCAAACTGAATTGTCGGAATCGTTATATGATGGAAAACTGACAAAAGTTATTCCTGTAAGACTATTCTTGTACCTTTTGATAATGGATCACAGCCGCCAAACTCGCCAACGTTTTGAAAGGATGATTTATCTCTTGAATACAAATACGTGATAACGGTTTGTATGGAGTGTATGCTTCTAGAAAACAAGTCATCAATAATATCTACCACACTGAATATTTGTTAGTCAGAGTTTCAATTTTCTAAAAGATATACATCACCAAGACTGGGATCATGATATGACTGTGTAAAAGCATCCGTGTTTATGGCTTATACGTTCCAGACTTTAAATTCGGCCAGGAGGTGAACTTCAGAGCTTGGGAAGACTTGCCAATGAATGAGCAAAGTTTAGAATGGCATGGCTTTCAGGCTGGCTGTGGGTGTGCCACAACTCGTGGTCACATGGTGTGTCACACTGTTTTCTACATGTGGCAGCAATGTTGAAGATAAAGTTGACTGTAGATCTTCTATAGACTTCTCTAAATGGGCAAGATAAATCACCTCCCTCAGCATGGTGAGAACTTGCACTCCCATGTGCACCACGAATCAGACATGAACGATAAGGAAATTAAATAACAGTATCTCTACTCCCGTTCTCCCCTAGTGGACTATGGCAACTTTTCATATCAATCATTTACTCTTGAAAAAGAAAGACAATGAAAAGCCTGTTGGTACAATGCTCAAATATTATGTGCAAAGGACATCTTTAAAACGTCTCAGATGTCCTGGTCACCTCTCATTCTGTCGATATTCGTAAGCTTTGCCTGGCAGAACGTCTGTGAGCCAGACCAGAGAGAAGTGTGGAACTGAACGTCTGTGAGCCAGACCAGAGAGAAGTGTGGAACTGAACGTCTGTGAGCCAGACCAGAGAGAGGTGTGGAACAGAACGTCTGTGAGCCAGACCAGAGAGAAGTGTGGAACTGTGGGCACTGTTGTGAATAAGGACCTCTGGCATTAAATCCGTCACCGCTTCTGTCCACGCTCCTCGTGTAATGTCAGATCCACACCATGTCTCACATCGTATGGTCTTCATGCCTTGCTGCTTCGGTGACATCATTTTGGATTTTTTACTCACATCCAGGCGAGGGATGAGTTTGTGTCAGCAGATCCAGAAGGACTGGCGTTGAGGGAATATGCTTTGTGGGAGAGGGAAGTGTGGATAATAGGGATGGGACAACTGAACCTAGCTCTGGGACTAAATAACAGGTAGTATCCTGCGTATGATAAATCAGAACGCGTGCTTCTGAACGCCAACGACAATCTGACCCACAGACGGTACAGTATGTCCTCTAGTGGGTGTCTTCACAGCAATCTTTGACATTTGATAATTATGTATGATTACTGTGATTGTGCCAGGACGTGTCTGGGTGTGGTTGTGAAGGAGGAAGAAGAGTGAGCAAAATAAGAATGCTGCCTGAGAGAGGGCATTGTATATGAGACAGAAAAAAGTCAACAGAAAAAAAAAAGAAATACAGAAGAAGAAGATGACGACGAAGAAGAAGGCATGCTAATGATGACTCTCAGAGTTCGCTCAGTCTCCTGTGGGAAGACGAACACGAAGAGAACCAGCATTTCTTTTGTCACTGGTTCATACTGCACCGAGTACAGGGCAGGGTAGAAGGTGACCACTGCATACTCATTTGCTTATCTCGTTCTTCATGCAGTGCTTCCCCCTCTCAGCCACTGTCCCTTCCCCCAATCCCCAAAATGAAGAGAGAGCGTGAGAATGTTAGAGGCCTTCCTATAAGCTTCACGTGTGGTCGTTATTGCCGGCAGCCCTCCAGCTGAACATTCAGGATGTCACGTTCTCCATGCATTACCCCTCAGGGCTGAAACACGGAGGGAGCGTGACGAGATGTGTCAATGCCCTTCAGGCACAGTTTAGCCTGTAGCTAGTCTTTGACTCAAGGAGGTTCTGTGTCCACTCACGTCTGTTTGGTTCACTAATTTGTTTGTCAGTCAGCAAGAACACACCAAACTACATAATCTGATTTAAATAAACTTGATCAGGGAATGGCACGTGCCCTAAGAACGAATCATTTCATCTGGTGCAAAAGTGAGCATGTAGATCCAGACGAAACAGCAGATCCACGATCTTCTCATCCTCAGCACTACAGATCTTATTACACACCAAAAAAACCAATGAAATTGACTTAATTAAATGCAGGAAACATCAAGCAGATTTCGATCAAACGGATTGATCCTGATTATTACAACTTCTCCACTGAACATGATTACTATGAAGTGACTTCATTAAATGCAGGAAACATCAAGCAGATGTCGATCAAACGGATTGATCCTGATTATTACAACTTCTCCACTGAACATGATTACAATGAAGTCACTGTTATTGATTGAAAACTGTCAACGAAGCAATATATTCCCATAGAATGTCAAACCCGAACGTTGACATTTCAAATTTTCTTCATGTTATTGAACAAAATATATGGGAAGTAACTCTTTGAGCCTGAAAATATATTATTGTTTCCACTGGCGGTAAAAAAAAAAAAGTAATGTTTTCATCAATGAACGGATCCAAAATGGAAGAGCCAGGATTATCCTGGCGGAGGACAGCGCTCTCCCTTGTGTTTTTTCAGTTGTTTCTGTTCCCAAGATAAACACTTGGCAAAGGCAGGCGAGCGGGGAAAGAGGTGGAGGAGAGAATAGACGGAGCTGACGGAGGGACCCCGGGAGGATGGGGTGGATTATGACCTCATACCTTTTTCGGAGGACTTTGTCTCTTGTTGAAAGATCCACAACGTTATGCAAGCCGTTTACTATACGTGAAGGTGATCCCCAACAGAACAAGGGAGATGGGGAATGGTTGGGGTGGAGTGAAGGACGGGTTGGCCTAGTCGATAAGACGTCACACTCTTGTTCAAAGGTTTGGGGCTCGATTCCCACCCAAGACAATCTGCTTGGAAGGGACTTCGTCTTCGGATGACACTGTAAACCGAAGGTCCCATGCGTGAAAATATGTTTAAAAATCTTGCAAGGACGTCAGATTAAAGACTTGGGGCTACTAAGCTCCCACGAATGTGAAGAGAGATAGGAAGAGGTTTATGTTGGAGTGTGATCTTTGTTTCAATGTTCAACTTCAGAGTAGGGTTTCCTTTTCTACCTCCCCCATGGGTTGGGTTCACTTCAACGCTTTTTTTTCTTGCCTTCTTCTTTCTTTACCCCGCTGTGTTCCTCTTGTACAGCTTCATCGAATTTTGAAGATTGTAACAGCCAGAACATGTTCTGTTTTAACAACGGAAGAAAGTATTCATATTTGCATGGTTGGTTCATTCATTTATAGGGGTTAAACCCGTATCAAGAGATGAGGGAGCCGTTTACGACACAAACAAAACCAAAGCTATATCATACTGAGGATTTATGATCAGTTAAGTCTGTTGACCCCTTATTAAGAGGTGTGTTAACATCAAACAAGAAAACTATGTATGTTTAAGTGTTTGTTTAAAGCATAACGAATGTCAGCTCAAGATTGTCCAAATTCTAACAAGAGAGCGGTTTTTCCATAACTTTGACTGCCGCATGTAAACACAATGAGAACATTGTACAATCTTCAGAATTGGATGACGTCATAACCACTGTCATACTTATCAAGGTAAGGGTGTCCATGATAATTAGGCCCGACAAATTTTATCCAAAATGCTCCCGCTGGCAGGATAAGAAAGAGGACGATGGACTTCATTCTCTCGTCATTCTTTGCATGGAAGGCAGAGCAAATCTCACTCTCCCCCTCTTCCTCTTTCTCCCTCCCCCCCCCCTCTCTCTCTCTCTCTCTCTCTCTCTCTCTCTCTCTCTATTTACCCCTCTTCCTCCCTCCCACCTTCTCCCCCCCTCTCTCTCTCTCTCTCTGTCTCTGTCTCTCTCTCTCTCTCTCTCTCTCTCTCTCTCTCTCCTCTCTCTCTCTCTCTCTCTCTCTCACGATTGCAGTTCTACCACATTGTATCTTAAGGATAACTAGATATTTCACATTTTATGCCAAATCACCGCAGTATCGATCCGACGTCACAGAGAATGCTATGTATCCGCACAATGACATGTATATTTGATTCAATCATGTTTCATTTCCGTTCCGTCTCACCTTCCTCCTCCCACCTATCCTCCTCCCTTCCCA
>CM031612.1:78573087-78599287 GCA_018398815.1 Conus ventricosus
GTGCTCAATGGTGCCTGCTCTGATCCAACATTCTTAGGACAGCATCTACCTAAGCCTTCTATTGACTCCAATATTGGATCACCAATTCGCCCAGGCCATGGACCTGGAAATAAAAAATAAAATAAGGTCAGCACATAAGCAAGGCATGAAGGCCATCGATTGTAAGACTTTTTTCCCCCTAAACGATGATCAGTGAAAGTTAGTCTGACAAAGATGATGCTGGGGAATTCCATACCGTTCAGAGACTACGTGGCAGGGCTGTGCTCTACGCTTTTTTTCCAGAATTTATCCCGACTTCAACCAGGACCGATAGGGAGCCGGAATAGTTCAGTTGGTAGAGCGCCGGACTCGTAATCCTGGGGATCCTGGGGTTGCGGGTTCGAACCTCCGCCGGGGCGTTTCGGTACAGGGGGATTTTTCCCTCGGAGTTAACATTGGTTCTGACTCCATTTCCCATACAGTCCTTCGAATGAGACTATAAACCCAGGTTCCGTGTGTGAACGCACGCATAACATCTTGCACACACGTAAAATCCCATCACCAACTTTCGGAAGAGTAGGCCAGTTTGGCCGTTGGCATGGATGACACGTTACACATAGCATGCACCCTGCGTGAGAAATGGAAAGAATGAAGGAAGGAAGGAAAATGAGTGATCGATATTGAATGAAATGGACTGGATGACACGGGAAACGACTGAATGAAGCGCCAGCTGGCAGCTCTTCAGTCGGCACTACCCAGGTAGGCAGCCCGTTGTGTAAACGAGTGTTGATTGTAAAGCGCTTAGAGCTTGGTCTCTAGCCGAGAATAGGCGCTATATAAGTATTCATTACTATTATTATTATTAGATACAGACACCTGCAGTAATGGTCAGGAAATGTGAGCAGTATTCGGAGAAACGTCCTATCAGTGAAAAGGACATGGACTGTCGGGTAAGGTCTTCTTTCCTCATGGATACCCGACTGTGTGGGTACAGTTTTCTTTCATAATGGAGTCTATTCCATACTTCAGTCTGGAAGGGAGCCTGCCGGAGACGATAGATTCCACGAATAAATGTCTCTGTTAGGAATCAACCCTAAAACTCCAAGCCTGCTCGTCCAAGATGCAAACCACTCTACCACACACACTGTGTGTGTGTGTGTGTGTGTGTGTGTGTGTGTGTGTGTGTGTGTGTGTGCGTGCGTGCGTGCGTGCGTGCGTGCGTGCGTGCGTGCGTGCATGAGTGCGTGTGTGCGTGCGTGCGAGCGACCGTGCGTGCGTGCGTGCGTAAGAGAGAGAGAGAGGGGGGGGATTACGATGGTTCCCTCATGCAGCTAGTCAAGGGTTTTCATATTTATAATATATTTTCTTAATTTGATGTTCTCACTTTCTTCATCTTCAAACCCTACCCCCTCCCCCCTTTTTGAAACATTTTGTTTTTCTTTGAAAAGTTCAAATCTTTGCCAGATCATTACTATAATGACGGAAGAATTGTTAGCCTGCACTTGTTTTCCCCCACTACTTGACTGTTCAGCGTTAGAGAGAGAGAGAGAGAGAGAGAGAAGAGAGACAGAGAGAGACAGAGAGAGACAGAGACAGAGACAGAGACAGAGAGAGACAGACAGACAGACAGAGAGAGAGAGAGAGACAGAGAGAGAGAGCGAGAGAGAGAGACAGACAGACAGACACACACACACACACACACACACACACACACACACACACACACACACACACACACACACACACACACACACACACACACACACACACACACACAACACACAGAGAGAGAGAGGGAGAGAGAGAGAGAGAGAGAGAGAGAGAGAGAGAGAGAGAGAGAGAGAGAGAGAGAGAGAGAGAGAGAGAGAGAGAGAGAGAGAGAGAGAGAGAGAGAATCATGGCGATCTCAGTTTCGCTTGTGCCTTCAATATCCATACCAAGGAAAAGGTCATGTCCAAGCCTTTGGTCTCGCACTGGAGAGGCACCATGAGGAGGGGTCCACACCAGTCTGGAACCACGAATATCACGTTCTTTTTATCCATGGGCCGGGGGGGGGGGGGGGGGTCTCATGTGTATGATGGATCCACACAGGCACCACCAGCCACCAGAATATTAACTAAGAGCAGGCAGACATTCCTCTGACGGGTACCTTCATGGCAGTCAGGACCCGTTGGCACTGGGAACATTGCGAAAGGGCAAAGTCAAACATGCGTATACATATTACATGTATGTATGTACGCGCACTCGCTCGTCCGGTCGCGGTTGTGTACAAGCGCTCGCCACGCACACAGACACACACAGACACACACAGACACACACAGACACACACACACACACACACACACACACACACACACACACACACACACACACACACACACACACACACACACACACACATACACACCACGCACACACACAGATCAATATAATCCACTGACTTTAAAAAAAAAACCAAAGAAACAAAAAACAAATAACCTTCTCTTCTCGCCCACACGTACACAGCACCATTCCAATCCACTCATCTCCGCTGTTCCACCAGAGGAACTCACACTGTCCCCCAGCTTCAACTGTGGTCACACCTCACTGACCCCCGGATCCTGGAGAAAGACAGGACTGTCACGTGATCTCCATGGTCTGCTGACTGCTTTGCGACCTGAGCAGGGAGATGGAAGATTCTCATGGAACGTCACCACTAGATGTCAGTGTGTGTGTGTGTGTGTGTGGGGGGGGGGGGGGGGGGGGGCAGGGGGGGAGCTTGCTTGTATGGGGATGGTTCCATGTTGAATTCATTCTTTTTTCTTTTTTTTAAAACTTAAATCTGTCTGAAAGAAGATCCTAACTCGGAACGGTGATGCTCGACTGCACATATATCTAAAAGTTTTTTTTCCCATCTCTATCCGAAAGGAGAAGAGAGCAGAGAAATGTCTGTTCTAACTCACCCGCCAAAAAACTAGTTAAAACTAGTTTTCAGGCGGGCGACCTTAGAACAGACATTTCTCTGTTCTCTGACAAGTAAGGCTTTAACAATGAATTAAAAATGATAATCCATCACACATTTTTTTAATAAACCAAAAAATAACGATTTTTACAAACATACATACTGTGTAGGATTATCCGTTTTCAATACTAATTTACTAAACTTTTCAGATTTTAGTTTTTGCTTAATCCTATGTTTTTTCCTGATCATTTTCAATAACATCATTTTCACGCAAACATTCATCAAATGCATCTCTGTCTTTCATGTGAAATAAAACTAGTCTTTAACTGTTCTCTAAAGTCTTTTAAAACTGAGTTATATTTTTGGCATAAAATCCACACACTTATCCCAGCATGTCTTCCACTGAAAGCTAGTTTCGACAAAGTGTTTCTCTTTTTAACTATGTCTCTTTCTGCTGAACAGTCATCTATAATAAATAGTGTCTGCGTTCCTTCAAACAATATAAAAAGCGTTCTAGACACTCACTCAGTTTATTGCTAGGATTAACTAAAAATATGTTATCATCAGTCCATATAAACCTTCTATCATGATATGCTTTGTTCCATTTAAGTGTTGGGCAGAAAATCACAATATGATCAAAATTATAACGATAAACTGTTTGTAACAGGTCGAGGATAAATATTGTTTTTCCACAACCAGTTTGTCCACAAATTAATGAACAATGAGGGGTTTTTGTCATAAAGTTTAACTGCTCCATAGTTTTATAATAGAATTTAATCTAATCCAGTTATTGTTTTTATCATGCTCTCTGTCAAAACTTGTTCAGTATAATAAAATCCTATAAGGTCTAAATGTGTAAGATTAATCCAATTTAGTTCTGTAAGATTGTTTCTATTTAGACTAATATTGATTTTGTTGCTTGTTGTTATGACCTTAATATCCTCACCATTGTGAAGAATGACGACAGTAACTTTAAGTTTTTTCAACGTCTAAGTTTTGCCAGCTAATTAGAATTCCTTTAGAAGGACGTCACTAACGCCCACAGCCCCATTCCTCTTCACATCTTTTAAGACAGAAATTTCAAATATCATTGTGAACGCATCTCCTAATTTCATTGTGGAATGAACTGTAATTTTGTAGAAGCATCTTTTAAAACCATTTCTTTTCTGTGGAGGATGTACTGTTTTTTCCCATACGGTGTTATTTCAATTTCTTTTCGACTATTGTCATCTGGCATAAGACTTACATGTAAAGGGCCAGAGTTGAATGCTTTCTGAAACTTTTTTGACGGCCAAAAAATGTAAATGGGCTTATGAATTCAAATTTTATTTCCCATTCTAAATATGGTTCCAAGTGCCATTTGAGGTCAGGTTTTCGAACTATTTTATATTCATACTGGCCAACATTATTTGCTTCTAGATTGCGCAGCTGTTCTAGTTTAGGAAACTTTTTGCTGTCGCCAACCTCTTTGCGTTTATAATCACCATCTTTAGTGTACTCAAAACCATACAAAGCGCCTATCTCACCGTTCTGTTCAAAGTCCGCAACGTCTGCAAGGTCTTTTAATTCTAAAGTTATACACCTCACAGGCGCTAATGTAACTCCGGATTCTTCTGTCCACGCTGTCAACCTCGGGTGATGTCAGTGGAGGAAGGACTAGCGCACAGCCGAGACACACTCACAGCTTGCTTACGATCTCATTCATATATCATGCATTCGTCACATCAAACCACTTGTAAAGTCTATAACTTTACTACACATGATCATAGAACGAAACATCAATGCATATGGAATCAAACAAAATAAAACATTCTCTCTTTCCTGAACTTCACAAAATCATTTATCTAAAACATCATTAACTAACCCGGGTATAAATAGATTTCTACTTTACCTGGCCAGGTGATCTTAACTATTCACGAATCACTGTCTCTTTTTCTTTTCCTTTTTTTTTTTTCACTGTCACTTTCACAACACGACACAACTGCTGGCACCGGTCAAGTTAGACTGCTGGCACCGGTCAGGCTGGACTGCTGGCTCTGGTCAGGTCAGACCGCTGGCGTTGGTCAGGTTGGACTGCCGATGAAAGTGGCGCTGGCCAAGTATGAGGTCGAACCCCCGGTTCAGATGGAACAGTGACTATCAACATCGATCTGTTCTCCTTTCTTTCTTCCTGCATTAACGCATTGCACTCTCTCTCTCTCTCCTAGTCTGCTCTATCAAATGGACATGGTTGCTTTTCTTTTCCTTTTCTTTTCTTTCTTTTTCTCTTCATTAGTTAGCAACTCTCTCTCTCCACATCTCTCTTTAGTCCCTCCTCTGCAGACTATCTGGTGCTAATGCTTAAACTTCACTCCTCTCATCTCTCTGCCTTTCTCTCGCGGAGACTACACCCCAGAACCTCTCTCTCTCTCTGTCTCTCTGTTCGTTCTCCCCCTCGTTCTCCCGTTCTCTCACTCTCACATCCTTCTTATCCCGTCCCGATCTGTCAAAAAGGGCGAGTACCATTGGTCAGTATTTTTACCGCCTCGTAGCCGAAGTTATCTCCCTCTAATTCCATTGGATATTCAAATCATGACAGTCACGCCTACACGCCTTACTCTCTGTGGTGGTCAATTGGTCATTTAATTGATTAGCTAGATTTCACCCCCACCACGTACTACCTTCCCCCCTTCCCTACTTAACTGGCGCCGTGTGGCTTAACGTGTGGGCACTGGTCAGTGTAAATTGGCTAGATGAGTCTAGGTAGGCGCCCAGATGTCTGACCAGACCTATCGAGACCTGTCGGGCCAGCCACTCAGACTGTCTGCTGTCTCCTCGCTGTGCTAAATTGGCTGATGCGGCGCATGGAGCCGTCTGCTTGGCGCCAAGATGTCTGCGTTTGGACTTATGTCCAGTTGAAGTGGCCGGCGACTGACCACGACTTTGCTTGTGCTCATTTTGGACCGTGACAATTTCCCCCTTGCAAAAGACTATGCACCGCATTGTCTCAAAACAACGGTACAAAAAAAGACAACGACCGAATTTGCTGACACACAGCTACACGTGCAAAGTTTGAAAAATACTTCACAACAAACGGTTTATAAATTATAGGATATATCATTAGTGAATACCGCCCCAATGAGTTATCATTGATGTGCGCTCTTGCATTATTTCGACCCATTTTATAATGACCTCTGTGCGCACCTATGCAATCCCCCTACCTGCGGGTTTGCCACATCTTCTCTTCACAATTCTTATGAAAAGCACAATATAATATGCTCACGATCCATGACACTTCACTGAGGAATCTCCATCCTCACTTATTGCAAATAATGCATCACTACACAAGCGACTGTATGCTCCAAGCATAACTACATTCACATGAACAAGTCTCACAAAGAAAATATGAACAAGTCTCACACAAAAAAAATATGAACCATAGCCAACTGGGAATGAACCCATATCCAATCAACATAACTGTAGTCAACACATATTATCAACAAAGCACCCCGGATATGACTGACTTCCTCTGAGTTGCAGCTTGCTAGACTACACGGCTTAAATAGTCAGCTCCGACATTCTGTCGACCTGGAATGTACTGCACTCGATACCTGTAGGGCTGCAGTGCCATTGCCCAACGCAGAACCCTGCTGTTTTTCAGCTGTGCCTCCTGCAGGAATTTGAGTGGTTGGTGATCTGTCTCTATCACGAACTCTTTCCCATACAAGTATTTGTGGAACTTCTGCACGGCCCACACGACAGCTAAACACTCCTTCTCCACCTTTCCTCTTTCCGGCTGCTTTGTGTCGCCTCCGACAACAAAACCTAGGAACTCCTACTGTCTAGCCCTTCATACAGTGACACATCCCTGTATGACTCTTCTGGAAACTTAGGCAACAAAATCCCCCCTTCTTCTGCTGGGTCTCTTTCGCCTCATCAATGATTGCTGCTGCGCCTATGTGCTGAGTCTCACGCTGAATATATTTGCGGAGAAAATTCGCATGGAAAAGTTTTAGTTCCCCATTCACATCAATTCGGTAATCCCGATCGACCTTTTCAGTGATGTGAATGGTCCTTTCCAATGCATCAGCAGCTTGTTGTGACCCGTGGGAAGCAGTACCAGGACTTGATCTCCCGCCTTGAGGGATTGCTTCCTCACCTTCCTGTCATATTGCTTCTTCTGAACGACCCTAGCCTTCTGCAAACTTTCCTTTGCAACCTTACATGTCTCATACCTCTGCCCACCTTTGGAACAGGGCGAGATTGGGCCAATCAGATCAACAGCCACTCTCCTGAATGGTGTGTCAATTAAAGGAGGATGTTTAAGAGGCGCCTTCCTCTTCACCCCTCTCGTGGCTGACCTTTGACACACGTCACATGACATGCAGAAACGCTTGATGTCTGCCATTGCTCCTGCCAATGAAAGTCATCAAAGATTCGGTCAGCTGTTTTGCTGGTGCCGAGATGACCCGCCATGAGCGACTCGTGACCCACTGACATGCCAGTGTCACGATAACCTGCTGGTACCTCTAACTGAGTGGTCACCTTACCTGTCTTCCCCTTGGTGAACACTCGGTACAACAGCCCGCCTTTCACAAGAAATTCTGTCTCACCTCCTCTAACCTCCTGTTTCTCTCCACCTCTTGCCAACTCCCAAGACTTCACGAGCGAAGGGTCTTGTTCCTGCGCTGCCCTAAACTCATCAGGCGACACATCTATGCCTGACTTCCTTGCCGGAACGACTAACGGTTTATCAACCTTTCCCTCTTGCTCCGTGTTTGAACTGCTGCCCCTGTAGCAGTCAACAACTCAGGATCCCCTGGATCCCTTGCCCCTGGAATATTTCCAATGATCAAATCATGAAGGGGTTTCTCCATCACCAACGCAGACAACTCGCCTGAGAAGTAAGGGGTACGTACTTCTATCTTAGCAACTGGAAACTCCCTCACAGTGCCATCGATTAGAGTACAGGTCTGGATTTGCCCTGTCAAATCCCCTTTCTCGACCAGCGTTGTTCGTACTTACCCCGCATGAACAACCAGTGTCTCGTAACACTTTCACCCTCTGCTGGCCAATCCACCCTTCTTCCACTGGTAACGAACCACTCAGCCTAGTGCCCTCCATCCCTGACACTGACTGCTGTCCAGTGCTAGCCATAGGCTGCACTCCACCCTCTTCAGACTGAATCCCTTTTGGTTCCAACTGCTGGTCGTTTCCCTTGACGACCCTTATCCACCTCTTGCAAGGCTGCTGCCTTCTGGAACCTCATGCGACAATCCCTCGCCACATGTCCCTTCTTGTGACAAATGAAACACCTAATGTCCTTTGGCCCTTCCTTCTGCCCCACCACTGGGTTTGCAGACTTTGCAGAAAACTCCCCTAGTCTCCTTGCACTCTTCTCACCTGTGCCTGGCACCTGTTTCTCCTGCACCTTAGTGCCCAAACGTGCCTCTCTATACACCTCTGCGAACTTCAGCACTCTCCTGCGTCTCTGGCTGTCTCTCTTTCAAATGTATGGTTAACTCAGGGCCGCAACCTGACAAAATCTGTTCCGTCAAAAACCAGCTCTTTCAACTCAGCGAACTCCTTCTTCGTACCGCTTAACTCTAACCACTTCTCAAAATAGTGATCTAAACGTGCACCAAACTGAGTGTACGTCTCACCTGCTTGTAATTTAGCTGAACGAAATTTCTTCCTGAAACCCCTCCTCTGTGAGGTCAAATCCTTTCATCAACGATTCCTTCACAGCGCTGAAATCAGACTGTTGTTCTGCTGGTAACGCAGTGAAAATCTGTAATGCCTTACCCGTCAGTAACGCTGACAAAATGACTGCCCACTCTTCTGAAGGCCAACCCCTGACTGGTCGCAAACGTTTCGAAACGACTGATGTATGCATCAATCGAATCGGTTCCTTCAGAGAATTTTGGCAACTTGGGTCGGGAGCGTAACTGCGCACAGAGTCACTGGAAACTGAACTACCATCCTCGGTGGTCTCCCTTTGTATTCTCACTTTCCTCTAACTCTAATTGAACCTTTAATCTTTCCGTTTCCTGCTTCATTCTTTCTGTCTCCTGCGCTTCCCTATTCTTTCTGTTTCCTGCTTCATTCTTTCTGTTTCCTGCGCTTCCCTTATTCTTTCTGTTTCCTGCGTTTCCCTAGCCTGATATCATTAGCCTGAATCCTTAATTTTTCTGTTTCCTGCTTCATTCTTCTGTTTCCTGCGCTGTGCTAGCTTTAGTCCTTTCCTGCTCTGCTATTTCTACTGCAACACGGCGTCTTTCCGCGCGTTCACTCTTTCCATCTTTGTTGGTTTTCAACGAATGCACGCAACTCATCTCCTGAGTAACCTAAATCACGAGCGACGCTCACAAGTTGTTCAATAGGGGTGTTCTTTTCTTCCGCCATTATATCCTTTTTTTTTTTTTTGAACAAGATTTTATTACTACGAACGGCCAAACTGTGGTTACCGACACGAGTGACGTAATAGCACAATCCTATGAATGATAATATTAGCTTGGGACAACGTAATTAGTTTTATAAGACGCCCAGCGCCTGACCCAACTATGAGAGCGAATTATAGGCAATCGTGCGAAATGAGTACTCTGGGCTGAATGCCAAGCCTAGTATTAACTATCTTGGAAGCAATGCCAAGCCTAGTATTTAACTATCTTGGGAACATACAGTAAGACAACCCCTTGTCTTAGGATTACAATACTTGAATCCCACCCAGCTTCCTCTCTGAGAAGTTGAACAATTATAATAAATGGGCCAGAATATCCTGGCAAGCTCGCCAATAAATTGTCAACCTCGGGTGATGTCAGTGGAGGAGGACTAGCGCACAGCCCAGACACACTCCAGCTTGCTTACGATCTCATTCATATATCATGCATTCGTCACATCAAACACTTGAAAAGTCTATAACTTTACTACACATGATATAGAACGAAACATCAATGCATATGGAATCAAAACAAAAAAACATTCTCTCTTTCCTGAATCACAAAATCATTTATCTAAAACATCATTAACTAACCCGGGTATAAATGATTTCTACTTTACCTGGCCAGGTGATCTTAACTATTCACGAATCACTGTCTCTTTTTCTTTTCCTTTTTTTTTTTCACTGTCACTTTCACAACACAACAACTGCTGGCACCGGTCAAGTTAGATGCTGGCACCGGTCAGGCTGGACTGCTGGCTCTGTCAGGTCAGACCGCTGGCGTTGGTCGGTTGGACTGCCGATGAAAGTGGGCTGGCCAAGTATGAGGTCGAACCCCCGGTTCAGATGGAACAGTGACTATCAACATCGATCTGTTCTCCTTTCTTTCTTCCTGCATTAAGCATTGCACTCTCTCTCTCTCTCCCAGTCTGCTCAAACAAATGGACATGGTTGCTTTTCTTTTCCTTTTTTTCTTTCTTTTTTCTTCATTAGTTAGCAACTCCCCTCTCTCCCCACTCTCTTTAGTTTCCCCCTCTGCAGACTATTGGTGTAATGCTTTAAAATTTACTCCTCTATCTCTCTGCCCTTTCTCCGCGGAGACTACACCCCAGAACCTCTCTCTCTCTCTGTCTCTCTGTTCGTTCTCCCCCTCGTCTCCGTTCTCTCACTTCACATCTTCTTATCCCGTCCCCATCTGTCAAAAAGGGCGAGTACCATTGGTCAGTATTTTTTTACCGCCCCGTAGCCCAAGTTATCTCCCTCTAATTCCATTGGATATTCAAATCATGACAGTCACGCCTACACGCCTTACTCTCTGTGGTGGTCAATTGGTCATTTAATTGATTAGCTAGATTTCACCCCCCCCACGTACTACCTTCCCCCTTTCCCTACTTAACTGGCGCCGTGTGGGTTAAGTCGTGGGCAAATGGTCAGTGTAAATTGGCTAGATGGTTAGGTAGGCGCCCAGATGTCTGACCAGACCCATCGAGACCTGTCCCGGGCCAGCCCCTCAGACTGTCTGCTGTCTCCTCGCTGTGCTAAATTGGCTGGATGCGGCGCATGGGCCGTCTGCTTGGCGCAAGATGTCTGCGTTTGGATTATGTCCAGTTGAAGTGGCCGGGACTGACCACGACTTTGCTTGTGCTCATTTTTTGGACCGTGACACACGCGACATTTTTAGTACAGTTTATTATTTTATTTCCAAAACAATGTGCAGGTTATCACATTTTACGACTTTCCCGTTTTGTCTTTGATCTTTATATTAAATGATCCGACCCCCCCACAAACTAATCTTTTAAACTGTAAATTAGGGAATTGTATAATTTCATAATCACAATATGCAGCTTTTCCTGACGGCAGAGCTCTTAAAACAGTTGAGGGCCTTCCATCATATAAGTTTTCATCAGTGCTTAGCTCATCCAAATGAACATAGAGTAATGAATGTAATGCAAGATCGAGCGGATTTTTTCCCTCATAAGTAGTTTTGTTTGGGGTATCTCTAATTTATTGAACGCAGTTGCAATAGCCTAACATTTTAGCTAGCTCGTTATCAAATTGTACCCTACTTTTCTCCTTCAGGCTTGAATGTTAACATTGTTTTTAGATTTGCATTGTTAAGTTTGAGAGTAATGTCAAGTTACTCATTGCTTCTTTTAGTGAGCAAAACCCGTAATAACCATCAGGTATTGTTAACTGGCTAACTTTGGCCCTGTTTTGTTAACTTTTAGAATCTTATTATTCTCCTTGGATTCAGTTATATTAAACCATACGACTTTGTAGAATATTTCATGGAGCGCGGACCGTTTTGGTTCCGCATTCGTTATCAATAGCATGTTCTAAAGACGAAGGACTGTCTTGAGTTGTTATTGTTACAAACATTTTTTAACGAAATAAAATGAGCGCGTTCAAATATAATACTAATGCAAAATATTCTGTTGGGCCGCACTACAATCTTAAAAATATAACAACTGACGCCCTCGACATTTCTGTGACCCAGACTGTCACTTTTCATAAAAGGTGAGTACTCCATTAGCCAAATATCTTAACCTCCTATTAAAAAAGACTACATCCAAAAGTGTGGTTCAGTCATCCGATGCAGTTTTACAGAACCAGTTAAACTTTGCTGTGTTTTGTGCATCAACTGGTGTGGAGTGTCGTATGTGATCATTTAAATCATCCTGATCCTTTGGTGAGGTCTGTATACAGATTTCATTTTTATTACACCTTCAGACGTATTTTGACTGAACTGCAAGCGCCATTACCAAATGACAAACCGTTTAATCCATTCAGCAACCGAATAGACATGAAGGCTTTTGAAAGGATCTGTAACGAATTCAATATTAATGTTAAGACAGACTTTAGACAAAAGTCGGATCTTAATCATGGCTTAGGCACCCCTTATTTGTGGGGCGTTCACAGAAAGTATAACTATGACTGGAATCCTCCTTACACATCTTTTTCTTCAGGCACAGGCGTTCACCTCGGGTCCATAGAGCAAGAGCATAAAACAGCATGGACAACATTTATCTTAGACACATCTGAGGGCCTAACTAAAGCGGGAATAGTACGAATAAACGACTCTATTCGTACTTACGTTTGGTGTTGCTAGGTTCGCAAGCACAAACGAGATCGAGCATAACTGATTTCTTTTACTGGTTTGGATGCGCAAAAACAATACTTAGCAAATTTAGAGACGCCATTAATTCTGCAGTTGATTGTCTTCAAGCATAAAAAAGGTACCAAAATGTTTTTACAATACGCAAGATCAAAAGTAGACTTTGCTGTTGGCACTGGTTTATACATGCTGCCTTCTGACCTCAGACTTCAGGTAGGAACAATAATAAACTACAACAATGAAATCCTTAAGGCAGGCAATGAACAGAAGGTTGGGAAAAACGACATAAATTCTGGACCAGTAATATTACAAACAATAAAAAAACACCCAAGATTAAGTCATCCAATCCCTAAGGTCCAAAGCCCAAAGACCGTTGAAGACGTGGACTTTGTTCGCGATGACCATGAATATGAAAGACAGCACTTGTTGTTGTATTAACTGGCTAGGATTACTTGGTCTTTATCTTACTAAATATTAACCCGACTATTAAGAGAACTAATGCCCATAAGTGCTCGGCCATAAAGCCAACTACTTTGCTTGCGGTAGACAAAAGCCAGCTAACGATACTCCCTAATATACCGGGTAAAGAGTCTATAGCTTTACTAGCTAATTTTTTAATAAACTCGCAAGATGATCAAGTTGTTTTTTTACCCATGATTTATCAGGTGGAGGCGATGGCGGTGGAGGCACTGAACTTGCCCTCCACCACCGCCTGTAATAGCCATCACCAGTGTACTTATTGCAATCCTAAGGCTGTTATAACGCTTGCTAATGTGACTCCCTGCTCTCTAAACAGTGTCTTATTCGTTCTGCTAGCGTCGTGTCTTCATATAAAATTCTTTGGATAGTTTCTCTTATTCTGCTCACTTGAGTTCGTAATTGTTCTCGGTTAGTAGACAACGCTTCTAGTCTTGCTGGTCTTTCTTCTTTAAGTTCATGTAGTCTTTGTTCTATTCTTTCTTTTAACATCACTCCCTAAGTTGTTGGCGTTAGCCTCAGCGAGTTTTTTTCTTCTTTTTCTATATGCTTATCTAGTTCAGTCAGTTTTGCTGAATTGTTTAATAATTCCCCTCTAATGGTTCTTAAGCACGATCAAGGGCTTTTAATTCTCTTAAGGCGCCTGTATTTCTTGCGTGGGCAGCGGGGGATCGTGTATAGTTTTTAATGCTGTTTCTTCTTCTTCAGTGAGTTATGCTTCTATTGTATTTATTATTCTGTCTGCTGTTGGACTTAAATCTTTAAGTTCTATGTTTTGCATTTGGTTATCTGTTGGGAGTTCTTGTAGCGTGTTTAGATGTTAGCAACTTTCTTCGGATTTAATTTTGGTTTAGGAAAGCCAAGGCGATTTCGCTCGCTTGCACTGAGCCTTTGAGTAATTGTACCCATTGCTTACAAACTTTGATGAGTCTCGTTTATCTGTAAGCGGGAAAAACGTTCTCCTTTGTTGTTTCTAAAATACAAATGGTTATCTTTTAGTTCAAATATCTCAGGGTATATAGTTTCGGGAGGTTTTTGTTTTTAAACTTTGGTATAATGATCTGACCTTATCTTCTGTTAATTCACGCCTTTGCTGCCCTTCTTCTAATTCATCCCGCAATGAGGGTCCTAATTGATGCCGCTCCCAGGAGAATCACTCATGTCGGTTGCAAGATCAGGAATATCATAATCTCCTTCACCTTCAATGCCTGCCATGTTTTAAATAATTAACTTTTTTTTTGTTTTATAAAAATGTCAGAAGTATATGGCTCGATTCTTAACCCGCATAGAAAACTGAAAGAGCCCTTGCCGCGCAGGGAAATAAACGGATATTACTGTTCCAAATAATCCATCTACTATTGATGCGGATCAAATTCTTACTGTTAGATTTCCAGACCTAGGAGCGAATGAAGTGATTGTGCCAGGATCTGCGCGACTTACTTTCAAAATAGAACTCGCTTCAACAACAGACCCAACCAGAACAGTTGTCCAGAATTTGGGACGGGCAATCGTTAAGAAAATTTCTGTAAAACTTGAGGGCAAGAAGTATTTTCTTTATACAATGCAGACATATTTTTAGCCTATTCTGATCTATGGCTAACCGGGAATGAAAGGGCCGATCTTGCGTTTCAAGGAATTGAAAATGAAGAAGCACTAAAACTTGGAATAGGCGCCGAACTCGCCCCAGATGCTAAAAGCAGCAAAAAGGCTTTAGCTGTAAGTTATGCGTATGGTAATCGCTTTTCCATTCCCTTAGATTTTGAGTTGTTAAAAGCGCATGCGCCATACTTTCAAAGAGCATTAAAAGACAGATTGTCATATGAACTAACTTTTAATGAATACAAACGCGTTATCAGATCATCAGACACCGAAGCAAAGTACAGCATTTCTGACATCTCGTTAGAGTTTGATGTTGTTAGCAACTCTGATTTATCAGGCTGATTGAGCAACAATATCAGTCAAAATTAGCAATATATTACGAAAGAGTGCATCATCATTCAACATATCCTAAAAGCAGGGCAGACGCTATATGGAATTTTAGTTTTAGGTGGCCCAGCAGAATCGCTTAAGGTATTTTATTGCTGTGCGAAGATGAAGAACCATTCAAAAGACAAAACTGAAAAGTTTATTAATCCTAAAATAACGAAAGTACAATGTTCGATTGATGGTAGTCCTAACCAAATCTACTGCTAGCGGGCTTAAACCTTATCACCATTTGACGAAATAAGAAAATTGTTTGGGGGTGGGGGGTGTAGAATCCAAAAGTTGACCTTGTGTCTAAAGATCTACACCTTCACAATGTTAGACTTGATGATTATTTAACACGAAATACGGTTTAATGGATTGACCTAAGGTCAACAGAGGATAATAAGTTACATGGAAGTGGGAGAAAGGTTAAGAACGTAATAAACATTCAAATTGAGAAAGAAAAAGAGAGTGATAAACCACTTAATGCGCATTTGTTTTTAATCTATGATGCGCAGCTGACTATTCGAGAAAGCAGATTAAAAGTAACATATACTAAATTATTTTTCATTTTAAAAAAGCATGTCTGTTCAAGTTTATCCAAATGTGCCTACAGCGCCAGAGTCGCCAAGAGAAGAGATAGTAGAAGCCCCCGCAATAAAAACCTTTAGATTAACCAACATTACACAAATGCTACAAAAACTAGAGCAGGACCTTTCAAAATACAGCAAAACCAAACGAAGGTATTCTGCTGCCTTTAATGCTGTTACATATGTTAATACTGGAGCATCGACTATAAGTGCTCTATCAGCAGGGACAAGTGTTGGTCTCTTTAGCAACAGGTGTTGGTGCACCCGCAGCTTTACCTCTAGGCGGCTTGTCTTTAGCTCTTGGCCTGTGTTCATTAGCCGTAGGTGCTGCTAGCAAAAAAATAAAAACTAAACTCCAAAAGCACACAGCTATAGTTCAACTAATAACAGCTAAACTTAGTTCCTTTAAGCTGATTATAAATAAAGCACTGGCTGACTCAAACATCACGGATGAAGAATTTAATCGTTTACAGGCCGATTTTGATGACTACAAAAGACAAAAGTTTGATCTTTAAAGAAAGGCGAGGACAAGTTTTTCTCAACAGCCAGACCCCGAGCAAATAAAAAAGGAATGCTTAAAAAAGTAAACGAAACATTAAACTCTGTTCTAAACAGCTCACATTAACAACGCCAAAGGGTGTTTATACTTTAGTTTATGAGTCTAAGCACAAAAAGACTATCGATATTGATTAATTATTTTTTTGATTTAAATAAATATTTTGAGTTAGAAAAGAAACTCAGCATGGATAAGATATATGAAGGTCCAGACGAATTGTTTGAAGCAATGCAAGAAGATTTATTAAGAGCACTGAATGATATTGATTTAGAAGTCATTGATCCAGCAAGCGTACGGGCAAGTGTTGCTCATGCTATTTCTCAAGTTCCAGGTAAACTAACAATAGACCCGCCAGTTAAAGTAATGTTAGCTGTTTTAATCGACTATATAACAATAAATGAAGAAAACCTAGAAGTCTGGGTCTCAACTAAACAACAGACTATTCTTTCTCATAATGACTTAAACACCCGGTTGGGCAGACCAACTGCTTACACAGTTTGATGTGGCCGCTGAAGAAGCCAAAATGAGAGGCTCTGGTTGGTCAGAGGGCGAAGTCTTAGAGATTAGATTAAACAGGCTAAGTATGCGCCGATTGTAGGCAAGTCTTACATTCTGCTGCCTCCAGCATTAGTTGCAAAAAGAGCAGTTCTAAACATAAAGAATACAGACAACAAATGTTCATGTGTGTGTTTCTCGCAAGGCTGCATTACGCCCGCAAAAACGCAGAGAGAGTGTCTAACTATTGGGATTACATCAATGATCTTAACTTTAGTGGAATATCCTTTCCCGTTAGCGTGGATTCCATTGATCAGTTTGAAGAACAAAACAAACCAATAACTGTTAATGTCTACACATGGGATGAGGAAACACATCTACAACCTATTAAAGTGTCCAAGAACAGTCCAACAATAGGCGATCCAGGCAAAAATCATGTTGACTTACTACTGATGTTTTCACCAGCGGGGCTACCGCATTACATATTGATACGAACAATGAGTAGATTATTGGCGCATACTTCAAAAAACACTAACAAACAGAATTCTGCAGAAAATGTTTAACAAGAGTTCCATCTGTTCAAGCCGCAAGCGAACATAAGAAACATTGTATTGGCCAGTTGACTGTAATACAGAACTAATTACGCCCCCAGAAGCAGTAAAGTTAGTTTTAAGAACTGGAAACGGATGCAAAATTCTCCTTACGTAGCTTACGCAGACTTCGAGTCGCTTATTGTTCCTTATGAAGGGCCAGCGCCACAAAAACTTCGAAAAACAGTCTTAATGAGTAATCATCAGATTTGTTCATTTGCCTTCATTATTGTTAGGTCGGATGGCGCTCATTCAATGCCAGAATTATACAGAGGCCAAATGGCGGCTAGAAGATTTTTACAGCGCATGCACAAGTGCGTAATGATTGTTCTAATAATCTGAATTTATCTAAAATCATGATGACGCTGAAGACCAACAACATGTATGGCTCAGCCACACATTGTTGGATTTGTGGTTTAGAACTCAGTGAGGAAGCCAATCCAACAGTAAGAGACCATGATCACATGTGGAAAGTTCAGAGGAGCAGCACACAGTAAATGAATCTTTTCAACTAAAGTTTGATCCTAAGACATGGAAGCTGCTGTATTCTTTCATAACTTGCGAGGTTACGACTCTCATCTATAATGAAAGCAGTGGGCGATGCCTTCAGGGTGTCATGCATCGCACAGTCATCAGAAAAGACATGTGTTTCACTTTAAATAACATGTCTTTTTATGACTCTATGCAGCACATGATGGGATCATAGAGCACTGGCTATGGCCTTAAAGTCCTGCCCAATAACGGAAGAATATTTTGACCCAACACTCGTTAGAAAGGCGTTTACCCTTACGATACATGAACAGTTGGGAAAGGTTTGATGAAGATACACTTCCTCTAAAGGCGCGTTCTTTTTATCTCAGAGGAAAGGGATAATCAGCGACTCCGATTACCAACATGCCCAAAATGCGTGGCAGAAATTAGAGTGTAAAACGATGGGAGACTATCATGATTCATACTTGATGGCGATGTATGTTTGTTGGCGGACGTCTTGAAAATTACAGAAAGACCTGCATAAAACATTATAGCTGGATCCGCGCATTACATTTCTGCGCCGGGATGAGCTGGGATGCTTCTTAAAGTTTACTGGAGTACAGATTGATTTATTGTCTAACCTACCAATGATCCAGATGATTGAAAACGGATTGCGTGGAGGAATTAGTATGGCGTTCGCATCATTACTGTAAAGCAACAACAAATACTTAGACGACTATGATCCGAGTAAAAGGTCTAACTATCTTATGTATTTAGATGCAAACAATCTGTATGGTTGGGCTATGGCGCAATCGCTTCCATTACGCAACTTTAAAATGTACACAGGTGGCTGTACAAATAATATTCAAAAGCATTAAAGTGGTTGGGCAGTTTGACGCGGGTCAACAGCGTGGATACATTCTAGAAGTTGACTTAGAATATCCTCCTGAACTCCATGACCTGCATAATGACTATCCATTAGCAGCAGAAAGCCTAAAGATGGCAAAAACAGAGCCGCCTAAACTAGTGCCTAATCTTCGGGGCAAAAAAAATTATGTCTGCCATTACAGACTTCTACAATTTTATTTAAGGCATGGTTTAAAGTTAACAGCTGTTCATCGTATAATTGCTTTTGATCAAGAACAGTTCATGAAACCATACATCATGAAGAACACTGATCTCAGAACTAATCACAGATGCTTCAAGAAAAAAGACTTTTTCAAGCTGATGAACAACAGCTGTTTCGGAAAGACTATGGAAAATCCGCACAAGCGCAAAGATGTTAGATTGGTCACCAGAGAGAACGAAGCAATTAAGCTGACTTCAAAACCTAATTATCATGGACTTCAGAAGATTTCATGATCAGCTTTTTGGCATAATGATGAAAAAAAAGAAAGTCAAATTGGACAAACCCGTTTTTACTGGGTTTACTGTTTTAGAATTATCAAAGCTTTTGATGTTAGAATTTCTTTATGACTACTTTAAAAACCCCTTTTATCCAGAGTCCAGAGTACTTTACACAGATACAGACAGTTTGTTATAGATATCCTACTGAAGACATCTATAAAGACATGGAAATAGAAGTAGCTAAAGGAGCGAGTGGATCGTACGACACATCCGTTACCCTAAGATTCGCCTTTGCATTCAATTACTAACAAGAAGGTTTTAGGAAAGATGAAGGATGAATTATCTGGAAAGGTGATTAAGGAGTATGTGGGGTTAAGGTAAAAAATGTACAGTATTTCGAGCCAGGAGAAAACCATTAAGAAAGCAAAGGGAATATCCCGCAGTGTTGTGCAGTCGAGCATATCACATGACAACTACAAAGAAGCGTTGTTTGACAATAAGACTTTTCATCATGACAACGTAAAACTGCGATCTAATCTACATGAGATCAACACAACTGTTGTAACAAAGAAGTCATTAGATAGACCAAACACAAAACGAGTATTTGTTAATCCAGAGTTTTCATATGCAACCGGGCACTACAGAACAGTATAATTATATATCTTCTTCACCAGAGAGTTTATATTCGGGCTCATATTTTTCTTGAAATTTATTTAGAAGATCAATCACATCATCTTCCAATTTATTCCAATTTTTTCTTATTTCTGCTTGACGTGCTCGAATTTTTTTTATTATTTCAAAATATTCTTTTTCTCCATATTTGATAGTCAAAATATAGGTTTAGGGGCTGTAAGTGCTCTGGCCGCTCTGACCTGTGCCAAGGAATCCTATTAACTGTTTCTTTAACATCAGAATACGTATCATTTGATTTTTGCATTAATTCCCTAATAGCAGCACACGCCCTAAATGATTCTCGTATTAATTCAGAGGCCTCTTTATTTATCCTTCTTGCTTCCGTTTCTTTCTTTTGGGCTTCCATTTTAGACTTAAATATATTTATGTAATTAAAATTAATTAAGCAACTGGAACTGTGTCTGGCGGGATTATCTGCAGTTCTTCTTTTACAAAAGATCTTTGAGGAGCTGGCTGTTTCGTTGTGTCAGTTTCTCGTAAATAATACACGGGCGGATTCATTTTTACAATTCTTTTTATTTCATATGGATCAACACTCCAAACCGGATCTGTTGCCCTGATGCGAGTGTCCCCTTCTGCTTCCCCCGGTAAATAAAGGTACCTTACTTTTAAACCAAATGGTAATAGTTTGCTGGTTGTACTGGAGTCTTCAGCAACATTTATTGTTTGTTTTTTGATTGCTTGTACTGGCTTTAGCCCTTTAAATTCTTCATTATTCATTGCGCGCAAAACTGAGGGCAGTCTTCTAACCCATTCTGTGTTGCGAGAATTGTCAATAAGCTCTCTGTGATACTGGTAAGAAAAAAGTCTTTCAGCTAACTGTTTGTTAAAGTTTTCAACTAAAGCCTGTGATCTGTGAACTCCCGGAATGCCTCTTTTAATAGTAACTCTATGTTTCAACAATAATTGATTCACTTGGCCTTTAAATTCTTTTCCATCATCAACTTGAATCATGCGAGGATAAGTTAAAGGACCTCGTTGGTATATCAGTTGTATAGCAACAGCAACAGCAGAAGCACTCTTTTGTGTTAATGGTTCCGCATCTTTGTATCTTGAAGCTACGTCAATGACTGTGAGTGTGTACTTAAATCTTTTTCGTCTAATCGTATCATGAGGTAAATATAGAAGGTCCATTTGATGGGTGTCATTCGGTATTGTATTCACAAGTGTGGTCTCTGTATTCGCCTAGGCGCCGGTAAATAAATTTGCCAGATCGCTTGTTTAGATAACCATTCTTTTGCTGTTTGTTCACTGACTCCAGCTGCTTGGCTTAGCTTTTTTATTGCTGTTATTCCCTTCCAATATCCTTTGGGTGAATAATAGATTTTGTTCATTTTTTATTCAGCCAATATTATGCGCGACAAAATAGACAACAGTCATACCAACGACAATAAACGCGATTTCTTGCATCTTTTGTTTTTCTGATGGTTGATAAAAGTTGCTTTTTTTTGTTGGGGGCAATGTCTCGATTGGTTTGCCCGTTACTAGATAATACTCTTTTATTGCTGATCAACATCTTTAAATGTGTAAGCTGCATGTCCCTGTTTTTTCAGTGTGTCGTTAATAAAATCTAACTGCTCAATTCTCTGCTTTTCATAACGATCTTGTGCTGCAGCTAGTTGCTCCATAGCTTTGTTATGTCTTTTTCTCTCACCGTCATCCCGTAGTTTACTAAACGCGTAATTACTTCCGCTAAAAGCAAGCGCATTCACCACAGCACCGCCTATCATCATTACGAGTGAAGCCATTTTTTATAAATGTTTTTTTTTTTTTACATATTTATATTCTCTGGAATTATTCCTTGCTTAACTAAAAAATCTTTCGTAGGGAACGAAGCTGTAATAACAGCAATCAGCTTTGCCGAATCCTCAAAGCCTAGTTTGCCAAGATCTGCCGGTTTTATTTTTAACAGGCTTTTACCAAGCATTGTGTATCCTACACTTAGACCTCCAATAACAGCAGAATGGTATAGTAGGTTGGCGACAGTTTTTTTCGGTGCTCATTTTAAAAAATAAAATAATTATAATTAATAAAAAACATGAACAGTGATGATCTACTACAGCTACAGGGCGGCTTAAACCTTCCTGAACTTATGAATGACCAAGTTGATGACCAAGCTGTTATGCCCCAAAAGGAGAGGTTGTATTCTTTGGCAGCATGTGGAAAAACAAAACAGTTCCTCGGAACTGAATCAGCATAGAACAAATTCAACGGATGTCGCCACAAGACATTATAAAGTATCATAACAGGTATGAAGTGCAGCTGGGGTCGAGAATGGTAAAAAGTGTGGGGCAAACGGTTCTTAGTTTGTACACTAAACTAGTCAGTAGATTTGCTCCCATTGATTCTGAACAAGATCTTACGTATGATTTAACGCAGGATCCAGTTTTAACAAAGTCATTAGAGTCTCTAGGATGTGATCTATATTACAGATTTGGAACATTGTTATCACCATTAATCATGGGATTAATTACTTTTAATCATATAGATTTTATTTCCCTTCAAAATGACCGAGCCAGAAAATCAGCAAATCAGGAAACATTGAATCAGAAAACACTGAATCAGGTAGAGATAGTGACGAGTGAAAAGCTAAAGCACCCTGGGCGAGTTGCAGCAGGAAAAAGAGTAGCAGAGTTAAACAGACAAAGAAAATTAAAGTTACAATCACAGAATATAACTCATAATGAAAACATAACGCCAAAACAAGTTGATTCAATGCCAGCTCCAGAACAAGAACAAGTTAATTCAAGGGCACCAAAGTCTTCATGGAATATTGAACTTAAAACTGTTGCCATTTTGGCGCCATTGCTGCTGCTGGGGCGGTTATTACGGTTATAAAATATATAAACAATGGCAACAAAAACAAAAGCAGTCAAAACAACCTGAACCGCTAAATACAGAAGACAACAGCACGCCAGCACCGCCAACAACAAAAGATCGTTTTGATCCATTTCAGATGGAATAAATTTTAAAATTTTTGATAAAAATAGATCATGGCTGATTATTATTTGTTTAAAATGATGAAGTCAATAAATAAAGACATGGAGTCTATAAAAGACATTTCCATAGACCAGAATTGTAATCAATGCGGTTGCTTGGATGTAAGAACTTCATTAAGATTTATGCTGACCAATCTCACGCCCAAAGACGCTGAGCAAGACATTCTCGACAATGACGCGTTTTTTGAGGCGTGTGTGTACTATATTAGACATCTGCTGTTTAAGACAAAAACATAGATTGTATTGTTTTTGACAATAATAAGATAACTTGAATAAGAACTTGGTTGTACTTAGAGGATGACTTGAGGATGAATTGAGGACGACTTGAGGTGACTGGATCAAGAACTTATTAAGAACTTGATGTAACTTAACCCGTTGAGCGCCTTTAGTCAGTCAGCTGACGCGGAAATAAAAGTGCTTTCCATGTGCCTATGGGCAGTCCCTGACGTCATGCATTTTTCTTGAGTTTTCATTCGTTACTATTTCTATCAACGGACTCGAATAGAGTTTGCGTAGAAAGCCTTATATGTCTGTAGTCTTAAAATAATATGTAAATGACCACACGTGAGGGGAAAGCCCATTTTTCTTATCACTGACTGGGTGACCAGCCAGCACTTCGTGTCTCGCTTGCAAACATGGCGGCGCAACCTGACAAGCCCAGCGACCAAGTCAACGTATTTACACACCTGAGCAGGCTCTGCTGATTATTTTTGACAAACACAATAATCTTTATTCAACGACTAACTCGAGCATGAAGGTGAGATGATGATAGTGGTGGAATTGCCGACCATATTCGTCAGTTATTGAGTAGGGCTCTGTGACCTCTCAGTGTGTGTTTCAGCTGACAGTGTGTGTTCAGCTGGTCAGTCTGCATCGAGTGTGAGCGTCTTGATAGACTTCCAAACTGTTTTACTTTCATTTACAGGTGTAGTGTGACAATACAAACTTTATTTTCAACTTTTTTGCTGTGTGTTCTTGTTTTTGGATGTGGTAAATACATATGTTTTTTGATCGTGCAAAAAATCTATCCAAATCTACAAGCCTAAATACTTTTGTATTATCAAAATTAAAACAAAAGAAGCCCAGATTCAAAATCGTCATTCAATTTCCTTCAAAAATGATATAGATTTCATTTTTCTATCTTTTGTAGTTTCTGAGCTAGAATTTTTTGTTAATTATGACCCCCAAATCATGAGATTTCCCCGGCACCTGGGAACACCTTTGTTTGTACTATTGTGAGGCACTGAACGGGTTAATTAAGAACTTAATTAAGAACTTAATTAAGAACTTGAGGATGACTTAAGTAAGAACTTAGAAGTGACTTGAGTGTGTGCATGCGTGGGGTGGGGGTGAAGAACTTGATGTGACTTAAGTAGAAACTTAAAAGAAGTTAATAAACAACTTAATTAAAAACTTATTAAGAACTTTGAGGTGACTTGATTAAAACTTAATTAAAGAACTTGAGGCAACTTAGTTAACCTTACCAGCTAAGTCGTTCAAATGTGGGTAACAGGTTTCTCTCCCTTGAGGCCCAAGTCTGGGTAACGGACAGACAGCAGTACACACCGTGTTACCCACGACCACACAACGGGAACATAAAAAATTCCAACACTTTCCATGAAACGGTCCAAGGGAAATAAGCGCTGTGTGTGCTCTCTTTTGCTAGCATATTCAACTCTCTCTCTTATTGTCTGTCTTTGTTTCTGTCTGTCTGTCTGTATCCCTGAGTTCTATATCCATGCTCTGCCTTACTGAAGTGTGTGTGTGTGCGTGCGCGCCCGCGCTTGTACAAGGAGTGTATGTACGTGTCCGTGTGTGTTTATGTTTTTGTTCTTTTCAGTTTTACGCGTTTTCTGTTCGGAGTGGTATTGGACCTCTCTCTTTCTCTCTGCATGTGTCTGTTTGCTGGGTAGTGTGTTGTGCGCGCACCTTTGATTCTTTATAAGAAAACAGATGCTGGCTAAAAAAACTTTCAACAGTTCTTGGTGTTTCCCGATGTTGTTGCCTGATCCGACATTTTGAAACTAACTACATGTCTCCAAGACACGAAACTATAAACAATGTCAATACCTTTTTATATGTCAACGCCTAGAAACAATGTCAACACTAAAAAACAATGTCACAGGTCAAAGCAAAAGAAACAATGTCATGGCGGCTAGAAATATGTCACACAACTTGCGTTGACATATATTTCTTAACGGCTGCTGGCAAAAATGATTAGATTTGCTCTGTCGCGCGAGCCCGCCAGCCACAGTCTGAGGCGAGGCGAGGCCGCGCGGGCGATAGTAGTCCAATATGAGTGACTTAGCATTTTTTTTGGATTGAAATGGAGACAGCGAGGCGAGGCGCGGCAAGCGTGGCCCACAGGAAATGCTTGGGTCAGCTCCCCATATAGATCACTCACACCGATCGCCCAAATGCATTCCCACTATTTTGGAGTGAAAGGCCCTTTGTCGCTTCACTCCTGAGTGATCCACAATCACTCAGAACTTTCACGCACAACTTTCACACCGACAGTGGGAACGCGGTGTTACAGAGACTCATTTGATGAATGTCTGCGTGAAAATGATGTTATTGAAAATGATCAGGAAAAACGCAGGATTAAGCAAAAACTAAAATCTGAAAAGTTTAGTAAATTATTATGAAAACGGATAATCCTACACAGTATGTATGTTTGTAAAAATCGTTATTTTTTGGTTTATTAAAAAAATGTGTGATGGATTATCATTTTTAATTCATTGTTAAAGCCTTACTTGTCAGAGAACAGAGAAATGTCTGTTCTAAGGTCGCCCGCCTGAAACTAGTTTTAACTAGTTTTAGGCGGGTGAGTTAGAACAGACATTTCTCTGTTCTCTGGAGACTGTTCCGGGGTGATGACTTCGGGATAAGATCCTGCAGTTCTGTGTGTATTACTACCAGGCACTCTCCTTGCTATTTTGTATGATTGTATTATCTTCTGATAAAGATATGTTTGCTTGTTACCTATTTTACTTTAAGTCATGAGCAAATCGCTTTTGGAAAATGGTTAGCACAGCTATGCCAATAAAGACGACGTAAGTTATCACAATTCAGTAAAGTTCAAGTTTCTGTCAAAATTTAAAAACTGTAACTGATCATACTTATACCCATTCCAGTCTACAAATAGATACAGTTCATCAACCTGTTAACGTACAGACGTAATTCATCCACACATTGACATACAAACGCAGTCCATAACACACTGACATCCAAGTTTATCACCACATGAACAAATTCGATCAACACTTGACATAATAAAGTACAACATCACACTGACATACACAGTTCATCGTGTACTGATCTGCAGGCAGAATGCGTCAAAAGGCAGACACACACAAATAGTGTGACACATGACTTACAGACACATCCCATCACTGCATCAGACACTCCCCTCAATGACATACAGACACTCTCTACACTGACTACGACATTCCACATCACACTGAAAGACACACTCTCATCACACTGCATACAGACACAATCCACCATCACTGACTGACATATCACACGACTACGACACTACCACGACAAACACCACACCATACC
>CM031612.1:78615289-78625289 GCA_018398815.1 Conus ventricosus
TCTTCCCTGTCCATTCTGTACTGTGCAGGCAGCACACAGCGGGGTTCTGCTCGTGTCTTCCCTGTCCATCCTGTACTGTGCAGGCAGCACACAGCGGGGGTTCTGCCCGTGTCTTCCCTGTCCATCCTGTACTGTGCAGGCAGCACACAGCGGGGTTCTGCCCGTGTCTTCCCTGTCCATCCTGTACTGTGCAGGCAGCACACAGCGGGGTCTGCCCGTGTCTTCCCTGTCCATCCTGTACTGTGCAGGCAGCACACAGCGGGGTTCTGCCCGTGTCTTCCCTGTCCATCCTGTACTGTGCAGGCAGCCACACAGCGGGGTTCTGCCCGTGTCTTCCTGTCCATTCTGTACTGTGCAGGCAGCACACAGCGGGGTTCTGCCGTGTCTTCCCGGTCCATTCTGTACTGTGCAGGCAGCACACAGCGGGGTTCTGCTCGTGTCTTCCCTGTCCATCCTGTACTGTGCAGGCAGCATACAGCGGGTTCTGCCCGTGTCTTCCCTGTCCATTCTGTACTGTGCAGGCAGCATACAGCGGGGTTCTGCACGTGTCCTCCCTGTCCATTCTGTACTGTTCAGCAGCATACAGCGGGGTTCTGCCCGTGTCTTCCCTGTCCATTTCTGTACTGTGCAGGCAGCATACAGCGGGGTTCTGCACGTGTCTTCCCTGTCCATTCTGTACTGTGCAGGCAGCATACAGCGGGGTTCTGCACGTGTCTTCCCTGTCCATCCTGTACTGTGCAGGCAGCATACAGCGGGGTTCTGCCCGTGTCTTCCCTGTCCATTCTGTACTGTGCAGGCAGCATACAGCGGGGTTCTGCACGTGTCTTCCCTGTCCATTTCCCGTACTGTGCAGGCAGCATACAGCGGGGTTCTGCACGTGTCTTCCCTGTCCATTCTGTACTGTGCAGGCAGCATACAGCGGGGTTCTGCACGTGTCTTCCCTGTCCA
The DNA here is from genome assembly GCA_018398815.1 of Conus ventricosus. Classification (NCBI taxonomy): domain Eukaryota; kingdom Metazoa; phylum Mollusca; class Gastropoda; order Neogastropoda; family Conidae; genus Conus; species Conus ventricosus. Next base: position 78,616,238 of record CM031612.1, read on the forward strand.
TCCTGTACTGTGCAGGCAGCACACAGCGGGGTTCTGCACGTGTCTTCCCTGTCCATTCTGTACTGTGATGGCAGCATACAGCGGGGTTCTGTACTGTGCAGGCAGCATACAGCGGGGTTCTGTACTGTGCAGGCAGCATACAGCGGGGTTCTGCACGTGTCTTCCCTGTCCATCCTCTACTGTGCAGGCAGCACACAGCGGGGTTCTACACGTGTCTTCCCTGTCCATTCTGTACTGTGCAGGCAGCATACAGCGGGGTTCTGCACGTGTCTTCCCTGTCCATTCTGTACTGTGCAGGCAGCATACAGCGGGGTTCTGCACGTGTCTTCCTGTCCATTCTGTACTGTGCAGGCAGCACACAGCGGGGTTCTGCTTGTGTCTTCCCTGTCCATTCTGTACTGTGCAGGCAGCATACAGCGGGGTCTGCACGTGTCTTCCCTGTCCATCCTGTACTGTGCAGGCAGCACACGCGGGGTTCTGCCCGTGTCTTCCCTGTCCAGTCTGTACTGTGCAGGCAGCATACAGCGGGGTTCTGTACTGTGCAGGCAGCACACAGCGGGGTTCTGCACGTGTCTTCCCTGTCCATTCTGTACTGTGCAGGCAGCATACAGCGGGGTTCTGCACGTGTCCTCCCTGTCCATTCTGTACTGTGCAGGCAGCACACAGCGGGGTTCTGCACGTGTCCTCCCTGTCCATTCTGTACTGTGCAGGCAGCACACAGCGGGGTTCTGCACGTGTCTTCCCTGTCCATTCTGTACTGTGCAGGCAGCACACAGCGGGGTTCTGCTTGTGTCTTCCTGTCCATTCTGTACTGTGCAGGCAGCATACAGCGGGGTTCTGCACGTGTCTTCCCTGTCCATCCTGTACTGTGCAGGCAGCACACAGCGGGGTTCTGCCCGTGTCTCCCTGTCCAGTCTGTACTGTGCAGGCAGCACACAGCGGGTTCTGCCCGTGTCTTCCCTGTCCATTCTGTACTGTGATGGCAGCATACAGCGGGGTTCTGTTACTGTGCAGGCAGCATACAGCGGGGTTCTGCACGTGTCCTCCCTGTCCATTCTGTACTGTGCAGGCAGCACACAGCGGGGGTTCTGTACTGTGCAGGCAGCACACAGCGGGGTTCTGCACGTGTCTTCCCTGTCCATTCTGTACTGTGCAGGCAGCATACAGCGGGGTTCTGCACGTGTCTTCCCTGTCCATCCTGTACTGTGCAGGCAGCACACAGCGGGGTTCTGCCCGTGTCTTCCCTGTCCATTCTGTACTGTGCAGGCAGCATACAGCGGGGTTCTGTACTGTGCAGGCAGATACAGGGGATTCTGTACTGTGCAGGTTCCATACAGCAGGGTTCTGCACGTGTCTTCCCTGTCCATCCTGTACTGTGCAGGCAGCACACAGCGGGGTTCTGCACGTGTCTTCCCTGTCCATCCTGTACTGTGCAGGCAGCACACAGCGGGGTTCTGCACGTGTCTTCCCTGTCCATCCTGTACTGTGCAGGCAGCATACAGCGGGGTTCTGCCCGTGTCTTCCTTGTCCATTCTGTACTGTGCAGGCAGCACACAGCGGGGTTCTGCACGTGTCTTTCCTGTCCATTCTGTACTGTGCAGGCAGCACACAGCGGGGTTCTGCACGTGTCTTCCCTGTCCATTCTGTACTGTGCAGGCAGCATATAGCGGGGTTCTGTACTGTGCAGGCAGCATACAGCGGGGTTCTGCACGTGTTCTTCCCTGTCCATCCTGTACTGTGCAGGCAGCACACAGCGGGGTTCTGTACTGTGCAGGCAGCATTCAGCGGGGTTCTGTACTGTGTAGGCAGCACACAGCGGGGTTCTGTACTGTGCAGGCAGCATACAGCGGGGTTCTGTACTGTGCAGGCAGCATGCAGCGGGGTTCTGTACTGTGCAGGCAGCACACAGCGGGGTTCTGTACTGTGCAGGCAGCATACAGCGGGGTTTTTGTACTGTGCAGGCAGCATACAGCGGGGTTCTGCACGTGTCTTCCCTGTCCATTCTGTACTGTGCAGGCAGCACACAGCGGGTTCTGCACGAGTCTTCCCTGTCCATCCTGTACTGTGCAGGCAGCACACAGCGGGGTTCTGCACGTGTCTTCCCTGTCCATCCTGTACGTGCAGGCAGCATACAGCTGGGTTCTGCACGTGTCCTCCTGTCCATTCTGTACTGTGCAGGCAGCATACAGCGGGGTTCTGCACGTGTCCTCCCTGTCCATCCTGTACTGTGCAGGCAGCATACAGCGGGGTTCTGCACGTGTCTTCCCTGTCCATTCTGTACTGTGCAGGCAGCATACAGCGGGGTTCTGCACGTGTCTTCCCTGTCCATTCTGTACTGTGCAGGCAGCACATCGTTGTTTGTTTCGCTTTCTTTTACTTTTGCTGTCTTTGTTTTATTTTCTTATATTTTCTGTCTTTGTTTCATTTCATTTCATTTTTGCTGTCTTTGTTTCCTTCCTTTTCTTTTTGCTGTCTTTGTTTCATTTTCTTTTCTTTTTGCCGTCTTTTTTTCCTTTTCTTTTCTTTTTGCCGTCTTTGTTTCCTTTTCTTTTCTTTTGCCGTCTTTGTTTCCTTTCCTTTTCTTTTTGCCGTCTTTGTTTCCTTTTCTTTTCTTTTTGCCGTCTTTGTTTCCTTTTCTTTTCTTTTCGCTTGTCTTGGTTTCCTTTTCTTTTCTTTTTGCTGTCTTCATTTTATTTTATTTTCTGTCTTCTCCCTCTTTTTTTTTTTTTTTCCTCCTTCCAGCGTTCCCTGAAGGATTGTTTCAACGAGGCCGTTAGATCTTGCTCAACATGGCCCTGGCAGCTACATCATGGCCCTGGCAGCTACATCATGGCCCTGGCAGCTACATCATGGCCCTGGCAGTGCACTTTTCTACATCATGGCCCTGGCAGTGCACTTTTCTACATCATGGCCCTGGCAGTGCACTTTTCTACATCATGGCCCTGGCAGTGCACTTTTCTACATCATGGCCCTGGCAGTGCACTTTTCTACATCATGGCCCTGGCAGTGCACTTTTCTACATCATGGCCCTGGCAGTGCACTTTTCTACATCATGGCCCTGGCAGTGCACTTTTCTACATCATGGCCCTGGCAGTGCACTTTTCTACATCATGGCCCTGGCAGTGCACTTTTCTACATCATGGCCCTGGCAGTGCACTTTTCTACATCATGGCCCTGGCAGTGCAAATTTTCTACATCATGGCCCTGGCAGTGCACTTTTCTACATCATGGCCCTGGCAGTGCACTTTTCTACATCATGGCCCTGGCAGTGCACTTTTCTACATCATGGCCCTGGCAGTGCACTTTTCTACATCATGGCCCCGGCAGTGCACTTTTCTACATCATGGCCCTGGCAGTGCACTTTTCTACATCATGGCCCTGGCAGTGCACTTTTCTACATCATGGCCCTGGCAGTGCACTTTTCTACATCATGGCCCTGGCAGTGCACTTTTCTACATCATGGCCCTGGCAGTGCACTTTTCTACATCATGGCCCTGGCAGTGCACTTTTCTACATCATGGCCCTGGCAGTGCACTTTTCTACTTCATGGCCCTGGCAGTGCACTTTTCTACATCATGCCCTGGCAGTGCACTTTTCTACATTTATGGCCCTGGCAGTGCACTTTTCTACATCATGGCCCTGGCAGTGCACTTTTCTACATCATGGCCCTGGCAGTGCACTTTTCTACATCATGGCCCTGGCAGTGCACTTTTCTACATCATGGCCCTGGCAGTGCACTTTTCTACATCATGGCCCTGGCAGTGCACTTTTCTACATCATGGCCTGGCAGTGCACTTTTCTACATCATGGCCCTGGCAGTGCACTTTCTACATCATGGCCCTGGCAGTGCACTTTTCTACATCATGGCCCTGGCAGTGCACTTTTCTACATCATGGCCCTGGCAGTGCACTTTTTTACATCATGGCCCTGGCAGTGCACTTTTCTACATCATGGCCCTGGCAGTGCACTTTTCTACATCATGGCCCTGGCAGTGCACTTTTCTCATCATGGCCCTGGCAGTGCACTTTTCTACATCATGGCCCTGGCAGTGCACTTTTCTACATCATGGCCCTGGCAGTGCACTTTTCTACATCATGGCCCTGGCAGTGCACTTTTCTACATCATGGCCCTGGAGTGCACTTTTCTACATCATGGCCTGGCAGTGCACTTTTCTACATCATGGCCTGGCAGTGCACTTTGCTACATCATGGCCCTGGCAGTGCACTTTTCTACATCATGGCCCTGGCAGTGCACTTTTCTACATCATGGCCCTGGCAGTGCACTTTGCTACATCATGGCCCTGGCAGTGCACTTTTCTACATCATGGCCCTGGCAGTGCACTTTTCTACATCATGGCCCTGGCAGTGCACTTTTCTACATCATGGCCCTGGCAGTGCACTTTGCTACATCATGGCCTGGCAGTGCACTTTTCTACATCATGGCCCTGGCAGTGCACTTTTCTACATCATGGCCCTGGCAGTGCACTTTTCTACATCATGGCCCTGGCAGTGCACTTTTCTACATCATGGCCCTGGCAGTGCACTTTTCTACATCATGGCCCTGGCAGTGCACTTTTCTACATCATGGCCCTGGCAGTGCCTTTTCTACATCATGGCCCTGGCAGTGCACTTTTCTACATCATGGCCCTGGCAGTGCACTTTTCTACATCATGGCCTGGCAGTGCACTTTTCTACATCATGGCCCTGGCAGTGCACTTTTCTACATCATGGCCCTGGCAGTGCACTTTTCTACATCATGGCCCTGGCAGTGCACTTTTCTACATCATGGCCCTGGCAGTGCACTTTTCTACATCATGGCCCTGGCAGTGCACTTTTCTACATCATGGCCCTGGCAGTGCACTTTTCTACATCATGGCCCTGGCAGTGCACTTTTCTACATCATGGCCCTGGCAGTGCACTTTTCTACATCATGGCCCTGGGAGTGCACTTTTCTACATCATGGCCCTGGCAGTGCACTTTTCTACATCATGGCCCTGGCAGTGCACTTTTCTACATCATGGCCCTGGCAGTGCACTTTTCTACATCATGGCCCTGGCAGTGCACTTTTCTACATCATGGCCCTGGCAGTGCACTTTTCTACATCATGGCCCTGGCAGTGCACTTTTCTACATCATGGCCCTGGCAGTGCACTTTTCTACATCATGGCCTGGCAGTGCACTTTTCTACATCATGGCCCTGGCAGTGCACTTTTCTACATCATGGCCCTGGCAGTGCACTTTTCTACATCATGGCCCTGGCAGTGCACTTTCTACATCATGGCCTGGCAGTGCACTTTTCTACATCATGGCCCTGGCAGTGCACTTTTCTACATCATGGCCCTGGCAGTGCACTTTTCTACATCATGGCCCTGGCAGTGCACTTTTCTACATCATGGCCCTGCAGTGCACTTTTTCTACATCATGGCCCTGGCAGTGCACTTTTCTACATTTATGGCCCTGGCAGTGCACTTTTCTACATCATGGGGCCCCGGCAGTGCACTTTCTACATCATGGCCCTGGCAGTGCACTTTTCTACATCATGGCCCTGCAGTGCACTTTTCTACATCATGGCCCTGGCAGTGCACTTTTCTACATCATGGCCCTGGCAGTGCACTTTTCTACATCATGGCCCTGGCAGTGCACTTTTCTACATCATGGCCCTGGCAGTGCACTTTTCTACATCATGGCCTGGCAGTGCACTTTTCTACATCATGGCCCTGGCAGTGCACTTTCTACATCATGGCCCTGGCAGTGCACTTTTCTACATCATGGCCCTGGCAGTGCACTTTTCTACATCATGGCCCTGGCAGTGCACTTTTCTACATCATGGCCCTGGCAGTGCACTTTTCTACATCATGGCCCTGGCAGTGCACTTTTCTACATCATGGCCCTGGCAGTGCACTTTTCTACATCATGGCCTGGCAGTGCACTTTTCTACATCATGGCCCTGGCAGTGCACTTTTCTACATCATGGCCCTGGCAGTGAACTTTTCTACATCATGGCCCTGGCAGTGCACTTTCTACATCATGGCCCTGGCAGTGCACTTTTCTACATCATGGCCCTGGCAGTGCACTTTTCTACATCATGGCCCTGGCAGTGCACTTTTCTACATCATGGCCCTGGCAGTGCACTTTTCTACATCATGGCCCTGGCAGTGCACTTTTCTACATCATGGCCCTGGCAGTGCACTTTTCTACATCATGGCCCTGGCAGTGCACTTTTCTACATCATGGCCCTGGCAGTGCACTTTTCTACATCATGGCCCTGGCAGTGCACTTTTCTACATCATGGCCCTGGCAGTGCACTTTTCTACATCATGGCCCTGGCAGTGCACTTTTCTACATCATGGCCCTGGCAGTGCACTTTTCTACATCATGGCCCTGGCAGTGCACTTTTCTACATCATGGCCCTGGCAGTGCACTTTTCTACATCATGGCCCTGGCAGTGCACTTTTCTACATCATGGCCCTGGCAGTGCACTTTTCTACATCATGGCCCTGGCAGTGCACTTTTCTACATCATGGCCCTGGCAGTGCACTTTTCTACATCATGGCCCTGGCAGTGCACTTTTCTACATCATGGCCCTGGCAGTGCACTTTTCTACATCATGGCCCTGGCAGTGCACTTTTCTACATCATGGCCCTGGGAGTGCACTTTTCTACATCATGGCCCTGGCAGTGCACTTTTCTACATCATGGCCCTGGCAGTGCACTTTTCTACATCATGGCCCTGGCAGTGCACTTTCTACATCATGGCCCTGCAGTGCACTTTTCTACATCATGGCCCTGGCAGTGCACTTTTCTACATCATGGCCCTGGCAGTGCACTTTTCTACATCATGGCCTGGCAGTGCACTTTTCTACATCATGGCCCTGGCAGTGCACTTTTCTACATCATGGCCCTGGCAGTGCACTTTTCTACATCATGGCCCTGGCAGTGCACTTTTCTACATCATGGCCCTGGCAGTGCATTTTCTACATCATGGCCCTGGCAGTGCACTTTTCTACATCATGGCCCTGGCAGTGCACTTTTCTACATCATGGCCCTGGCAGTGCACTTTTCTACATCATGGCCATGGCAGTGCACTTTTCTACATCATGGCCCTGGCAGTGCACTTTTCTACATCATGGCCCTGGCAGTGCACTTTTCTACATCATGGCCCTGGCAGTGCACTTTTCTACATCATGGCCCTGGCAGTGCACTTTTCTACATCATGGCCCTGGCAGTGCACTTTTCTGTTGGTTTGTTTGTTGTCTGTTTCTTTCTTTTCTTAACTGATGTCAGGGGATCTTCTTATGGTCTGATGTAATACTTGATGATTTAACAGCCTGATGTCAGGGGATCTTCTTATGGTCTGATGTAATACTTGATGATTTAACAGCTGATGTCAGGGGATCTTCTTATGGTCTGATGTAATACTTGATGATTTAACAGCCTGATGTCAGGGGATCTTCTTATGGTCTGATGTAATACTGATGATTTAAAAGCCTGATGTCAGGGATCTTCTTATGGTCTGATGTAATACTTGATGATTTAACAGCCTGATGTCAGGGGATCTTCTTATGGTCTGATGTAATACTTGATGATTTAACAGCCTGATGTCAGGGGATCTTCTTATGGTCTGATGTAATACTTGATGATTTAACAGCCTTGTTCACTGATGTCAGGGGGTCTTCTTATGGTCTGATGTAATACTTGATGATTTAACAGCCTTGTTCACTGATGTCAGGGGATCTTCTTATGGTCTGATGTAATACTTGATGATTTAACAGCCTTGTTCACTGATGTCAGGGGATCTTCTTATGGTCTGATGTAATACTTGATGATTTAACAGCCTTGTTCACTGATGTCAGGGGATCTTCTTATGGTCTGATGTAATACTTGATGATTTAACAGCCTTGTTCACTGATGTCAGGGGATCTTCTTATGGTCTGATGTAATACTTGATGATTTAACAGCCTTGTTCACTGATGTCATGGGATCTTCTTATGGTCTGATGTAATACTGATGATTTACAGCCTTGTTCACTGATGTCAGGGGATTTCTTATGGTCTGATGTAATACTTGATGATTTAACAGCCTTGTTCACTGATGTCAGGGGATCTTCTTATCGTCTGATGTAATACTTGATGATTTAACAGCCTTGTTCACTGATGTCAGGGGATCTTCTTATGGTCTGATGTAATACTTGATGATTTAACAGCCTTGTTCACTGATGTCAGGGGATCTTCTTATGGTCTGATGTAATACTTGATGATTTAACAGCCTTGTTCACTGATGTCAGGGGATCTTCTTATGGTCTGATGTAATACTTGATGATTTAACAGCCTTGTTCACTGATGTCAGGGATTTTTCTTATGGTCTGATGTAATACTTGATGATTTAACAGCCTTGTTCACTGATGTCAGGGGATCTTCTTATGGTCTGATGTAATACTTGATTGATTTAACAGCCTTGTTCACTGATGTCAGGGGATCTTCTTATGGTCTGATGTAATACTTGATGATTTAACAGCCTTGTTCACTGATGTCAGGGATCTTCTTATGGTCTGATGTAATACTTGATGATTTAACAGCCTTGTTCACTGATGTCAGGGGATCTTCTTATGGTCTGATGTAATACTTGATGATTTAACAGCCTTGTTCACTGATGTCAGGGGATCTTCTTATGGTCTGATGTAATACTTGATGATTTAACAGCCTTGTTCACTGATGTCAGGGGATCTTCTTATCGTCTGATGTAATACTTGATGATTTAACAGCCTTGTTCACTGATGTCAGGGGATCTTCTTATGGTCTGATGTAATACTTGATGATTTAACAGCCCTTTTTCACTGATGTCAGGGGATCTTCTTATGGTCTGATGTAATACTTGATGATTTAACAGCCTTGTTCACTGATGTCAGGGGATCTTCTTATGGTCTGATGTAATACTTGATGATTTAACAGCCTTGTTCACTGATGTCAGGGGGATCTTCTTATGGTCTGATGTAATACTTGATGATTTAACAGCCTTGTTCACTGATGTCAGGGGATCTTCTTATGGTCTGATGTAA
>CM031612.1:78630289-78650289 GCA_018398815.1 Conus ventricosus
GTCTATGGGTCAAGCAAAGAGATGTAGAGCGTCAATTATTTCATTTAAAGCGCTGTGTTGCCATTGCAAATAGAGTTAGTTTCTCTCAGTCTATGGGTCAAGCAACTAGATGTTGAGTGTCAATTATTTTATTCAAAGCGCACGCCAGAACAACGATTGGAATGTCGATTATCTGGATCACAGGCGCACCCCCGTTTCACGCTCCTGGTTTGACCTTTTCTCCCTCCGGCTGTTGAGCTGACTGCTGGGACAGAACTGTTTTAGAAATATCCACCACCAGCATCGGTCCCATGAAAACAATGAGGTCACTGTCGCTGAACGCGACCTTTATCACAGATTATCTCCCATGCAGATTTCCAAACATCGTCCACTTTAAAGGATTCGCGTTTTAACCTCAGCTCCTTATATTCAACATTCGTCTTACTCGTCTTGAAAATTATGAGGATTTCAGAATGAAAGTAGCAGAATCGGAGACTAGTCTGTTCAAACTTCGTCTTTGATTATCATTTCTATCTCCGTTAATTTTCATTTGGAGAGACTGTTGGCAATATACGTAGGGCGACTTGATTCGCCGAATCTTCTCAACTTTCTTGTGATTGGTAGCTGAGAAGACCACTGTTCACCTGCTGGAGGAGTGTTCCCGTCCAAACTAGAATTCTTTGAGCCGCCGCTTTTGGGATTCAACAATGCCCCAACACGCTCGCGATGTTGTGCTTTTCCGTTCAACAAAGCTTACCTAATAATGTCCTGTTTTACAAGCCTGAATTATCTATCAATCCATCTGTCCACTTACAGTGAAGGCATAGTTCTTTGGGAATTATGGGATGGTACATCCAATGATTGTGTGTTTGGTTTGATTTTGTCACTGCCTGGTCCTATGTCTGCAGGCGTAGATTCTTTAATGTTTCTTCTGCTCTGCAAAGTTTTCTCTGTGTTTTAAAACAGAGATATGCCATCCAAAAGTATGCATCAAGTATTCAAAACAATTTGCCTTGCTTCATGGGTGAGTGGTCGTTCTATGCTTCTCTTATTGAATAACCAACAGAGGCTAAATCATTATTGCAATATGTGAATACATCGCCGCTTTTCCCCCCTTGAATCAATTGATAAGGGCAGGCTACGGAATCTGGAAGAAACTTTCACCTTCCACGCATGTGGCATGAAACCAGATATTGTACTCCACTCAAAGGCAGCAAAACAATTTATTCTGGTTGAAGCCATTATGCCATATGAAACCAGAAAGGAGCATGCCCAGACCTACAAGTATACCAGTCTGTCCCAGACCTACAAGTATACCAGTCTGTCCCAGACCTACAAGTATACCAGTCTGTCCTAGACCTACAAGTATACCAGTCTGTCCCAGACCTACAAGTATACCAGTCTGGCCAGCAATTTAAGGGAATCCAGCTTCTAAGCCAAAGCCCTCTTCATCGAAGATGGAGTGGAGCAAAGAGGGTTTGCAGACCCATCATCAGCCTAGGACTTCATGAAACTGCTCTGGATTTCTGGCAAGAACAGCACTAGATTCACAGAGACAATGGCATGTGCAGCTGAAAAGTGTTCAACTGTAAAGTGTGTTCAAGGAGGAACAAAAGCGAACTTCAATTTCCCAGCTTAGAACAGATGTCAGATAGCGATGTGACTAAGACATAACAGATGTCAGATAGCGATGTGACTAAGACATAACAGATGTCAGATAGCGATGTGACTAAGACAAAACAGATGTCAGACAGCGATGTGACTAAGACATATCCGTCTGAAAAGGCAACGCCATGAGACGCCCACCCATCTAGAGGTTGCTGGTTCCAATCCTGGCACTCCAGAGGTAAAAGTCTGGCAGCAGGAGGGCCTGCAGGAGCCATGACCTGAAGGCGGCCCTGGCCCTCTCCTGGCACTGCAGAGGTAAAAGTCTGGCAGCAGGAGGGCCTGCAGGAGTCATGACCTGAAGATGGCCCTGGCCCTCTCCGAGTGTAAGGAGGTCAGAGCCAAAACACTTGTCTGATGGGGAGGGAGGGGGGGGGGTCTTCTCTAGAAACCTTCAGCTGTCGAGCTCTCCCTGCAGTTTCTTCCTACCTACTGCTGGTCAGTACCTCTCGCCTTATCTTGCCTCTTACCTCACCTGCGCGAACGTTTTACGACTCCGAGGTACACACAAGTACGGCGGCACTGTTACGGAACGAACCATCACTGTCGTCACTCCCAGCAGATACAGCGACAGCGCCACTGGCAAACCAAACATTCCCCCCCCCCTGAGGAGAGAAGCTTAATGAGCGGCAGCTGCCGTCTGTTTTCGTCCGTGCATGCACGGGGCGCCTTGATGAAGGCCCCGGTAATTGGCTCACTGGTCTCTTCACGTCAAGGGGGCTGAGCCACTGGTCATTCGCCAAAACTGACCGACTGGAAAGAGATGGGAAAGAGAGAGGGGTGGGTGGGGGGGGGGGGGAGGATGGGGAGGGGTGGTATGTACAGTGATCGGTGGAACTGTAGTTCCAGAGAACTATATGGATGTTTCCGGTACACCTATTACGTCGTACGGGGGGGAGAATAGCGAAAGGGAGGAATTCTTCTGCTTAACGTGCCGTGATACACAGGTATCTAAACATTAATTTCAACAGCGCAACTAACAAAGGGAAAGATCTGGAAGCCCTCATTGATTCAACGATCCGGACATTATTCTTGGAACAGAGACATGGCTGGAAGAAGGCAAACATAAGTCTGCTGAAATTTTCCCAAGCTACCTTGGCTACGAAATCCATCGAAATGACCGAGGAACACAAGCATACGGAGGGGTGCTAATAGCTGCAAAAGAGGAACTGGGTATGCACGACATCTTCAAATCAAAGGAGGTTGAGCTAATTAGTGGCAACTTCAAACTGGGCCCTGGTAGGAAGCGAATTACAATTGCTGCCTATTACCGTCCATGCAACAGAACAGACGAGGAGTACTTAACAAGCACAAAGATAGAAATTTCAGAAATCAGAAGGAAAAACAAAAGAAACATCTTCATAATAGGAGGAGACTTCAATGCTCCAGACATTGATTGGACAACATCATCAATTGAAAGAAGTCAGTACCACCACCGAGTCAGTCAGTGTGTCCTTGACGTCGTGACATACAATGATATGGAACAAGTGGTTAATTTCCCCACCAGAAAGGAGGCGACCCTAGATCTTATTTTAACCACCCACCCGAGCTTCACGATACGCTGTAAGCCTCTTCCCCCTGTTGGCAAGAGCGACCACGACGTGGTCTTATACGACACCACTCTTACCCCGCAAAGACCACGGCCAACAAAAAGAAAAATCTATCTGTGGAAGAAGGCCGACATCAACGGAATGAAAGAAGATCTTCACCAGCTGGCAAGAGACGTAGAAGATGACAAAGAAATTAAAACATATGTGGAGAAATTTTGGGCCTACCTCAAAGAGAAAATACATGTCATCATCGAAAATCGAATCCCGAGTAAATCTACGGCTCGCAAACATAGTCACCCTTGGATTAATACATCAATAAGAAGGGCCATTAGAAGAAAACAACGAGCGCATAAAAAGGCAAAGAACCAGAAAAAAGAGAGACATAGACCGCTACAAAAGGATGCAAGCCGAGGTACGATATGAAATCAAGAACGCCAACAGATCTTACCTTGAAGACATCATCAGCGCTGACTTCACAGCAAATCCCAAAAAGTTCTGGGCCCACATCAAATCAAAAGGCCAGGAATCAGTAGGGGTGGCACCTCTGAAAGATCAGAACGGATTCCTAAAGAGTGACAGTGTCAATAAAGCTGAAATATTGAACAAACAATTTCAGTCAGTATTCACCATAGAAGACACTACCAACACACCACACATAGACGCGAGCAAATACCCAACCGCAGAAACCGTCACGGTGTCCAGAGCAGGTGTCCAGAAGCTCCTGAAAAACTTAAAGATTGACAAAGCTACAGGACCAGACAACATCCCAGCCTTTATCCTGAAGAATGGTGCAGAAGAGCTTGCACCAGTGCTGACAGAACTATTCCAAATGTCACTCGACGAAGGAAAAGTACCACAGGACTGGAAGGACGCCCTAGTAAGTGCCGATCTTCAAAAAGGGAGATCGCCACCAGCCAGCAAACTACAGGCCTGTGTCCCTCACGTCAATAATGTGCAAGCTCCTCGAGCACATCATACATAGCAGCGTCATGCAACACCTTGACAGCTTCAAACATCCTCACAGACGTACAGCATGGATTCAGAAAATACAGGTCATGCGAAACCCAACTTATAGAGACCGTCCACGACATCGCAAAAAACCTTGCTGCTAAAGGCCAAACAGACGCAATCTTGTTGGACTTCAGCAAGGCCTTCGACAAGGTGCCACATCAGCGACTCATGCACAAACTTTAGGCCTACGGAGTTAGAGGAAACACACATAAGTGGATCAAATCGTTTTGACAGGGAGAACACAAAAAGTAGCACTTGAGGGTGTATATTCATCTACCACCCCAGTAACATCAGGAGTACCCCAAGGCACTGTTCTTGGACCGCTACTTTTCCTATTGTACATCAACGACCTTCCTGATGTCGTGAAACACGCAAAAGTAAAACTTTTCCCAGACGACAGCCTTCTTTACAAGCAAATTAAAGGAATCCAAGACCAGAGACTACCCCAAAAAGACCTGGACGCACTTGAAGACTGGGAAGAAATGTGGCAAATGAACTTTAACCCCAGTAAATGCAACATCATCCGCATCCTAGCAGACAAGAATAAACCACCGCTAGTGTCCGACTACTACCTCCATGGACAGGCTCTAGAGATGACCAAAGAAAGCAACATACCTGGGAGTTACCATATCAGATGACCTAACATGGACCAGCCACATCAAAAACATCACCGCAAAAGGAAACAAAACAGTGGGCTTCCTGAGGCGCAACTTTAAAAGAATGTACAACAAAAGTTAAAGCAGCAACCTATACCACCATGGTGCGCCCCACATTAGAATACGCGTCAACGGTGTGGGACCCACACGAAGAGAAGGACAAGAAATCACTCGAAGCTGTTCCAAAGAAGAGCAGCCAGATACACCCACAACAACTACTTGAAAGAACACCCGGCATTATCACCAATATGCTCACACCTTAGGATGGGAGTCATTGGAAGAAAGAAGAACAAAGAATAGACTAATGATGATGTACAAGATCAAGCACAATCTTGTTGGAATCTCACCTGCAAACTACATCAAGGACTCTGACCCAAGAACAAGAGGAGCAAGGCTATACCAACAACAGGATTTCCACAAGGCAATAAACAACACCTTCTTCCCAAGGACAACCTCAGACTGGAACAGCCTCCCCACCTCTACGACATCAGCAACGTCACTGGAGATGTTCCGCTCACGACTCGGTGGCAGCAGGGCTCTGCAGCCACTTGTGGGCACCCCATGACCCTCCCTACTGCCCTGTACATAGTTTTAATTCCCCCCCCCCCCCCCAAACCAACTGCCCTGTACATAATTTTAATTCCCCCCCCCCCCCCCCCCCCCCCCCCAAACCTAGCTCCCGCGGCCGGAATCAACGATACGTCACCGCAGGGCCACTTACGTTCAGAAATGAACCCGGCCCTTACGGAGAGAAGAAGAAGAAGGTAATTGGAGACATGTCATTAACACATTGTTCTCAATGCTAGAATGCTATCACAAAAGGAAAGAAAATTGGAGGGAAGGAAGGGTGTTGTATATGGGAAAGGAGGCGGGGGAGGGAGGACGGGGGAGGGGGGGGGGGAGGGAGGGGGGCAGGTGAATGGTGAACAGGAGGAAAGCGACAGATAGAGAGTAAAAGAAAAATGCACAACTGAAGAATTTCCAAAAACCAAAAATAAGAACATTACTTAAAGGACTTTGTTCAACAGACGCCGTAAAATAACACGCAGAACGAACGATAATGCGTCTAATAAGTCCAAAACATCATTAAGACAGACACACAATATTATAGCAATGAATAAACAATGAATTGCATTTGTGCGTAATGAATGGCATAAGTCTGAAATATCACATCATGACATCACCTGTGGTTAGCTTCTCAGCTGAGGAGTTGTGGCTGTCCATCTTTCAAATGAAATGCAAAATATCTGCTTCTACACTCACAATGAGTGCCTTCACCAAAGAGGTCATTTTATTTTCACGTGTCCGTTTGTTTCTTTGCTTGTATGTCTGTCAGCTAGATTACACACCAACTATAGAACCAGTTTTCACCAAAATTAAAGAAAACATGGAGTGTTGTTAATTGTGTTCAAATTATAGAACCAGTTTTCACCGAAGTGAAAGAAAAGATGGAGTGTTGATAATTGCATTCAAACTATAGAACCAGTTTTTCACCAAAATGAAAGAAAAGATGGAGTGTTGTTAGTTGTATTCAAACTATAGAACCAGTTTTCACCAAAGTGAAAGAAAATATGGAGTATTGGTAGTTGCATTCAAACTATAGAACCAGTTTTCACCAAAGTGAAAGAAAAGATGGAGTATTGGTAGTTGCATTCAAACTATAGAACCAGTTTTCACCAAAGTGAAAGAAAAGATGGAGTATTGGTAGTTGCATTCAAACTATAGAACCAGTTTTCACCAAAGTGAAAGAAAAGATGGAGTATTGGTAGTTGCATTCAAACTATAGAACCAGTTTTCACCAAAGTGAAAGAAAAGATGGAGTATTGGTAGTTGCATTCAAACTATAGAACCAGTTTTCACCAAAGAGAAAGAAAAGATGGAGTGTTGGTAGTTGCATTCAAACTATAGAACCAGTTTTCACCAAAGTGAAAGAAAAGATGGAGTATTGGTAGTTGCATTCAAACTATAGAACCAGTTTTCACCAAAGTGAAAGAAAAGATGGAGTATTGGTAGTTGCATTCAAACTATAGAACCAGTTTTCACCAAAGTGAAAGAAAAGATGGAGTATTGGTAGTTGCATTCAAACTATAGAACCGGTTTTCACCAAAGTGAAAGAAAAGATGGAGTATTGGTAGTTGCATTCAAACTATAGAACCAGTTTTCACCAAAGTGAAAGAAAAGATGGAGTATTGGTAGTTGCATTCAAACTATAGAACCAGTTTTCACCAAAGTGAAAGAAAAGATGGAGTATTGGTAGTTGCATTCAAACTATAGAACCAGTTTTCACCAAAGTGAAAGAAAAGATGGAGTATTGGTAGTTGCATTCAAACTATAGAACCAGTTTTCACCAAAGTGAAAGAAAAGATGGAGTGTTGGTAGTTGCATTCAAACTATAGAACCAGTTTTCACCAAAGTGAAAGAAAAGATGGAGTATTGGTAGTTGCATTCAAACTATAGAACCAGTTTTCACCAAAGTGAAAGAAAAGATGGAGTGTTGGTAGTTGCATTCAAACTATAGAACCAGTTTTCACCAAAGTGAAAGAAAAGATGGAGTATTGGTAGTTGCATTCAAACTATAGAACCAGTTTTCACCAAAGTGAAAGAAAAGATGGAGTGTTGGTAGTTGCATTCAAACTATAGAACCAGTTTTCACCAAAGTGAAAGAAAAGATGGAGTGTTGGTAGTTGCATTCAAACTATAGAACCAGTTTTCACCAAAGTGAAAGAAAAGATGGAGTATTGGTAGTTGCATTCAAACTATAGAACCAGTTTTCACCAAAGTGAAAGAAAAGATGGAGTGTTGTTAATTGCATTCAAACTATAGAACCAGTTTTCACCAAAGTGAAAGAAAAGATGGAGTGTTGTTAATTGCATTCAAACTATAGAACCAGTTTTCACCAAAGTGAAAGAAAACATGGAGTGTTGTTAATTGCATTCAAACTATAGAACCAGTTTTCACCAAAGTGAAAGAAAACATGGAGTGTTGGTGATTGCATTCAAATGTAATCCGCCGAACAACGGAGACCAACAAATTACAAGACAAAACACGACGCGTTTTGAGATTCAACATCCATCTGGCGCCCAATAGAAGGAGAAAAGCGATTGCTCGTTCTTCTTTTTTCATTGTGTAGATGCTGTTTGTCTCGCCTGAAGAAGACCAAAGAGGTCGAAACGCGTCGTGTTTTGTATTGTGCTTTGTTTGTCTCTGTTGTCCGGCGGATTGGTTTCCATTTCTGCCTGTAGTCACTTCACTGTAAACCTTGATTCCAGTTTACTGTCCACGCTAACCAACAAGGATTCGGCCTGTCCACGCTAACCAACAAGGACACGGCCTGTCCACGCTAACCAACACGGATCCCGCCGACGAGGATGATCCTCCCTGTAAGGGTGGGGAAGGAGGGAGCCTATCTTGCATAATCTTATTCCACCAGAACGACAACACTTTAAGCTGGGCAATAAGAAAAAACAAAAAAGCAATGTTTATGTCAGGTGCCAGCGTGACTCCAACTCGCAGTATATGAAAGGAAATCCTATATGAGGCAGGGAACAGTTAACAGTTAATAAGAAACAAGCAGGGTCACTCCTGCTCCCATGATGAAATAAATAGATGCCAATAACTCCAAGCAACTTCTGCTTGCGATACAGAATCGCCTGGCAGAAAAAAAAAAGGTGTGCCAGTCTTGAATAAATGTGAACTTGTGTTTGCTCATTTCTCCAGTTGTTGATGCTGTGTACATGTGTCAGGTACAGGATATATGGGCGGGGGGCACTCGATAGATCCCCGTCTCGATAGATCCCCGTCTCGATGGATCCCCATCTCGATAGATCCCCGTCTCGGTGGATCCCATCTTGATAGATCCCCGTCTCGATAGATCCCCATCTCGATGGATTCCCGTTACTGTTTTTGGATCTACCGAAACGGGGATCTATCGAGATGGGGATCTACCGAGATGGGGATCTACCGAGACGGGGATCTATCCAGACGGAAATTCGTCCACATGTAGTGGAGGATCTATCGAGACGGGGATCTACCGAGATGGGGATCTACCGAGACGGGGATCTACCGAGACGGAAATTCGTCCACATGTAGTGGGGGATCTATCGAGACGGGGATCTACCGCGATGGGGATCTACCGAGACGGGGATCGATCGAGATGTACCATACGTGCAAGCTTGGAACATCGTTTTTTGGACTTGTCTCTTTCTTTGCTGTGTGTGCTCTGTCTCGCCATGTCTGCCAGGCGATTCGACGTCGTAAGCAGCATTCATCTGGAGTTATGGGCTTCTATTTATTTCCTCATGAGAGACAGAGTTACCTTACTTGGTATTTGACCTCGCACGCGGTGGTCCGCACTGCGCCTGTCTGGCGCACCTGAGAAGTGTTGCCCAATGTCGAACCTTTTTTTTTTTTTTTGGTAAAAAGGCAATGTTCGGAAATCTGAAAGGGGGGTAATATGTGTGGAAGAGCTCGCGGTCAGCGAGAGTGACACGGACAGATGCCGCAGGTGGGCAGACCACCAAAGCAATCTGGCCTCATCAGTCAGCTGTGACAGCTCAATCACAGAGAGAACAGGCCGGAACATACGTGTGAAACGGTGCACGTGCAATGCCGACAGTCCCTATCGTTGTCCCTGCGCGCGCTTCAGATAAGATATTTGCCATTCTAGATGTGTTGGCTTGACCCCAAAACGGAAGAAAGGGTCAAAGTATTTGGGTTGGACAGACAGGCGTTATCTTCCTCTTTTTCTCAAACACGTCTGTTTGGTTCCCATAGGTTGTGCGGATCCGGATCAAATATGAATCCTGCTGTCCATCGGGATTATTACAGACCTTTTACAGAACACCGGGTGATCACGTGATCCGGATCAGACACCGATCCTGCTGTCCAGCGGGATTATTACAAACTTTTCTTTTCATTACTGAACAAGAACATCGGGTGATCACGATTTTATAACCATTTATGGTACAAAATATTTCTATTGGATATCTTAGCTTTCTAATGACATAAATGTTGATATTTTGTCTTGATCTTATATTATTAGAAGAGAGAGAGAGAGAGAGAGAGAGAGAGAGAGAGAGAGAGAGGGAGAGAGGGTTAAAAAAGGGGAAAAAAGAAAGAAAGAAAAGAAAAGTAAGAAAGAAGAAAACATACAGGAAGTAATTTTTTTTCAGTCCGTTCCCATTATTATTAACTCAGGTGATCTTTTTTTCTTCGACATACAATATACGGGGGGTGGGGGGGGGGGGGGGAGTAGGAGACAGAAAGCAGGAGATACAGTTAAAGGTAGGAGATAATAAACTATGTAAGACAAAAAGAAAACACGGGAAATTCGTATTGAGTATGGAAGAGAACAAAGAGCAGAAGACAGATATCCAATTGGGGAAAAGCGAGGGTCACGAAAATGAAATTAAAAAAAAAAAAGGAAAAACAAAACAACAAAGGGGACACCCGGGTTCGAACCAGGGACCTCTCGATCTGCAGTCGAATGCTCTACCACTGAGCTATATCCCTCGATTGACATGTCGGTAAGTTTGGTACATCATTTTAGCAACGAGTTTGCATGACAGAGCGTATTCATTAGTGTGCAAATAAACATGTTCACTTTAGCGTGCGCTCTCTCTCTCTCTCTCTCTCTCTCTCTCTCTCTCTCTCGTAACGGTTGAGACAACATTCTGTACAACGCTTCGACCCAAGTTGACTGACTGTCCACGGGCAAGAACTCTTAGGGTCATGTTTCCCAGCTTCACATTTACGAATTGTCTCCCATGCCTAAGCAACTCCGTCAGACTGCAATGACCTAGGAAGCCCGAGTCCCATCAACTCAGTAAATATGATCATTAAAGATTGTCTCGCAGTTCTAAATGGCATATACAGTTCTCCACGTCAAATGAGAGAGATCGTGTTAATTTCTCGGTTTTGTTTGGTTGAAAATAAAAGCCCTACTAACAACACCACTGACGCCAGTTAGCGTACTACTTTTGCCAACCAATTACGGGGAGGCGAGGGGTGGGGGAGAGAGAGACATGGAGGGGAACATGAAACTGCGATGTGGAACAGCACGAATCGAATACGCATCTGCGACGAAATCAAAGGCGCTGTTGAAAATATTCCCAACAATAATAATAATAATACATTTCAGAGCTGTACCGGACAGACATTAAACAAGGATCTCCGTTGGGCAGCGCGGAGGAATGGACGCAGTTGACAGAAACCTGATAAGACAACTAAACAGGTGCAGAGTCACATGAGCCGAGGACCAAACATATGAACGATCACCTGGAGTCGTAACTGATCCAGTCCAACACGATTCGTTCAGTTCACACACACACACACACACACACACACGTGCTGACAAGAAATCATACGAGCTATCTGTCTTGACAAATGATAAAAGTTGATGGTGTCCAGGCTGTTAGTTAGGGAAGACAGATATGAACCAAATGCAAAGAACTATGAAGTGAACGAAATTCGTGCTTTCATTAAATACATCTCAAAATCAAACAGAATACCCCAATTCAAGTTATGAAAAACTATTTTGACAGCGATTGAAGAACAGTGAAATAATCAATATCAAACAAAAGTTTATAAAGAGGCTTTGTATAGAAATTCGCCACAACGATGATTATGGTCAAGAGTGCATGGTCTAGGTCTTGCAAAACACTGGGTTATGACCAGAGAACAAGATGTTGACCATCCAATGTGTGGTCACATTAGGGAAGATCTGCACCCACCCCCCCCGCCCCCGCCCCCCGTGTTGCTTCCTTTCCGATATTCACTGAAAATATTCACTCCGAAATATGACTCAAATCGAGCCAACAGCTTGTGGTCTAAGAAATCTTTTGTCAACAGGTACAACGGTGCAACTATCATTACCTTCGCTAACTATTTGACTGAAGCTATCTGTGCGAGAGAAGAAAAAAAAAAAAGAAATTAGAATCAATGACATAAACATTGTAACCAAATCTTTGCTTGTTCTGTATTATATTATTTTGTTATCAGTTGGTGGTCATTATAGTTTCAGAGTGTGTATGTGTGTGTGTGTGTGGGGGGTGGGGGGGTGGGGGTGGGATGGGGGGGGGTAGTACGGAGAAGGGGGGGTGGAGGTGGCAAAGGGGAAGGCAGGAGTAAGGACTGCGGGAGAGCTGCAGCAAAGCAGGTGGTGTGGTTGGGAGCGGGAGAAGGGTGGGGGTGATGGGCGGGGGTGGGGGTGGGGGGGTGGGATGGGGGGGGATAATACGGAGAAGGGGGGTGGAGGTGGCAAAGGGGAAGGCAGGAGTAAGGACTGTGGGAGAGCTGCAGCAAAGCAGGTGGTGTGGTTGGGAGCGGGAGAAGGGTGGGGGTGATTGGCGGGGCGGGGGGGGGGGGGGGTGGGGGGGTGGGATGGGGGGGGATAATACGGAGAAGGGGGGGTGGAGGTGGCAAAGGGGAAGGCAGGAGTAAGGACTGTGGGAGAACTGCAGCAAAGCAGGTGGTGTGGTTGGGAGCGGGAGAAGGGTGGGGGTGATGGGCGGGGGGGGGGGGGGGGGGGAGAGGGGGAGGGCATTAGGGGGACGATCGCATGTGAGGTCATGTTTCCTGCTTGTAGGTATGCGTGTAAGGTGTGGGGAGGGAACATGAACTCTGTGTTGTAACTGAGGGGGGGGGGGGGGGGGGAAGAAAAGGACAAGCTCAATAGAAGTCTCCTAACCGGATTACATCGTTCACGTTTGACTTAGTAGATAAGATTTCTGTACCCCCGTGACAACCGGAGCACTGTTCCAGTCCATTACGTTGTGTTGTTTTTGTTCATTGCATTGTTCTTTATTTTCCTTGTAGTTCAGCCATGCAATGTGCCAAGTTGCGTTGGTTCCTCCCTTAACTTTCGGTTTGGTAAGCTGAAGGCAATAAAACATCAAAGCGTCTCTCTCTCTCTCTCTCTCTCTCTCTCTCTCTCTCTCTCTCTCTCATTTAACGTCTATCCACTATTTGTGATATTAGACCCAAAAAAAACACAAGGAAAAAAAAAAGGTGAATGTGTACGGAGTAATTGCAAGCGTGCACATAATGTATGCATGTGTATATGTATGGGTGCACGTGCACGCGAATGTGTGTGTGTGTGTGTGTGTGTGTGTGTGTGTGTGTGTGTGTGTGTGTGTGTGTGTGTGTGTGTGTGAGTGTGTAAGTGTGCGTGCGTGCTTGCGTGTGTGCGTGCGTGTGTGTTTGTGTGTGTGTGTGTGTGTGTGTGTGTGTGTGTGTGTGTGTGTGTGTGTGTGTGTGTGTGTGTGCCTGTGTGTGTGTGTGTGCCTGTGTGTGTGAGTGAGATAGTTGTGGATGTGTAAGTGTGCGAATATCTTTACATAAGTCATAAGTGAAGATTAACAAAAACTAAATACTTAAAACCAACAACTAACTAATCAATTAAAGTCAAAACGCATGAAAGTAGTTTTTCAAAAAACCTTTGCTTCCCCTTGTGTGTGTGTGTGTGTGTGTGTGTGTGTGTGTGTGTGTGTGTGTGTGTGTGTGTGTGTGTGTGCGCGCGTGCGTGTGGTTATTCATCTCTGTGAGAAAAACTTGGTGATATCCTCGTTGTTCTCTCTCTCTCTCTCTCTCTCTCTCTCTCTCTCTCTCTCTCTCTCTCTCTCTGTGGTAATCCATCTCCGTGGGAAAAACCTGGTGATGTCCGCGTTGTTCTCTCTCTCTCTCTCTCTCTCTCTCTCTCTCTCTCTCTCTCTCCACACACACACACACACACACACACACACACACACACACACTTGTCTACTCATCGATCGATCTCTGTCCAGAAACTTATGAACCTCGAGTATCCCACACACTTCGCAATAGCCCCGGGCCCTCAAGGACAAGTACTTGCCACACTAAACAAAGCCCTGTGTCGAGGACTGCCCTTTATACAATGTAATGCCTCAGTCTCTAGCGAGGGCTTCAAGTGGGGGCCGGAAGAGGGAGAGGAGGACGGTACAGGTACACATAGGCACATGGCGGAAGTGGGTGCTTTCCCTTTGGCGTCTTCTGCCTACACTTCCATAGGTGAAAAGTTAATATTCATAGACGGGTGAAGATACCAGATCTCTCTCTCTCTCTCTCTCTCTCTCTCTCTCTCTCTCTCTGCGTACGCAGGCTGATACTCCTGCGGTCACTCCCTGTATAGACAGACAGTGGAGTTTTGTGTGTATGACCGTTTTTTATCCCGCCATTAAGGCAGCCATACTCCATCTTCGGGGAAGGTGCATGCTATGTGTCACGTGTCATCCATACCAACGGCCAAAACTGGCCTTCTCTTCCGAAAGTTGGTGATGGGATTTGACGTGTGTGCAAGATGTTGGGCGTGCGTTCACACACGGAACCTGGGTTTATAGTCTCATTCGAAGGACTGTATGGGGAATGGAGTCAGAACTCCGAGGAAAAATCCCCCTGTACCGAAATTCGAACTCGCAACCCCAGGATTACGAGTCCGGCGCTCTACCAACTGAGCTATTCCGGCCCCCGAACAAGAGATAAAGATGACGATTTACGGATGAAGGAAGATATAAGAGATAAAGTTGACGATTTATAGACGAGCGAAGATGCATGTAACGATTTATACTTTAAGAAGGACAACATATAAAGATGACGACTTAAACTTGACGGAAGACAAGACGTAAAGATAACCAGTTACAGATGAGGGTAGACAAGCGATATAGAGATGATCAATTAAAGATGTGCAAAGACACAACCATTAGGATGATAATTTACTGGCGACAGAAGACACAGGAGAATATAAATGACAATTTGGAGGTGAGGGAAGACGCAACGGATAAAGATGATAATTCATACAGATAAAGATGACAATTCATACAGATAAAGATGATAATTCATACAGATACAGATGATAATTCATACAGATAAAGATGATAATTCATAGACAAAAGATGACACAACAGATCAAAATAACACTCAATACACGAAGACGATAAAGATGACAGCCTGTGGATAAACGTAAACAGCAGATTCAAATGACAATCTCTGGACATGTGCAAACAACAGATGAAACTGACGGTGTAGACGGGTGAAAACAACAGATGAAACTGACGGTGTAGACGGGTGAAAACAACAGATGAAACTGACGGTGTAGACGGGTGAAAACAACAGATGAAACTGACGGTGTAGACGGGTGGAAAACAACAGGCAAACAGACAGTCTACTGAAGAGAGAAAACAACAGATAAACATGACATAACACTAAAATCAGCAAGAATGTGTCCATTTGTGAGGAAACATACAGACAGTGCATGGCGTGTAAGGGATTGATTGGAGAGATTAAAAAAAAGGAGAAAGAAAGAAGGGGGAAAAAAAAGAAAAAAGAAAAAAAGAGAGAAAGTAGTGGAAATTATTTCCTTTTTTTCCGCTTTCTTTCTTTTTTTTCAGATGAAGAGGACAGTGTGAAGCATCAAAAAATGAAGAGGTGGATTTCGACCTGGGCGGGGACGGGAGGGGGGGGGGGGGGGGGGGGGGACAACAACAAAAATGACAGTCTGTGGACACGTGGGGAAAAAAGCAGATAAAGATGACAATGCAGACGGATGAAAAAAAGAACAGGTAAAGATGACAGTCTATGGACGAATGAAAACAACAATGAAAGATGACAGTCTATGGACGAATGAAAACAACAATGAAAGATGACAGTCTATGGACGAATGAAAACAACAATGAAAGATGACGATCTCAGCGGGTGAAAACAGTAGATGAAGATGACGATCTACAGAGGAGTGACCTGAACAGATTCAAAATGCCGGTCTAGTCGGGTGAAAATAACAGATAAAGATACCAATATATGGACGAGTGAACAGAACAGGTGAAATTGACAATCTAGCCTGGTGAGAAAAAAAAGTGACAGTCTATGGACGAGTGAAAACAACAGACAAAAATGACGATCTATAAAAGAAGAAAACGACAAATAAAAATGTCGTTCTATAAACGAAGAAAACGACAAATAAAAATGTCGATCTATAAACGAAGAAAACGACAAATAAAAATGTCGATCTATAAACGAAGAAAACGACAAATAAAAATGTCGATCTATATACGAGAGCTCACAATGGATGAAGATGAAAAGACATGTGGCACAAAGATAGACAGACAGACAGACATATATATAAATAGATAGATAGGTAGACAGACTGACAAACAGATAGAGACGGAGAGACAGACAGACAGATGGATGGATGGACAGACAGACAGATATAGACAGAGAGAGACAGATAAACAGACAGACAGACAGAGAGAGAGAGAGAGATGGATGGATGGATTTATGGACGGACAGACAGATAGGCAGGCAGATAACACTGCTGCCAAATTTTTTTTCTTGGAGCTGTCAGGATTCGAACCAGCAGCTTCTCGATGGGTGGGCGTTGACTTCTTACACTGACATGTCTTACTCACATTGCCGTCTGACATTTGTTCTAAGCTGGAAAATCTAAGCCTTATGAGGTTCGCGTTTGTTGCTTCTCGAACTCACATTCAGTTGAGCTGCGTCTGCCATAGTCTCTCTGATTCTAGTCCTGTTTATTCTACCGAAATCCACAGCAGTGTCATGAGGCTATAGGCTGATGATGAGCCTACAAACTCCCTTATTCCGACTTCTATGGAAGGATTTTGGCTTGGAAGCCAGATTTCCCTTAATTAATTAAAACCCTCTTGCATTTGCATTTTCCAACACAAGGCAGCTCTGTATTCGTATTTTTTGAGAAATCAATGGAACGCGGTCAGTTCACGACCCTAGTCTGTGTGAATGAATCGGTTCCACACCCCTATACTACTGCTAAGATTTCATTGGACACCTCTCAGGGATGCCTTTATTTTGACCAGCCTTGACTTAAGCAAGGTCGCGTGTGTGAGGGAAGTAGCGCAGCACGTGCGGTGGTTGCGACCGTAACGAGCACCAGGGGAGACAAACAGAGCGGCCGGATACGGGCGAAACAAATGCAAGAGGGTTTAAGCTGCTGGTGAGATGGCATACTGGTAGATCTGCTCTTGCTCCTTTCTCGTTTCATATGACACAGTTAGTTTTAATCAGAGTCAACTGTTTTAATGACTTTGAGTGGACGACATATCTGGTTTCATACCACATGTGTGGGAAAGTAAGAAGTATGTTTAAATCTCCTCAAACTTTCGAAGCCTGCCCTATTCAATTGATTTAAGGGTGGAAAAGTGTGTGATGTATTCACTATTGCAATATGATTTAGTCTCTATTGGTCATCTAAATGAGAGAAGCATAGGATGACCACTCATCTGTGAAGCGAGGAAAATTTGTTTTATGTAGGCCTACTTGATACATAGTTTTCGATGTCATACCTCTGTTTTAAAACACAGAGCACACTTTACAGAGCAGGAGACACGTTAAGGAATCTACGCCTGTAAATGGGATTTAGTCAGCGACAAATCAAACCCAACACATTGTCATTGGATGTACCATCCCGTAATCCAAAAGCATTAAGGTTTTCACTGCAAGTATTATATATATATTATATATATATTTATTATATATATATATATATAATATTTATATATATATTTATATATATATACAGAGGGGAGAGAGAGAGAGAGAGAGGTGAGGAGAGTAGAGGAGAGAGGACGAGGAGAGAGAGAGGCACACACATGAGAGAATACCTCTCAATGTAGCTAAGAACACAGTCAAAAACAAACAAACAAACAAAACCAGACAGTATACCTAGGAACTCTCACAGGAAGGGTGTCAACAAGCATACGCATGTTGCACAGCTCACTTCAGTTCAACCTGTATTTGGCTGTGACAGAAATACACAAGGCGGTGCAGAAGTAGACTGACAGTCTTATTCTCTCTAAATATGTTTGTATTTATCTGGGCGACGTCGTGGTAGCATTGAGTAGCGTCCCCGTGTCCCCAGACTTCATCACGCCATGTATTTTTTTTTTTTCGTGGGTTCTTCACAGAGGCCTGTCAGGAAATCCACCCAAACTGGACATGTGCATTGTTTGTTTTTTTTTGTCGTGGGTTCTTTACAGAGGCTGTCAGGAAATCCACACCAAACTGGACATGTGCATTGTATTTTTTTGTCGTGGGTTCTTTACAGAGGCCTGTCAGGAAATCCACACCAAACTGGACGTGTGCATTGCGGTGTGTCTCTGTGCGGCTGACAGACTCCAAGAACGTGTCAATGTTGAGGGGGAGAGGGGGGATACTTTTTTTTTTTGTAGTCCCATCTTCTGTGTCACCTCTGTGGCATTGCACCCACGCCGCTCATTCCGACACCCCGTCCACAGCCACACCCACGCCGCTCATTCCGACACCCCGTCCACAGCCACAGCCCGGCCCGGCCCGCTGCAACCCCGCAACCGGCAATCCACAGGGAGCAGTCAATGTCAAGTCGTCAAGAGGCAACCCACCGGAGGAGACACTGCACTGCTGCCGAGTCATTTCGGTGGTGTTCAGTGGCGCCTGGGAGAGAGAGAGAGAGAGAGAGAGAGAGAGAGAGAGAGAGAGAGAGAGAGAGAGAGAGAGAGAGAGAGAGAGAGAGAGAGAGAGAGAAAGAGAGAGAGAGAGAGAGAGAGAGAGAGAGAGAGAGGGGGGGGGGCTTGAACATCTTCAAACCTATCAGTGTCTTTTGTGCCGGAATACATTATTGTCGCTGCAGTAATAAATGGTAATGGTGACCGTCAATCTACTTTTGCACCACCCTATACACACACAGTGAACCTTCTGATTTCTCTTCCGTAGAGTGATATCCAGATGTCGTCACACTTATTTTGTGAAGGTGCAAATGTTATCTATGATGAATTTTGAAAGGTACGCACAAGAACAACAACAACAACAACAACAACAACAACAACAACAACAACAACAAAGATCTCACAAGCCCATGATATCAAGAGAGTGTATTAAACTAGTCACTGAAAGAGGTGTTGATGTGTGGAGTTTAACAAGGTCCATTACACACTGGCGGCCAGCACTGAAAGGTCCATGTGCGGTCAACGGTGCTACAATAAAGGTCAATTGAACTCAAGGACAGTCGTCTTTTTTTTTTCTTTTTTTTTTTTTAACGAATCGCTCCTCAAGAAGATTCTATGGCCTGAAGCAACGGCAAATTCAGGAGTGTGCGAAGAATATGTTCTCTCTCTCTCTCTCTCTCTCTCTCTCTCTCTCTCTCTCTCTCTCTCTCTCTCTCTCTCTCTCTCTCTCTCTCTCTCTCTACCAAGGAGGCTCCCGACCCTTCCCGACCCTCCCTTGAGTGGGTGCGAGCGAGCGCGT
The DNA here is from genome assembly GCA_018398815.1 of Conus ventricosus. NCBI lineage: Eukaryota > Metazoa > Mollusca > Gastropoda > Neogastropoda > Conidae > Conus > Conus ventricosus. Next base: position 78,649,416 of record CM031612.1, read on the forward strand.
GCGCGCGCGTGTATATCTGTGTGTGTGTGTGTGTGTGTGTGTGTGTGTGTGTGTGTGTGTGTGTGTGTGTGTGTGTGTGTGTGTGTGTGTGTGTGTGTGTGTGTGTGAGAGACAGACAGAAAGAGAGACAGGCAAACAGACAGCAGACAGACAGACAGACAGACAGAATGATAATGACAATGATTCTTTATTGCATAACGTTGATATCATTGGCTTAATTAGCCATTTTACATACTTGCCTTCATCATGCTACTAAACTAGTCCTAAATGATGCAAGGTATGCATAAAAAAATGTTACATGTTTACACAGATGCCATAGTTAACAACAACAAGAAGCTAATTAACGTGGAAAAATAGAAACAAGCACTGATATCAACAATGAAGTAAGCAAATATAAACAACGAAATCAAAAACAAACTAAGAAATTAACAACACAAACAACAGAGAGAGAGAGAGAGAGAGAGAGAGAGAGAGAGAGAGAGAGAGAGAGAGAGACAGACAGACAGACAGACAGGCAGGCAGACAGAGACAAATAGACAGACAAACGGACAGAAAACATAGACAGACAGAGAAAGAGTCAGTTAGACAGACAGACAGACAAGTAAACAAGCAGAGAGTCGCATACACACTCAAACCCACTTCAGTCAAAGTATTATGCCTAAAACAACACAGGCATAACCAACATGCAACCAAGCAAAACCACACCAAAACAGACCAGTACAAAACCATTTTTCACACACACACTCACTCTCTCTCTCTCTCTCTCTCTCTCTCTCTCTCTCTCTCTCTCTCTCTCTCAAACCATGCGAGCCCTCAAGTGCCTGTGGTCTAAAAGCCAATGAGTCACAGTGGACAGAGGTGTGTTGTCAAAGTG
>CM031612.1:78652789-78660289 GCA_018398815.1 Conus ventricosus
ACACACACTGTATTGTACTGCACTGCACTACATTATATTGAGATGTATTCCACTGTATTATACTGTGTTGTACTGCACGACACTGTATTATACCGCGATGCATTCCACTGTATGTTCTCGATTATACTGCATTGTACTGTGCGGCATCACATTATACTTCACCGCAATACATTTCATTATATTGCGCTGTACTGTGTAGCATTGTTATACTCCCCGTATTGTACTGTATGGCATTGTTATACTCCCGTATTGTACTGTATGGAATTGTTGTACTCCCCGTACTGTACAGTATGGCATTGTTATACTCCCCGTACTGTACTGTATGGCATTGTTATACTCCCCGTATTGTACTGTATGGCATTGTTATACTCCCCGTACTGTACTGTATGGCATTGTTATACTCCCCGTACTGTACTGTATGGCATTGTTATACTCCCCGTACTGTACTGTATGGCATTGTTATACTCCCGTATTGTACTGTATGGAATTGTTATACTCCCCGTACTGTACTGTATGGAATTGTTATACTCCCCGTACTGTACTGTATGGAATTGTTATACTCCCGTATTGTACTGAATGGAATTGTTATACTCCCCGTATTGTACTGTATGGAATTGTTATACTCCCGTATTGTACTGTATGGAATTGTTATACTCCCCGTACTGTACTGTATGGCATTGTTATACTCCCCGTATTGTACTGAATGGAATTGTTATACTCCCCGTATTGTACTGTATGGCATTGTTATACATTGTATTGTGCTACGTTGTATCGTATCGTACAGTGTATTGTGCTACACTGTATTATGCAGAATTGCTACGTGTAATACTGGACTGTATTCTACTGTATTGCACCGTTCTGTATTAGAAAATACGTTTGATTGCGCTGCTATACGCTGCGGTTTTGCGTTTTACTGCATTGTATCATACTGTATTGTATTGTACTGTATTGTATTATACTGTATTGTATTATACTGTATTGTATTATACTGTATTGTATTATAATGTAATGAAGCAGTGTGTCGCACTGAACTGTTGTATTGCATGGTGTTGTGTGGAAGTTGTATTAACTGTGTTGTATTGCATTGCATTGCATTGCAATGTATTGCAATGTTGGGGGGGGGGGGGGGGGCAGAAGAAACGTTTCAAGGACTGCCTCAAAGTGTCCCTCAAAGGCCTGGACATCAACCTCAACACCTGGGAGTCGCTTGCCCTGGACCGCCCAGCCTGGCGAAGCAGGATCACAAAGGGTGCATGTACATCAGGGAAGAGACGCACAGCAGAAGCGGAGAGAAAGCGAGCCGTGCGCAAGGCCAGAGCTACCTCCACCTCCACTGTAGCACCCACCCACATGTGTCCCGCATGTGGGCGTTCCTTCCGGGCCCAGATCGGCCTCACCAGCCACCTGCGGACCCACACTCAGCGATCTCCATCTGAGATTGAAGCCATGGTCATCTTCGAAATCGAAGGACGAACAGCATTGTATTGTATTGTATTGTATTGTATTGTATTGTATTGTGCTGTGCTGTGCTGTGCTGTGCTGTGCTGTGCTGTGCTGTGCTGTGCTGTGTTGTATCGCATCGTATTGTACCATATTGCATTGTATCGTGTTTTATTCCATCGTATTGTTTGTACTATATTGTATTTACTGTGCTGCACTTGGATTTTCTTTTTTCAAAGATTACACGCCAGGGATAGAAGGGTTAGAAGGAGAGCGATGAAGAGGAATGGGCATGGGGATGGACAGGAAAGGGGGGGGGGGGGGGAGGAGGCTAAAATTTCACACCGTTCATCGTCCGCTCAATCACGCTTCTTTCAAGTTGAGGCCGTAGAACCCGCTGACATAGTCTGAACACAACACTTACAATGACTCGATTCTTTACATGACGTGATTACATGGACGGCGGGCAATGCCCGGTCGTAGCAGGCCACAGTCACAAGCAGGCCGACCGCCAGCCGCTCCGACCACGTGACAGTGACCTGCAGCGCCCTGACCAATCATCGCTGACTGACAGAAACCTCAAATCACATCCCAAGGGGGAAGAATTGACACGGAACTGCGATGCTCGCAGACCGTACTCCTAAATTGTCGCCCTTTTACGAACAAACTGCGATAGGAGTTCAAGCCGGAATAGAGATGATGGTCGGCAATGACTGTGACACCGGTGACAAACCAACTGCTTTTGAATCGGGCTTACTTACTGCACGAGAAGTCGAAGTGAAAATTGATTCTCTCTCTTCTCTCTCTCTCTCTCTATATATATATATACAACAAACTAATAAATTCCAAGGATAAGTACCGCACCGTTCCAGCAACTTACAGAGCAGCTTGGTGTTGCAATGACTGCAAGAAATATTGAATTATAAACAAAGCTTGCTCTTATGTCTTAGATTGAAGAAATAGGGGGAGATACGCATTCATATCTGCAGTAGTAGGATGATTCCGCCTAACTAACAGTATGTGCTTGAGTGGGTGAATGGGGAAAATAAAATAAATGCTTCTCAAAATCAGCCTTCAGCAAGCTTATATTCTCCAAGGGTGAGACATCCTCCAATAGGGAGGGAAACTCACTAACATATAACTCCTGGTCATATACCGATATTTCGAAACTTGGTGGTTTCTCCTCAGTGACCGCGGAAAGTGGTAATTTGACTCCTCTGCCTTTTCAGTTTTAAGAAGAATACAATCCCAGAAAGGTTGGTGTGCAATACCGTAGTATGTTTGTTGAGTTTTCAAAAAACCAACCAAAGGTGCCATCTAAGAAGCAAAAGAAAATCATAAAAGAGCAAAACAAACTACATTTTCTTGTGAAAAGTAAAAAATATAAAAAGATATCCTCTAAGACACAAGTGCTGAGGGCAAGTTCTTGGAATGAATCCGCAAGGGACTAAAATACAACAAACGCATTTCTTCAATCTAAGACATAAGAGCAAGCTTTGTTTATAATTCAATATTTCTTGCAGTCATTGCAACACCAAGCTGCTCTGTAAGTTGCTGGAACGGTGCGGTACTTATCCTTGGAATTTATTAGTTTGTTGTATTTTAGTCCCTTGCGGATTCATTCCAAGAACTTGCCCTCAGCACTTGTGTTTTAGAGGATATCTTTTTATATTTTTTACTTTTCACAAGAAAATGTAGTTTGTTTTGCTCTTTTATGATTTTCTTTTGCTTCTTAGATGGCACCTTTGGTTGGTTTTTTGAAAACTCAACAAACAAACTACGGTATTGCACACCAACCTTTTCTGGGATTGTATTCTTCTTAAACTGAAAAGACAAAGGAGTCAAATTACCACTTTCCGCGGTCACTGAGGAGAAACCACCAAGTTTCGAAATATCGGTATATGACCAGGAGTTATATGTTAGTGAGTTTCCCTCCCTATTGGAGGATGTCTCACCCTTGGAGAATATAAGCTTGCTGAAGGCTCATTTTGAGAAGCATTTATTTTATTTTCCCCATTCACCCACTCAAGCACATACTGTTAGTTAGGCGGAATCATCTACCACTGCAGATATGAATGCGTATCTCCCCCTATTTCTTCAATCTAAGACATAAGAGCAAGCTTTGTTTATAATTCAATATATATATATATATATGTGTGTGTGTGTGTGTCTATCTGTCTGTCTATCTATCTATTTGCACGCACGCACACACACATACACACACACACACACACAGACACACACACACACACACACACACATCTACAAACATGCGCGCGGGCGCATGTATGAGCGACGTTCTCTTTCCATTAAAAGTCAGCGTAACAAAACAAAACAAAACAAAACAAAACAAAAACACCAATAGTTTGTCCCTGACAGTGAAAATGCAGACGACGTCTGCTACCAGAGGACGTTACTATTTTTCATGGGGAAGGGGAAGGGGTAGGGGTGAGGGTGAGGGGATAGGGGAGATAATAGCTGGACATAATGACTAGGGATTTCCTGTTTCGCTTCCAACCCTTAAAAAAATTAATGTCATCTTGTTTGGTTCGAAGATCTGAAACGGAAGGAAGCTGAAACAGTGACTATGTTTCTTTTTATCCCACAGTTGTTTTGTGTGTCTCTTATCAATAAATATGAATATGTATATGTCGAGTTAAGTGATTCGCCGAATTCAGTGACCTTCCATGTGGTTGGTAGTTAAAGCAGCCGGCATTCACGTGTGACTATCTCCAGAGGTTTCCCAGCCCGTCTGTTCCCACAGAGCACAGAGCTTTATCAATCCGAACAAACAGCTTCGAATTTTAAATGTAATTAATAGCGAACCGCCGAGGAAACGTAGACAAACGAATCACATGACAAAACACGACGCGTTTCGACCTCTTAGGTCTTCTTCAGGCAGACACACAACACTCTGGACAACGAAAATGAACTGAAGTGAATGAAGATAATAAGTGTTTGCTCGTTCATTTTCATTTTCGTTGTCCTGAGTGTTTTGTGTCTTGCCTGAAGAAGACCTAAGAGGTCGAAACGCGTCGTGTTTTGTCTTGTGATTCGTTTGTCTACGTGTTCTTGGCGGTTCGCTATTAATTACATTTAAAATTTGTTCAGATTTCCGCCTGCAGTCGCTTCACTTTGCAACTAGATCAAACAGCTTCGAGTTCGGAATGAACTCTCAACACCTGACAGGAAGAACCCCGGGGGTTACTGGGCAGAAGGCAGAGTAAAATGATTGGGGGGTGGGGGGATGAGGTGGATGGGAGGGGGAGGTAGTTGGGGGATGTGGAGGTTGCAGACAGGAAGTTCAGGCTTTGTGCTACACCTCTCGGGGTCAGAGACAAGTACTTTACAAATTAGAACGCAATTTCATATTTCCAGCCGTCAAAATCCTAAACCGTTCAGACCAGCTGGCTCCAAATCAAACATAGCTGAAACTTAGACATGAAAAAAAAAAAGAAAGAAAGCAAAAAGAAAAAAAAAGAAAAGAATTTTTAAAAAAGTAAACCCAAAATAATTTTCGGGGAGTTGAAGCGTGGGGCATTCCTACACTAAGATGTTACGGTCTGGCGGTCGCAGCATTTTAACATCCACTCCACGCCTTTTATTGCCCCTTTGAGCGGTTTCACCTCTCTGATCGTCCCCATTCTTTTACACACTCGTTTGTATGCTTTTGATTTGAAAGATCCAAGTAGGAAAATGTGCAGATATGTATCTTTAATCTTTTTATTTCAAATCCACTTTGTTCATAGAAATCCTTCGCATGATTTCGTCATAAAATTGGAAATGAAATTTGAAGGAAATCATTTAGAGATTGATCAGATTTTCGCATGCACTCTTCCACATCATTTCTTTTAAACTGCACTTTATTTTGCCCTAAAGGTATGAGTCAACAGAACAACCCAGACCTTTGAACCGTGACGAAACAAAGCCGGAACAGTCTGAAGCTAAAAAAAATGATCAGTCAAAAAGACTTCACACGTAAGGTCAGTTCCAAACGGAAGGTAACCTCCAGGATAGCACACAGGAAAAGCTTCGATTCTTCACATCTGCGCTTCAAGAGGTGAGGGGGAGGATGAGAAGGGTGTGTGTGTGTGTGTGGGGGGGGGGGGGGGGGGGGGAGACACGACGGCACCACTCAGGCAGTGTGCTATGGATGCATATGGGAAGACTGGAACCACATGGTCAAGTTTCCTCGATTTAACTGATGCGTCTCTGAGAGACTTGCTGAAACTTTCTTGACGAACACTGCAAGTGTCTGTCTCTCTCGGGCCTGGTTGACGCTGGGATACTCGTATGGTGGAAAATTGGTGTGGAGCACAGCTCTGCCATGTACTTGGTGTGGAGCACAGCTCTGCCATGTACTTGGTGTGGAGCACAGCTCTGCCATGTACTTGGTGTGGAGCACAGCCCTGCATGTACTTTGTGGAGCACAGCCTGCCATGTACTTTGTGGAGCACAGCCCTGCCATGTACTTTGTGGAGCACAGCCCTGCCATGTACTTTCAAACCAGAATGAAACTTTGTAGCACCGTTGTGATCATGCTCACCCTCATCTCTCATTGTAATAGATCTCAATTTCTGTATTCCTTCATGCTTTGCTCTAGTGGTGACATCACTTTTATTTCCCCTCCACGTCCATTCCCATGATGGTTACTATCAGCTCAGGTCCATATCGACACGTTCATGTGGGCCCTCGCAGAAGAATGTGGTGGCGGCGCCCTATGGAGCAAGAAGCTCGTTCATGCTGGCTCCGCGACTAAGCAGTTATAGTCGTTAGCAAGGGGTGACGGGGTTGGAGGGTTAGGAGACCATGTTCTGCTTCAGATGGATCAGAACAGGCGCCACTGAACACCACCGAAGTGACTCCGTAGCAGTGCAGTGTCTCCTCTGGTGGGTTGCCACATGACGACTTGAAATTGATCCCTCCCTGTGGACTGTGGTGCTGAGCCGGCGACGGGTGAGGGGGGGGGGGGGTGGAGGTTGAGGGAGGGAGGAGGGGGGAAGGTGTGTGAGTGTGTGTGTGTGTGTGTGTGTGTGTGTGTGTGTTGTGTGTGTGTGTGTGTGTTTGTGTGTGTGTGTGTGGGGTGTGTGTGTGTGTGTGTGTGTGTGTGTGTGTGTGTGTGTGTGCGTTGTCCCTACTGCAAAATGTCTTGCCACGCCACTGAATATGGGTGACCAACCGAGCTTCGACGCTTTTTTTTTTTGCTTTTTTTTTCCTGGAATCTTCTGAGGAGCAGGCTACTGCTGCAGTACACAAATTCACAATTGTTAGCCACTGACTAGAACTGAAGATGTCTCTTGGCGCCGCTAGACTACTGCATCAAACATTGTACAGGACATGGCTAGCAAAACCGCCCGCAGCTTTTGGAAGATCTTGTGCAATAACGTAGCTTCACGCAAAAATAGTGTATGATTTCAGCAATGTCGATTAGCTGGCAGCTCCTTTAGGTACTTAAAACGTGCGTTGTTTTCCTTCCTTCAGCCCAGTTACAGTACCGTAGAAGAGCATTGCTCAAAACGTGTACCCTTTAACATTTCACGAGGATTCTACCTACAATAACGTGCAAGCTTTCTCTTACATGTCCCTGTATTAAAACAACAAGAACAAGCAAAAACAATGATCCTTTGACGCACAAGGATAACCATACACGCCTACCCAACCTTGTCCACGTACATGTACAATCAAAAAACATTCTTCCATCCCTTCCTGCATTATTCCCGTACAGTCAAAAGGGGTGGGTGAATCCGTCTCTGCTTCACTGCCTCAGTACCCGACGTACCCCTTTAACTGGTCACGGGGTAGGCGCTGGCAGACGCAGGGTATGTCAGTGTGTGTTGGTGAACAGAACGGGATTTCTACGCGTGGTCAGAGTGAGTCAACTTTACTTCCTCGTCCGTCCTTCTCTGTGCGGTTTTTTTCTTTCTGTGTTGTCCTACCTGTCTGTGTGTCGTTGTCTTTCTTTCTTATTCTTCCTTCGATTTATTCCTACTTTCGTCCATGTTCTCTGTCTGTCTGCCTGTTTATTTGTTTGTTTGTTTGTCTGTGTCTCTCTGTCTCTCC
>CM031612.1:78665289-78675289 GCA_018398815.1 Conus ventricosus
TTGGGAGGTGTGCGTATGGTGAGTTGAGTGTGTGTGTGTGTGTGTGTGTGTTGTGTTGTGTGTGTGTGGGGTGTGTGTGGGTGTGGTGTGTCTGGTGGTTGTGTGTGTTGAGTGTGCTGGGAGGGGGTATGTGAAATGCGGATGGAATTCTGTTTGTTTTATGTGGGAGGGGGGGGAGGGGCTGTTTCCCCCGTGCGTAGCTGCAGCAGCGAACGGGCGAGGGCTAATTGGAAAGGGGTGGCGTCGTTGGGGGCATGGGACGTTTTGGCGAGGGGGCTGGGAGTGGGCGAGGGGAATGGGGGGGGGGGGGGGGAGGGGGAGGGGGAGGGGCGGGGATTGTCTGTCTGCCTATCGGCCTGTCTGTCTGTCTGTGGTAAGTACTTTTTCTGCTGTTGAATGGTTATCTCTTTTTATGTCTCATGTCGCTCTCTCTCTCTCTCTCTCTCTCTCTCTCCTCCCCTTTTCCCCTCTCTCTCTCTCTTCTCTCTCTCTCTCTTCCAAAGAAAAATTGATTTGTGAATTGAATATGCCGGAAGAGTGACCCGGGAAAGAAAAAGGGAGCTGATGAGAAGATGACCTAAAGAAAGAATAGGAAGTGAAAGAAGAAAAAGAAGAAGGAAAGAAGAAGAAGAAGAGAAAAAGAAGAGAAGAAGAAAACAAAAAACAACAAAAAACAACAAAACACAAAAACATTAACAACAAAACGGTGAGATGATGATGATGATGAGATGATGATGTGATGTGAGATGATAGATGATGATGATGGATGACATGTGATGACGATATGATGAACAATAAAGACCAACAACAACAATCAAAAACAAAGAGGGGCGTAGAAGGAGAAGAAAAAGGGGGTGAAGGGAAAAAGAAGGAAATTTGAGTACAGTGAAAGGTAAAACACAGAAAAATGCATCACGATTGTGGGCCCTTTAAATACTTTGTTTTCGATAGAGAAGAAGAAGAAGAAGAAAAAGAAGAAGAGAAGAAGAAGAAAAGAAGAAAAAAAAGAAGAAGGGGGAAAAAGAAGAAAAAGAAGAAGAAGAGAAATGGAAAAAGAAAAAGAAGAAGTGGAAGAAAAAGAAATTAAAAAAGAAAAGAAAAAGAAAAAGAAGAAGAAGAAAAAAGAAGAAGAAGAAAAAGAAGAAGAAGGGAAAAAAGAAGAAAAAAGGAAAAAAAAAAAAAAAAGAAAAAGAAGAAGAAGAAGAAGAAGGAAGGAAAAAAAAAAAGAAGAAGAAGAAGAAGAAGAAAGGGAAGAGAAGAGAAGAAAAAGAAAAAGAAAAGAAAAAAGAAAAAAAAGAGGGGGAGGAGGGGGGGAGGAGGGGGGAGGAGGAGGAGGAGGGCAGAAAAAAAGACAAACCAGCCCGCGAAAAGAGCGCTCAAAAGGTGTGGCCTGCATCATCTTTGAAAAAGACCAATGCCTGCTCTCAGGGAACATTTTCTGAACTGGGGGGGACGGAAAAGAGGGAAAATGGGGGAGGGGGGGGGGAGCGGGGGGAGGGGGGAGGGGGGATAGAAGGGATGGGGCCCCTGGCCACAAGTAAACCTTTTATTGCGATTTTCCCCCAAGATGGAGTATGGTGCCTTAATGGCGGGATTAAAAAACGGTCTGCACACAAAAAAATCCCCTCCCCTTTTTTGGGTAGATGGGTTTTTACTCGCCTGTCCACATGCGAGTGTCCGCAGGAGTATCAGCCTGCGTACGAGAAGAAGAAGAAATAACCCATTTTTGGCGAGACTGACCCTTTTTTTGCCCCATGATCAAGTCCCGTCGACCTTTTTGTGTATAAAGGTGTTCTTGGTTTTGACCATTCTATCGTGGGTCCGGGGATTCTATCAAGGCTTGCCGTGGCGTGAACCCACGTGACTGGCACAAAGCGATAAAAACCCAAGTAGGAATAGGAAAGAAAAAGTTCAAGAAAAGAATAAAGAAAGAAAAAAAGGGTTGAATAGGAAACCCAAAAGACCCCAAAAAAAACCATCACAGAGAGTAAATCAGTATTGATGTTACTGTCCACTTTATTCGTTTGAGAGAGGGAGGGAGAGCGAGAGAGAGAGAGAGAGAGAGAGAGGGGGACAGAGAGAGAGAGAGGGGGGGGAGAAAGAGGAGAGATATGTATTACATACGGGACAGACAGGCTGACTGCGGACAGACAGAAACGGAGACAGGAGGGAGAGCAAACAGGCTGGCAGAAAAAAACACACACACACCACACACACACACAACACACACCACACACACACACACACACACACACCACACACACAACACACACACACACCACGCAGCACAGAGGGGAGAGAGAGAGAAGAGGAGAGAGGGGAGAGAGAGAGAGGGGAGAGAGAGAGAGGGAGTATGAAGGAAGAAAAATAAAGACACACAGAAAGAGAGAAAGAAACAGTAAGAAGAGAGGAAAACCGAAACACACAGAGACAATGACAAGGGACAATGAAAATGACAATGCAATGACAATGACAATGAATACAGTTAATGTCATCAGCAAACCTGCTATTTGAATGGGGAGCACTGCTTGAACAAAATTAAGAAAAATCAAAATTAAGAGAAGAGAAAGCAATAGAAAATTCGTAAACACCATAAATAGCAAGCGACCAGCAGGCCTAGTCAATAAGTTGAGAGGACAACAGGATTTAAAAAGAAAAAGAACATTAATTCGACCTTAAGTATTGAAAAGCTTCCTTTTTTCGTAGGATATTTGCTTCTGCAATAATTTAGAAATTAGATTTTAAATTGTTTTCACTATCACTCTGTAACAGAGGACTAAGCCCACGTTCTTCTTGCAAATTACTGATTTAAAGACATCGCTTTTCCCCGTACCTTTTCATACACCTCACACTGAAAGAAAAGTGAAAATTCATCTTCTGTATTATTTTTTTTACAAATTGGACAGATACAGTTACGTTCATTATTAAATATACCATACCATCTTTCTTTAGCATTAGGCCAAGGGTCCCTTTTTCGAAAGCGTGCTAATGAATCCCTTACCATTTTCGGTTACAAACGATAAATACTTTTCTGGCTGTAAGTCACTTTTAAAGCGCAAGAACCAAGAGTATTTTCATATTTTTTAAATTTAGAGTGCCAGATCTGTTGGTAGGAGGATATCAAACGCTCTTTAAATTCTGAATAAAAGTTTGGGCGTTCTCAAAAACCCTGGTTATTCCATTACAAAACCAAATCCAGTTTCCGAAAAGCAGATTTTTTTCTCCAGAAACCCAGTTTTGTCTTCCATTCTTTATGTTGTCTTAATAACATATAAAATGCTTGTTTATTAATTCTGCTTTGTGGAAGTTTTACAAGAGTAGCCAATACTTGACACACTTAGTTTTGGAACGTATTTGCAAGGGGTATCTACCCGTTTCTCATATGCCATTTTTTTAGAACTGTGTAAAGGGATGTTTAGAAAACGTTTAATCGCCAAGTGTGCACCTTTTCCATAAGGTCATTTTCCAATAAACCCCATTTTTTCTCCTCCTATGTTTATCATAGGGAGAGAGAGGAGGAGAAGAGAGAGAGAGAGAGAGGGGAGGAGGGGGGAGAAGAAGGAGATGAGAGAGATGAGAGGAGGGGAGAGAGGAGAGAGAGAGAGAGAATGAGAGAAAGGGGAGAGAAGTAAAACGAAGAGAAAAAAAAGGGAAAACAGGAAATAGATAAAATGACATATTTAGGAAGAAACAAGAAAGTCAAACAAACAAAATACCAGCTCAAATTTCAATTCTTTAAAAACACCAACCCCCACCCCACCCTTCCCCAAAAAAAACAAACGTATGGGAACTGGACGGAAATCTTAAATGAGGCAGGGAACGGTAAACCGTAAAAACAGGAGCAAGGTTACACCCCTTGTTTATTATCATGATGAGAAAATGCCCAGCGTTCATACAGCAATGGGCTTGAAGGGCCCGAAAACTTTCGGAAAATTTTGTTTCTACTAACAACAAAACACTTAGCAATTTCGTTTCTTTCTTTCTTTTTTTCATTTTATTTTTCGTCGGAAACGTTCAGTGACGTCCAGATGGTGTTCAGTATTTACTGTTGTCTAATACATACGCATGGTAAAAACGCACATGCTCGATTGCACGTACTCTCTCTCTCTCTCTCTCTCTCTCTCTCTCTCTCTCTCTCTCTCTCTCTCTCTCTCTCTCTCTCTCTCTCTCTCTCTCTCTCTCTCTCTCTCTCTCTCTCACGCACACGCAAACACACACACACACACACACACAAACACAACACACACACCACACACACACACACACACACACACACACACACTCACACACACACACGCACACAAACACGCACACGCACACACACGACACGCACGCACGGACACACACACACACACACACACACACACACACACACACACACACACACACACACACACACACGCACGCACGCACGCACGCACACACGCGCACACACGCACACACCACACACACACACCGAGGCAGGGAACGGTGAACCGTAAACACAGGAGCAAGCACACACACACACACACACACACACACACACACAACACACACACACATACACACACTCACACACCACACACACACACACACACACACACACACACACACACACACATACACGAAGGAGCAGGCTCACACTTCTTTGCCGCCCCAAATCTACACCCATGAAGTTAACCGACAAGCATCAAGACACATCAGAGCCACAAGCATGTATCTCGGTACATAAACTGGTTCAGAGATACATGGTTGTAGCTCTGATTATTATCATAACTTTTTTTTTAAATGTCTGCTGCCCTGACAACAATAGACTCGATGTCTTCCCCCGCGTCCGCTGCAGGTTATTTCTGTCTCTCATCAAGATCATCGTTGACAGAGGATGGAGTGACACTAGCAAACTGGCTGAGGACGTGCACAGTGGAGCGCCTTGACTGCCTCATGCGTCTCAAGACGCGGGAGCATCTAAGTCTAAGTAAGTATTTTGAAAGTATTTTGGTGTCATATAAAAAGTTTGTTAACATCATCACTTAACTCTGCATTTGAAAAGGGGACACTTTCTCCTTCTCAGAGAAAAGCAGTCATTACGTTAATTCACAAAGGCAAAGATCTACCTAGAAATGTTTTAAAAAACTGGAGACCAATTTCGTTAACGAATAGCGATTATAAGCTTTTGTCTAAATGTTTGGCAAATCGTTTATGTCAAGTAATTAGAGATTTAGTAAGTGAAGATCAGGTTGGGTATATAAAGGGACGTCGAGTAGCGACACTACTGAGACTAATTGATGATATTATTGATCATCTAAATGTAGAAAATATTCCTGGTTTGCTTTTAAGTATTGATTATACACAAGCTTTTGATAGTATATCAAAAGACTTCATGTTAACAGCTCTCAAAAAGTATGGGTTTGGGGAAGAATTCATTAGATGGTTTCAAGTATTAATCGCTGATACTTGTAGTTGTGTTTTGTATGGTGGCTGGACATCAGAGTATTTTGCGGTTGAAACAGGAATCCGACAAGGATGTCCTTTTTCTCCCTTAGTATTTGTGTTGGCTATAGAATTGCTAGCAATAAAGATAAAAGACTGTAGAAACATTAGAGGAATTGATTTAGGGGGTTCAAGAGATACGCTTCTTAATGTAAGCAAAATTGCGCTTTATGCAGATGATGTTACTTTATTTTTGACAGATCAGCATGACATGATGCAGGCATTAGATATACTCAATGATTTTTCTTTGTTTTCTGGTTTGGTTATAAATAGAAATAAATCAGCAGCTATGTGGCTCGGTAGTAGAAAACATAGTGCAGACAGCTTTTATGGCTTTACGTGGAAAATAAACTAAAGATTCTGGGTATTTATTATGAGAATGATAAATCGGCATCTTTAGTTGAGGATAATGGGTTGCAAAGAATAGAAACTATTCAGAGAATTATTCACTCCTGGGAAAAAAAGAGATCTTAGTGTAATGGGTAAAATACATATTATTAAAACATTTCTTATTTCACAAATGGTCTATGTTATGCAAACATTTGTGATTCCAGACAAGATCTTATCAGATATAAATCGCATGCTTTTTAGATTTCTCTGGCGTAAAAAACATTGCAATCGAAAGGCATTTGAAAAAGTTAAAAGAAGCATAATGTGCAGTGAATATGAAAAAGGAGGATTGAAAATGATAAATTTAAGACAGATGCAATCTGCTTTTCTCCTGTCATGGGTTGTAAAAATTTGTAAGGCCACAAACAATGAAAGATGGACTATATTCCGAGAAAAATATTTCTACCCTTTGGTGAGAATGTCATGTGTTTTTATGCAAATACTAAAAGCGCACTTTTCAAAGGTTTAGACAAGATACATTCACATTTTTGGAAAATTACTCTGAAAACATGGCTAGATCTTAATAAACATAAAGATGTCTCACCCTTTCCCTCTTTACTGTGGAATAATCAATACATAAAATATCGAGGAAATGTCCTTTTCTTCCCTGACTGGATAAAGGGCAAAATACTAAATGTTAGTGACATGTATGGTCCAAATGGGATGCTTTCATACCAGGACGTGGTTAACAAGATAGGAGCCTCCCCTGCAAGGATCTTAGAGTATAATGTAGTGTCAGCGGCCATACATACTTTTAATACTAGGGTTAGTGAACAAGATAGATATGACATAGATTTTGCAGAACCACCTCTTTTTTGTAACAAAAAGCATATATCTTGCAAGGATTTCCGTGCAACTTTGTGTTTCCTAAGTTATACAGAACCATGTGCAACCCGTTTTTGGTCCAATAAATATGGACTGGAGTTAAATGAAAATGTATGGAAGATACCCCGCTTGTGCACAAAAGAAACCAGACTGAGAGTTTTGCAATGGAAAATTTTACAAAATATATACCCGACTAACATAATGCTATGCAAAATGAAAGTCAGGGATAATCGAAACTGTTCATATTGCAACGATGAAATTGATTACATTGAACATTTCTTTTTCCACTGTCATAAGGTTAATTCGTTTTGGAAATTTGTCAGTCAATACATATTAGCTGTATACAACACAAGAATTGTGTTTTCTGAAGAAACTGTGCTATTTGGAATTCTTAGACAAGAAAATATTGACAGACATATACTACTGAAAATAAACCATGTTGTGATTACTGCAAAGATGTGTATAAGTATTTATAAAAAAACGGAATCTAGGCTGCCAATTTCAGTCATATTCGAAAATCAGATGCGTCTGAGGAAAATATAAAGAGATCTCATACATGCATTCACTTTTACACAAGCACGCACGCACGCACGCACGCACGCACACACACGTGCACACGCACGCACGCGCACTCACACGCGCACACATACGCACGCACACACAAGCACATGCGCGCGTGCGTGCGCACAGAGAGGGGGGGGGGGGCAGGGGGGGGGGAGATGGGGGGGGGGGGGGGGAGAGGGGAGAGAGGAGAGAGAGAGAGACATACACATAGTTACAAATACATACACGTGTTTGTACATTTTGGGTGTGTGTGTGTAAAACAAAATGAAAAACTAAAAATAATTAAGTCCTCTGTTTCATTTATGTTGGTTCCGTTTCCGTATAATGTAACACATTATCAAGTGAGTGTGCCAGTACACCACACATTAGTACATTAACAAACCCAGACACTTTGTATCAATTGCCAAAACACTAAAATCAGCAAAAATATGTCCATTTGTAAGAGAACATACAGACTATGCATGGTGTGTAAGAGATTGGTTGTGAAAGAAAAGAAGAAGAAGAAGAAAAGAGAGACCAAAAAACAAAAAAAAAAACAAAAAAAACGTAGTAGTGGAAATTGTTTTTGTTTTTTTTTTCTTCTGTTTTTTGTTTTTTTGGCAGATGAAGAGGACAGTGTGAAGCACCAAAAAATGAAGAGGTGGATTTTGGCCTTAGGAAAAAAAGGAAAAAAAAAAGAAAAAAAGAAAAAAAAAGAAAAAAAAAAGAAAATCACCACCTTAGGTGCTCCATTGATCCGAGAACTGATGCCACACAAAAAAAAAAAAAAAAAAGTCTAAGTAAGTCAGTCATCAACATAACGTAAAACCCAGAACACCGATTTCAACCAGTCATCAACATAACGTAAAACCCAGAACACCGATTTTAACCAATCTCGATGAAACATAACGTAAAACCCAGAAACACCGATTTTAACCAATCTCGATGAAAAGTTTAAATATGGCCTTATGACAAATCCATTAAATGTTGGTGAATGTTGGTGAAGATTCGAGGTACAGATCCAGAAAGGCAGATCCAGGATGTATTTGACGTAGGTGGATGTCTGCGTTCTCCCGAACGCCTTTCTTTGTGTCTGTTGAAATATTTCAGCATGAGGCACGAGTGAGGAATGCAGCCTGTTATATTGCTTGGCGTGTCGGCCCAGTCGTGTCACTCTGTCTCCTACAAGGAGATCCACACAAAGTAATGAGGGAAACCCGAAGCGTTTTTCGTGGCAACAAAACAAGGGTAAATGCTGTCCTCTCCGACTTTAAATTTCCTCTGCCATCCATCTCGTCTGTCTCTCTGACTCTGTCTCTGTCTGTCGGTCCGTTTGTGTGTCTGTCTTTCCTCCGTGTCCGTGTGTGTGCGTGTGTGTGTGTGTGTGGGGTGTGTGTGTGTGTGTGTGTGTGTGTGTGTGTGTGTGTGTGTGTGTGTGTGTGCGCGCGCGGCGCGCGAGCTCTTGTGTGGTGTGTGTGTGTGTGTGTGTGTGTGTGTGTGTGTGTGTGTGTGTGTGTGTGTGTGTTGTTTTCTGCGTGTTTCTGTGTACGTTTCCCTGCCAGTCTGCTTGCTTTCTCTGTCTCCGTCTCTGTCTGTCCGTCAGTCTGTCTGTCAGTCTGTCTCTGCCTGTCGTCTGTGTGTTTCTGACTCTGTCTCTCTGTCTCTGTCCTTTTCTGTCTGTCTGTCTGTCTGTCTGTCTGTCTGTCTGTCTGTCTCTCTCTCTCTCTCTCTCTCTCTCTCTCTCTCTCTCTCTCTCTCTCTCTCTTTTTTTTTTTTTTTAAGCGAATGAACTAAACAGCAACACCATTACTGACTTGCTGTGTTGTTTTGATTTATTATTAACTGGAGAGTCGTAAATCTTCGGCAGAATATACTTGAGAGAGAGAGAGAGAGAGAGAGAGAGAGAGAGAGAGAGAGAGAGAGAGAGAGAGAGAGAGAGAGACAGACAGACAGACAGACAGACAGACAGACAGACAGAGACAGAGAGACAGTTAGAGATTGAGATTTTTATTCTTATAGGCCTTTGCCCTTCAGAAGGGGGATGTACATGGAACATAACAAAGTCGCATTACCAAACGAATCATAATGATTACAATGTACAGATGCTTCGCCTTTTGAAAACTTTGAATACGAATACTGCGAACTGTTTTACAGTGTTTTCATTTGCAGACGACATGAACAAAATTGGCTTGAATAAGCAAGGTCTTTTTTTTTTTTAAATTCCTGAGGAATGAATTGTTCTCTTATATCTTATAATTCTGGACAAGTTAATGCGAAAGACACTTCGTCTTCTCTTGACTGTCGACATAATGAACACAACGGATGAGAGGCATTTACTTGTCTATAACGGCAAAACAAAAATTTCAGAAACACCCGCTCTAAATTTTATCATTATGACTTTAAGTGCCTGGCCATAGTCATTGAGATGTACGTTGGCAGAGAGTGCAGGTAAATAATTGTTCTATTTAAAAGAGAAAAAAAACCCTGAACCTGTCACTATTTGAACATGAAAATTCCAGTCTTGCCACCTACAGTCAATTAGCCTTTCTTTAAAGGTACGAACAAAACTGTTCATATCTCCGACACCTTGGTTACGCCATTCGTACCCGAAACCATATTCGCATAATTTTGCTTTAACATGTGACACTCAGTTCATCTTGCCTCTATTATCTACTTCTAGCAGCATTTTATAAGCTTTATGGAGTAATCTACGTTCAGCCATCTACTTAATTTTAGCCAGTACTTGATAACATTTAACAGTGGAGTGCAAAGA
>CM031612.1:78680289-78687789 GCA_018398815.1 Conus ventricosus
ACCCTCCCGTTTCAAACTATACACTGAATCACCCTCCCACTCGTTTCAAACTATACACTGAATCACCCTCCCGTTTCAAACTATACACTGAATCACCCTCCCGTTTCAAACTATACACTGAATCACCCTCCCGTTTCAAACTATACACTGAATCACCCTCCCGTTTCAAACTATACACTGAATCACCCTCCCGTTTCAAACTATACACTGAATCACCCTCCCGTTTCAAACTATACACTGAATCACCCTCCCGTTTCAAACTATACACTGAATCACCCTCCCGTTTCAAACTATACACTGAATCACCCTCCCGTTTCAAACTATACACTGAATCACCCTCCCGTTTCAAACTATACACTGAATCACCCTCCCGTTTCAAACTATACACTGAATCACCCTCCCGTTTCAAACTATACACTGAATCACCCTCCCGTTTCAAACAAACTATACACTGAATCACCCTCCCGTTTCATAACATAACACTGAAATCACCCTCCCGTTTCAAACTATACACTGAATCACCCTCCCGTTTCAAACTATACACTGAATCACCCTCCCGTTTCAAACTATACACTGAATCACCCTCCCGTTTCAAACTATACACTGAATCACCCTCCCGTTTCAAACTATACACTGAATCACCCTCCCGTTTCAAACTATACACTGAATCACCCTCCCGTTTCAAACTATACACTGAATCACCCTCCCGTTTCAAACTATACACTGAATCACCCTCCCGTTTCAAACTATACACTGAATCACCCTCCCGTTTCAAACTATACACTGAATCACCCTCCCGTTTCAAAAACTATACACTGAATCACCCTCCCCGTTTCAAACTATACACTGAATCACCCTCCCGTTTCAAACTATACACTGATATCTAACACAGAATACCCTCCCGTTTCAAACTATACACTGAATCACCCTCCCGTTTCAAACTATACACTGAATCACCCTCCCGTTTCAAACTATACACTGAATCACCCTCCCGTTTCAAACTATACCAACTGAATCACCCTCCCGTTTCAAACTATACACTGAATCACCCTCCCGTTTCAAACTATACACTGAATCACCCTCCCGTTTCAAACTATACACTGAATCACCCTCCCGTTTCAAACTATACACTGAATCACCCTCCCGTTTCAAACTATACACTGAATCACCCTCCCGTTTCAAACTATACACTGAATCACCCTCCCGTTTCAAACTATACACTGAATCACCCTCCCGTTTCAAACTATACACTGAATCACCCTCCCGTTTCAAACTATACACTGAATCACCCTCCCGTTTCAAACTATACACTGAATCACCCTCCCGTTTCAAAACTATACACTGAATCACCCTCCCGTTTCAAACTATACACTGAATCACCCTCCCGTTTCAAACTATACACTGAATCCCTTCACTACACGTCCTCCCGTTTCAAACTATACACTGAATCACCCTCCCGTTTCAAACTATACACTGAATCACCTCCTTCAACATCTGACACCCTCCCGTTTCAAACTATACACTGAATCACCCTCCCGTTTCAAACTATACACTGAATCACCCTCCCGTTTCAAACTATACACTGAATCACCCTCCCGTTTCAAACTATACACTGAATCACCCTCCCGTTTCAAACTATACACTGAATCACCCTCCCGTTTCAAACTATACACTGAATCACCCTCCCGTTTCAAACTATACACTGAATCACCCTCCCGTTTCAAACTATACACTGAATCACCCTCCCGTTTCAAACTATACACTGAATCACCCTCCCGTTTCAAACTATACACTGAATCACCCTCCCGTTTCAAACTATACACTGAATCACCCTCCCGTTTCAAACTATACACTGAAATCAACCCTCCCCGTTTCAAACTATACACTGAATCACCCTCCCGTTTCAAACTATACACTGAATCACCCTCCCGTTTCAAACTATACACTGAATCACCCTCCCGTTTCAAACTATACACTGAATCACCCTCCCGTTTCAAACTATACACTGAATCACCCTCCCGTTTCAAACTATACACTGAATCACCCTCCCGTTTCAAACTATACACTGAATCACCCTCCCGTTTCAAACTATACACTGAATCACCCTCCCGTTTCAAACTATACACTGAACACCCCCCGTTTCAAACTATACACTGAATCACCCTCCCGTTTCAAACTATACACTGAATCACCCTCCCGTTTCAAACTATACACTGAATCACCCTCCCGTTTCAAACTATACACTGAATCACCCTCCCGTTTCAAACATAACACTGAATCACCCCACCGTTTCAAACAACACGAATCACCTCCCGTTCAAACTTACACTGAATCACCCTCGCCGTTTCAAACTAACACTGAATCACGCCCCCCGTTCCCAGCTTACCTGAACACCTCCCCACAAACTTACACTACACCTGCCCGCACAACACACGATTTACCCCCACGCCACAACACAACACACACGATCGCACGCACTCCGTAATTCAAACATACGAACACCCTCCTTCAAACTAACACTGTCACTGCCGTTCACGTATCACTGAATCAGCCCACCACGTCAAACTATTACACTACATTCACCACCCCTCCACCCACCTATAGTTATCTCACATTCCCTCACTCCACACCGCACACTTCAATTCTTATAGTATTTCTGCTCACGTTTTAGCTTTCGCAGTTAAAACAGGCTAATTGGAGAATGATTTTCGGCAGTGTTGATGAACTATTCTTATCAATATTGTCAATTGTCATTTGCCCCGGATGTGATGTAATTCAGTGAATTCATGCCCTTACACTGTAAAGGTTTTGTGGAAGCAGCTCACTCTTCCGTGTCACGTCACTCTCTTCCACTCTGCCGTTTTGTTTTTTGTCTTTCTTTACTCTCGTCCTCTGGGTTAAAAAGAAATTTTTTTTATAGTCTTTTTGTTTTTGTTTTGGTGGGTTTTTTAAATTCCCTTGTGGGCTCCTCTCTTTGCTCTGAAAACTCTTCTAAGCTTTTTCTTTTCTGGCCACGATTTGTGACATGCCTTATATATATATATATATATATATATATATATATATATATATATATATATATATATATATATATATATTGTAGTCTGACTAGGTTGCGAAAATTGCGCATAAATTTGGAAATCTGGTAATACCTCCGATCTTCTTCAAATATAGCATGCTGACTCATTAGTATACTCGGCAGATAGAAAGCGAATCACCTTTGTACTATTCACATTACTCGTATTTGTGTGCGACAACACTGGAAGCGAAGTGACACTGGGTTCGAAGCGGGTCGAAAACGTCGATGGCGTTCATGCAGTGTAAACACCGTATCTGCTGTGAGCCAGACCACCTCGGTGAAGAGAGCGTTATACTGGAGATCTAAAGGTCCCTCGTTAACTATCGGGTTCGGACACTTCTTTTTCTCAATTTTTTGTTCTCTTCCAAGGAGTAGAACGGGATCAAAGGCAAAGGGGGCGGGGGCAGACTTGGAATGGGAGAAGGAGGCGGAGAGAGACGGGGGAAGAGGAGGAGGGGGTGTTGGGGAAAGGAGGAAAGGGGAAGAGGATAGAGGGAGGACTGAAGGGGGGAATCAGATCAGACGGGATACGGGGGTACGTGTGAGGGGTGGAGGTGGTTGGGGGTGGGGATGGAAGGGTAGTTTTCTAGTATGGTGTTACACTGAGGTTTAACGTCCACACCCACGTAAGGTGATACATCGGACAAGGATAACCCTCCCAGGAGTGGGGGGGGGGGGGGGGGGGGGGGTTCTGTCTGACACTCCACATTGAACGACAACACATTAAGAGGGGCGGTGAACATGAGATTGTTTTTTTGTGTGTGTTTTTTTTATGGTAGGCTCCAGCGCGATTTGAACTCGCAACACGTAACTGAAAAGTTGATGCTGTACCCTGTTTTACTCAACCAGGCACCCGTAATACTTATGGAAACAGTTACAAATAATGCTTTACAAATTGTAGCATATCTTGAGAACAAGCGAGAAAAAGAAAGAAGGCAAAAAAAAAAAAAATGAAAGAGTGAAGGAAAGAAAGAGAAAGAACTGAACTGAAAACGAATACGTTTGAAGGCAGCAGTGAGCCATAGCGGGCCTGTGTAGATGGGTTGGGACCACTGACTTCTATTCGAATAGAAGTCAGTGGTTGGGACAGTGCTTCACTGACAGGTAGACTGAGTCACGGTCCATGACGCATTCAGTGCCGGTCTGTTCTTGCAAGGTGCTTGTTACCGATCAGCGTTTGAACTGTTCATGCACTGAAACAAATACCCTTCTCTCTCTCTCTCCTCTCTCTCTCTCTCTCTCTCTCTCTCTCTCTCTCTCTCTCTCTCCTCTGACTGTGTCTCTGTCTCTCTCTCTCTCTCTGTCTGTCTGTCTCCCCCCCTCTCTCTCTCTCGCCCCCCGCTCTCTCTCTCTCTCTCTCTCTCTCTCTCTCTTCTCTCTCTCTCTCTCTGTCCATAAAAAACAACTAAAACAGCTTTCCAGAGATCTAATGGATGAGAAATACACTGAGTAAAGTTGTTTTTTTTATTAATGAATAACTGTTATCCCGTGGTCTTCACAATGTTTTTTGATTAATGAATAACTGTTATCCCGTGGTCTTCACAATGTTTTTTTGCAAGGAGGTACTCTTTTCGACGTGTTTAATCGTTGTCGTTCCGTATTGACCTCTTTTCGTTTATCAGTAAGTTGTGTTGGCTCGGATGTGTTGATACTTTAAATTCATTCAAAGTATTCTTTAAGATTCACTGTAGATTGTGTTGGCTCGGCTGTGTTGATACTTTAAATTCATTCAAAGTATTCTTTAAGATTCACTGTAGACAAAAGTTGAACAGGACGTTCCAAAAGTTGCGGAAAAAAAAAGGAAAAGAAAATAGGAAGGATAGGTAAGTGTTCGGTTACTTTCAACGCCACAGTCTCAGTCTCCGATAGCTCAGCGATTCACACTTGCCTGTAGGTTTTTTTTTTCTTTCTTTCTTTGTGTGTCCGGGCAACGTGGGAGCTAAACAACAACCCCCTAAACAACCCCTAAACAACAACCCCCCAGCTGTACAGATTCAGGGACAGCGAATTTGAATGACAGCCACACAGATATGCCTGGAATGTTACCGTATTTCACTGCGAATATCCGCCTTTAGTTGGCTAGGTGGGGTTTTTTTCTGTTTCTTTTTCTTTTTCTTTTCCTTTTTTTTTTTTTTTTTTCGTAAACGAAGATCACCTGTCCCGTGTTCCTTGAATTTAAGGGATCTAGTGAGTTCCTTAGGAATATAAAGCAGGCCCTGCGTGTTTGTGTCAGATACCACACATGCACATGCGCGCGCACGCGCGCGCGCACACACACACACACACACACACATAGAGTCGCACGCACACACACACACACACAGCATCTCTCTCTCTCTTTCTCTCTCTCTCAATCTCTTTCTCTCTCACTCTCACTCTTTAATATACACACATACACACGCTCGCGCGCGAGACGCAGAGACAGACACAGAGAGAGAGAGAGAGAGAGAGAGAGAGAGAGAGACACAGTGCGGAGGCACACCACCCCACACCGTCACAGGCTCACCTGTTGAGTTTGGAATGACTTTGGAGTAGCAGCTGTTTGACAGACTGATGATTTACAAAACAAAACAACCCCCGTGCGTAATGTGTGTTTCATGCTGTAACACCCCTGTCCCCCCCAACCCTCACTCCTTATCCACCCCTTTCTCCTCCCCGCCCTCCCCTCTCTCCCGCTGCACCTGAGTCGCACGTCAATGCAGGCTTTACCTTCATTCAGGGTTAACGAGCCCCTCTGCCTCAGGTGATATTGCAAACGATAGGATAACCATTATTATTATCTACATTATTATCGTTGTTATTACTGTTGTTATTACGATTTAAAGAGTACTTATATGGCACCTGTACTCGCTTGGAGGCCAAGCTTTAAGGGCTTTGCAACCCACACTTTTCTTTGCACAACGGGCATCCTACTTGGGTAGAGCCGGTTGAAGAGCTGCCTGTTGACGCAACAGAAAGTCGTTTCCCGTGTCATTCATTTTGTCATTTAGTTTTTTCATTCAAATTTTGTTCTTTCAGAACATGTTATGCGTGCACATGTCATCCATACCCATAAACAAACTGGCCTTCTCTTCCGAAAATTGGCGACAGGATTTTACCTGTGTGAAAGATGTTTTGCATGCGTTCATAAACGGAAACCTCGATTTATAGCCTCTTTCCAAGGGACTTTTTGGGAAGTGGGAGTCGGAATCAATATTAATAAATTTCCCCTGTACCGAAACGCCCCAGGAGAGATTCGAACCCGCAGACCCAGGATCATCAGGATCATAATTCCGGCGCTCTACCAGCTGAGCTAACCATCCAGTAAATTGGGGGTTTTGGGGGAGGGGGGTTGTTTGTTTGTTTTTTTTTTGGTTTGATTGCTTTTGGGGGATCAATCTCGCACCAATACGCCGATACCACCAGTACTTCAGCATGATAAGATAGGTAGCAGTAATGGCCGTTGCTTTTTTTTAGTTATTCTTTTCAATCGTTGTGACCGTCGGCAATGATGCCATAAAGTCTACATTTCCTTCTAGTTGTAACGCCACAGTGTGTCTCACATGCACGACCTATTGCTCCCCAGTCTTTGTTTCCGTGGGGGATGGGGGGGGGGGGGGGGGGGGTGGGGGTGAGCGGGGAGGAGACGGGAGAGGGAGAGAGAACATGCAGAAAGGGGGGCAGGGTAGAGGGAGGAGGTGGTGAGATCCGGGAGGCCGCACGGTCCATGTAAACATTCATCGTAAATAGCTGACCATCTCTGCCCCCTCCTCTCTTCGCCTCACTCTCACGCACGACACGGTGCATGCTCGAGCGCAATAAAATGGAGAGAGTGAAAGAAAAGTTACATGCAGAGAGACAGAGAGATGCTACGCGCCGAAAGAGAGAGTGAGAGAAGTTACATGCAGAGAGAGAGAGATCTACGTGCGAGAAGAGAGTGAGAGAAGTTACATGCAGAGAAAGATAGAGAGATGAGACGCACCAAAAGAGAGTGAGAGAGAAGTTACATGCAGAGAGAGAGAGAGAGAGAGAGATGCTATGTGCCGAGAGAGAGAGTGAGAAGAAATACATGCAGAGAGAGAGATGCTACGTGCGAAGAGAGAGAGAGTGAGAGAGAAGTTACATGCAGAGAGAGAGAGAGAGAGAGAGTGCCGGAGAGAGAGAAGTGAGAGAGAGAAATACATGCAGAGAAGAGATGCTACGTGCCGAGAGAGATAGAGAGAGAGAGAAGTTACATGCAGAGAGAGAGAGAGAGAGAGAGAGAGAGAGAGAGAGGTAGAGAGAGAGATGCTACGTGCCGATAGAGAGAGGTGAGAGAAAGTTACACTGCAGACAGAGAGAGAGAGATGCTACGTGCCGAGAGAGAGAGAGAGAAGAGAGAAGTTACATGCAGAGAGAGATAGAGAGATGAACGCACCAAAAGAGAGAGTGAGAGAAGTTGC
>CM031612.1:78692789-78695289 GCA_018398815.1 Conus ventricosus
ACTGCCCAGCGACAACAAACGACAAACGGGGGGAATTTGGGGTACCGACTGCCTCAGTGCGATCCGTCACACCTGCTCGGAATCAGACGTTGAACTCCACGCTGTGTTTAAGGATTTCGTTTTGATTCAAATTGAAAGTTGATTCGTTTCTGTGAACAGAGATATAAACAAGCAACAGCAACAGCAAACAAACAAAAAAAAGAGGGGGGGGGGGGGGAAAGAAAGAAGGGGAGAGGGGTAAGTATCTTCGCCTTTTGCCAGTTAGAATTCCATTGTGCATATTGAAGGCAACGCTGCCAGTTAATCCGAGAGTGGCCTTTCACCGATTGGAGTTCCATTGTGCATACTCAAGGCACCTACTCCCTGTAAATCTGTGTGAACTTTTCACCACTGTGCATATTCAAGACACCCACTCCTTCCTCTTAACCTGACAGGCCTTTTGCCGGGTGGGGCTTTTTTGTGCAGATTGAAGGCACCCGCTACGACTGTTAATCGGACTGACTCTGTGTCTGCCTCTTGCTTACGGGTTGGCCGTCTTTTCACTATACTTCACCCTAATATTGTCGAGCTTGAGGCGCGCACGCGCGGGCGCGCCCATCCACCCCCCCCCCCCCACACACACACACACACACACACACACACACACACACACACACACGCGGATCCTGCGCAAAGGCTACGTACAGACAGTGGGCCGAACTCGCTTACTTTGTACAGTGGACACCAACAGAGTGGCCTACGTGTGGCTCCTGAGGGGCAGACCAACCAGCTGAGCAAGTCTATCACGCCGCACAGTGACTGTGGCGCCCAGAAGTGGCTGGTGACCTGCACGGGCGAACGGGATTTTCACACATGCGATTAGTGGGGGAAAAACGAGGCGAAACACTTGTCCTGTCCCCTCTTCATCCTTGACTCAGCCACAGCTGAGAGGAACCAGATAGAAAACACCACGCTGTGTTCGTGCACTTCATTGCACCTCATTTTAATTCAGATTGACAGCTGATGTTCTGCTGTGGAGAAGAAGGAAATGGTGACTGCTGAATCCAGATGACGATTAACAATAAATAAATATAGTTGCAAAGCGAGACGACTGCAGGCGGAAATCTAAACAAATCTTAAATAAATGTTAGCGAACCGCCCAGAGAATTCACTTAGCCTGAGCGATCTGAAGCGACCAAAGCTAAGTGAATTTTCGTTGTTTTATTCGTTTAATTATCACCAGACGAAGACCTAAGAGGTCGAAACGCGTCGTGTTTTGTCTTGTAACTCGTTTGTCCACGTTCTCTGGGCGGTTCGCTAACATTTATTTAAGATTTGAATAAATAAATAGGTAAATAAAAACTCACTTCACGGTGGGGTGGACGCAGGATCCTCTTTGGGAAAGGCTTTAGTAAACATTTCCATTGTGACTCTTCTTCAGCACAGGCTGAATACTGGGGTGGGAGAATGGAGACCAAAGTTTTTCCTGGTTTCCAGTCGCGAAAGACACACTTCGTGGTACGCGAACTGACGCTACGTCTTTTCGCTTCAATTCACTTCAGCGCATTGTGCTGAAAACATGCAGAAGTTACGAGGACACTCGGGAACATGCGGACGTCCACCACTGTCGAAGGAATTCCGGATCCACGCTTTGATCCGGAATCGTACCAAACGTGATCGGTTCGACCTCGCCGGCCATGTGTCGTCTCCTTTAATCCAGATCCGCGGAAGCGTTGCGAGCTAAGATTTAAGTGGCCTGTCTGGCCTATATTTTTTTTGTTTCTAGCAAGTTTCTTTTTCTTTTCTTTTTTGTGGCACTGCTGAAAGACAGACAGATCAACACAAGCGGCTGAAAACCTGTCAGGCAGAGAGATAATAAACCTGTTCCGGGGAAAAAGATAACTAGAAAGTAACGGCTTTTTATTTTCTTTTTCGTTTCAAATAGAATTATCTTCTCTTGATTTATGGGCCAAGCAAACAGATCTAAAAAGTCAAATATTTGATTTGGAGCGCGCGCGAGGATAACGATCGGGTATATCGACTGCCTGTACTTCAAGCGCACCGTTACACACCAATGTTTTGGCGTGTTCTCTCTGTGATCGAACTGTTCAGTTGACTAGTGAGGCAGAATTGCTTTGGGTGTGTCCACCACCGGCATCCGCCCCATGAAAACGCCGGGGTCTCTGTCGCTGAACTTAAACTCAAACATAGACTGTCTCCATTGCAGGTTTCCAAGCATCGTCTATAATGGTGATTTCAAACGATGTGGATATTACGAATATTGTTCTTCTGGTTGTGTCGGAGGAGTAGAGAAACACCCTTTTCGCCCCCCCCCCCCCCCCCCCCCCCCCCCACCCACCCTCCAGCCCATGCCTCCCTCGTTCCCTCCCGTCCCCACCTCCTTTTTTTGCCTGGATGGAGATCACTACCGGTGTGTCAACACGGGTAAGCGTCTACGTTAAAGGTGGATGTAAATAACTGACTGAGTTCCATGGCTTCAAAGAAGGGGAATGCTGTTTTG
>CM031612.1:78697789-78722646 GCA_018398815.1 Conus ventricosus
GTGAATATATGTGTGTTTGTTAAAAGTTTTGTAAGTTTTCGTCGCTAGTCATACTTAGTCCCATAACGGGGCAAGGGCCGGATGAAAAAAAGCATGTGTTTGCTTATCTGTTACCCTTGGAAATAAAGATTATCATCATCATCATCAATAAAGATTATCATCATCATCATCATCACACACACACACACATACACACCACACAACACACACACACACACACACACACACACACACACATACAAACTCACACACACACACACACACACACATACACACACACACACACACACACACACACACACACACACACACACACAGGTCGAAAGAAGGGAGAGAGAGAGAGAGAGAGCGTTTCGACTTTGGTTAGTTTTGGCCAGTTCATATCATGGTTAGTAAATACATGAGACACAGGCAGACAGGCAGTTAATCTACTTTCGCCCCCAACTCCATCTCGCTTTCCACGCCCCCCAACTCCATCTCTCTTTCGCCCCCAAAATCCCATCTCTTTTCACCCGAAATGGCAATCCATCCACCACGCAGTCTTCAACAATTTCCTCACTCTCAGGACAGGGGGACAAACTGAAGGGGGGAATCATCTGCGTCGACAGCACCGGGTGATCAAGTCCCCCAGTGTTTTGTCACGAGGTCCCCAGGGTTGACAACGTGAATAGGAAGGGTTTTCACCTTGGAATTTCCATGGGGCTTGAGAGGAGTACTCCTCCTACGGGGTGGCTGGTTAGCGTGGGAGATGTTTCGGGGCCTAGTCGTGCAGCGGCCTTTGAAGAGGGAAAACCGGGGAAGCGACCGAATGAATGGGTTCAGTAAGTAAATAAATACCAAGGTGTCTTGATCAGTGAACTGCTTGGAACCCGTTCAGGCGCTGTCGTGTGGAACGAGAGGGGGGGGGGGGGTTATTGTTGGGGGAGGGGAGGTTGGGAGGTGGGAGAGCGAGCGTGAGAGAGAGAGAGAGTGCTCGCGCGCGCGCGCGTGTGTGTGTGTGCTTACCTTTGTACTTCTTTTGTATTGATTTGTAATGGAACATTCGGTTGATTGTTGGACACGCAACACACTGCAAGCTTTCCCACGTCTCTCTCTCTCTAATGAAAAAAGGAGCGATAAAAAACAAATAAACAAACGTGGTACGCCTCAGCCCGTTCGTTCCCACCAGCATGTGCTCACTGTTGCAACAGTCGTACTCAGGTTGTATACACTGCTAGCGCGTGCCCACTGTTGGAATGCCATGTCGCCGCTGTAAGTCCACCCAGTACCCATCATACCTACCACCATCGGCGGCATACCACACCCCGATTGAAAGGCCACAGGAAGCCTGCTGCTTTGATGCTTCTTCCCTTCCCAAGGCTGTTTGACTAAGGGCCGTTAAGTCAGCGCTGCTTGCCACAGCTTTTTCCCCCCAGTTTTCTGCTTTCCATGACCATTTCCTGCTTTTCCCAGCTTTCTTCAGCCGTTTCCTTACCAGCACCTACCTTCTGTTCAATTTTCCCATCTTTCCATTTTTTTCTTAACTTTCCTCACTTTTTTTTAAACTTCTTTTTCACCTGTCGTCAACTTTCCGTGCCTGTTTACACTTTTCCCCTACTTCGGGCACCTGTCTTGCTTCTTTCTACATTTTCCTAATATTTGCTCTCAATTTCCTGCTTTTTTTTTATAAACCCATTCTCTATGATTTCCTACTTTCCACCTGTTTTAATTACCTTTACCATTTTACTCTCCCTTTTCCTACTTTCTTTACTATTTCATACTATTTTTTTTTAATACCTTTTCTCTTTTGTTTTCCTCTCATTTTCTTCGTTTACCTACTTTTTTCTACCTCTTTTCCCCCCAGTGATTTTTTTTCTGCTTTGCTTACATTCAAATACTTTCACCGCCTTTCGTGTTTTTCTGATGACCACAGTGCTCGTCCACTTATCGTCCAGTTTCAGAGTCGTCAGCTGGCTGGCAACAAATGAGTTGTGCAAACGCAGACTGTCATTGTTGGATACGGTAGACTACCTGACCTGTCTCTGTTTTCCTCCTTTTGCCCCCTATCTGTCATGTGTCTTTTTCGGCTTTCCTGGCCTTTTTCTTACCCTTCTGTCTTTATAGATTTTTCCTACTTTTTCCATGCCTTTTCCTTACCCTTACTTACTTTTCTGTGTCTTATCTCTATACATGTTTCTGCGTGTGTGTGTGTGTGTGTGTGTGTGTGTGTGTGTTAACCACCTTTTCCTGCTTTCCTGGCCTGTTCTCTTACCTTTTCCTTCTCTGTTTGTTTCTCTCTTTTTTATATAAATACTTTTCCCTTAGTTTATCATACCATTTCCTACGAATAATTTTTCTATCTTCTTACTTTTTCTTACCATAGACTATTTCCCCCACCTTTTTACTACTCTCCTTACATTTCCCTGTCTCTCCCGCCATCCTTCCATTCCTCAGCTCTGGATGAAAGGTGGTCAGGACAGCTGACACCAACAGTTAGGGGTTGAACAAAGGGGGAAGGGCGGGGGAAGATGAGGGGTGGGGTGTGTGGTGTGCGTGTGTGTGTGTGTGGTGTGTGTGGAGGGGCGGCATCGTGCTATTTGAACGATGGCGTGAAGGGACACCACCACTACCCACCCACAGAGATGATAGACGACGACAGCCATCTCCGGTGATTCAGACGTTGGACATAACCATTCCGATCATGGGGAGAGAAGACAGGTGGGCGAAAGGAGGGTGCGAGGTAATGGGGAAAGGGGTGGAGACGGATATGATACACCTAGAGCGAAAGAAGGGTGCGAGATAATGGGGAAAGGGGTGGAGACAGGTATGATGCACCCAGGGCGAAAGAAGGGTGCGATATAATGGGGAAAGTGGTGGAGACGGATATGATGCACCCAGGGCGAAAGGAGGGTGCGAGATAATGGGGAAAGGGGTGGAGACGGATATGGTGCACCCAGGGTGCGAGATAATGGGAAAGGGGTGGAGACAGATATGATGCACCCGGGGTGCGAGATAATGGGGAAAGGGGTGAAGACGGATATGGTGCACCTCTCTGACTTTTTCACGGACGTATACGCGGAATAGCAAGCAACACAGCTGGCACAAGGAATTCATACAGAACATTTACAGGGGCGTATCCCGGGTTGAACTCTCGATGTTAGGGACACTAGAGATGGGCACTTCGGCAGGATGGGGTCGGGAGCGCATAAGCGTTGGGTGGTTAGGAAGGAGTAGAGGCGAGGGTGGGGTCTGAATAGAAAAGAGATGACTGAGAAATGTTTGGGTGCTTTAGACCGCTTCTTTTTTTCTTTTTCTTTTTCTTTCTTCTTTTCCTTTTTATTTTATTTTTTTTTTTTAGTAAAGTAATCTCATTAGAGTGTCAATCACCAGTGCGTGACGTGCATTAAACTCGCATCCGCCACCGCCAGAAAGCCAAACCAAAACGTTCACCTCAGAAAATGGCTTCAGACCGTCGGATAGGGACGTTTATTTTCACGGTCCTTTGTCAGGCGTACAACACACGAAGAGTCAAAAGTCAAACACAGTTACTTCCCCTACACCGTCAGTTCTCTCTAACGGGTGAACGGCGAAGTCTTCTCCCAATGGTAAGGGAGTAAACAGAGCTGATCGGATCACGTAGACCAACACATATGACAATATTTATGGGTAAAAGATGAGAGGGGGGGGGGGGGGGGGGGGGGGGGGGGGGGGGGGGGGGGGAGAAGGGAGGAGGAGAGAGGAGGAGGGGGGGGGCGAAAGGGAAAGACAATACTTGAACAGTCTAGAGTGTCATTCGGTTTTCTGTCAGTTTCAAGTCCAGTTCGTTTTCGATACGAGTTGAATGGTGTATGAAGGGGTCAGAGGTCAGAGGGGAAATTTGTAGCATGAGGTTCAGTTAGTTTCAAGGTGACGTGTGCAGGCGGCAACTGAAATAGATTTCAGGAACAATTCCTAGTGAGTCCGCCAAGTACAAGGACAAACAGATTTGCCTGTAATTTGTTTGCCCCTTTTTTTTGACGGGCTATCAAAGAATTGCTCTGACTGATGTTCAGATGAAAGTAAAATGAGGCAGGGAACAGTAAACAATATGCAATAAAACAAGTAGGGTAAGTCTTAATTTTATGATCCCATTTTCTTCATCTTCAACCCCCCCCCCCCCCCCCCCTCCCCGCCTTAAATTCAAATCTTTGCCAAGTCATTACTGTGATGACGGAGGGGTTGTTGGCCTGCGCTTGTTTTACCCCAAATTCAAATCTTTGCCAAGTCATTACTGTGATGACGGAGGGGTTGTTGGCCTGCGCTTGTTTTACCCCACTATTAGATTGTTCGTCTTTGTATTCGTCTGACTTTATTCAAGTTTGAAAGGCTGTGCCAGTCTTGAATAAAAGTTAGTTATGTTAGGTTTTCTTATTGGAGCAAGACTTACCCTACTTGATTATTGCTGACTGATGTTCAGTCAATATTTTTGTCCCCATCCACTAAAAATAGTAACATCGTCTGGTTGGTAGAAAGAGCCTTGGGCAGTGTACATCCTTACAACCATCATACAGGTAGTTTGACATGGTGTAAACTGGTGGGGGGGGGAGGGGGGGGGGGGGAGGGTTCCGTGATTAGCGGAGAAAGGGGAGGAAAAGTAGAGGGAGTGGGGGGGGGGTGCCTGGTTGTGATTGATCAACCTCATTCAAATGGAATGGATGTGACCAGAAAAAAGTGTGAAATGGGAGGAGGAGGAGTGACGGGCGTGGGGGTGAGGAGGGGGGGGGGGGGGGGGGGGGGGAGGGGGGGGGGGGGCGGGGGGGGGATTAGAAGACTGGAGGTGGTGATAGGTGATGATTGTAGACTTGGGGTGATGATTGCAAACTTGGGGCGATGTTTTCAATCAGGGATGTGATGTTTTTGACCGAGGGTAATGACACTGCCTCAGATGGAAGACACTTTTGATCACTGGGTTTTAGGAGCAAACTTTACACCGCGTTTTTGTTTGTTTGTTTGTTTGTTTGTTTTTAGCGCGCACACCCCCCCCCCCCCCCCCCCCCCCCCCCCCCCCCCTTGCTGGAGTGGGTTCTTGGGGTCGCGCGTTCGAATTTGCGGACAAGTTTGACGTCGTGAGGTGAATTTGGACTGGATGAGAGGCATCTGCCGTGGCGGGAGGAAGGTGGGGAGCCGTGGGGTAGTGGGGGTGAAACCAAGGCAGTTCAGGAGAAGGATGTGGTCAAGAGCTCAGCTTTGTCTCTGTCTCTGTCTCTCTCTCTCTCCTCTCTCTCTCTCTCCTCTCTCTCTCTCTCTCTCTCTCTCTCTCTCTCTCTCTCTCTCTCTCATGTGTCTGATGAGCCATGATTACTTGATTTCCATGTGTTCATGAGTACGTGAATGCTAACAATATTTCATGGACATCACATTCTCTCTCTCTCTCTCTCTCTCTCTCTCTCTCTCTCTCTCTCTCTCTCTCTCATGTGTCTGATGAGCCATGATTACTTGATTTCCATGTGTTCATGAGTACGTGAATGCTAACAGTATTTCATGGACATCACATTCTCTCTCTCTCTCTCTCTCTCTCTCTCTCTCTCTCTCCTCTCTCTCTCTCTCTCTCTCTCTCTCTCATGTGTCGGATGAGCCATGATTACTTGATTTCCATGTGTTCATGAGTACGTGAATGCTAACAGTATTTCATGGACATCACATTCTCTCTCTCTCTCTCTCTCTCTCCTCTCTCTCTCTCTCTCTCTCTCTCTCTCTCTCTCTCTCTCTCTCATATGTGTCTGATGAGCCATGATTACTTGATTTCCATGTGTTCATGAGTACGTGAATGCTAACAGTATTTCATGGACATCACATTCTCTCTCTCTCTCTCTCTCTCTCTCTCTCTCTCTCTTCTCTCTCTCTCTCTCTCTCTCTCTCTCATCATGTGTCTGATGAGCCATGAATACTTGATTTCCATGTGTTCATGAGTACGTGAATGCTAACAGTATTTCATGGACATCACATTTTCTCTTCCCCCCCCTCTCTCTCTCTCTCTCCCCCCCCCCCCCCTCTCTCTCTCTCTCTCTCTCTCTCTCTCTTTCCTTAGGATAAGGGATTTTTGCCGACAAATGCCGCTGTCACACGTTACCCCTTTGACGGAAGGAGAAAAGCCTTATGATTCATAAACTGTTCCAGCTTCGGCTCTGATTCTCTCTCTCTCTCTCTCTCTCTCTCTCTCTCTCTCTCTCTCTCCGCAATGGCATCCTGACCACCTACGGGTGTTCATAGGTGCATTTCCTCTCACATTTCTTTTGACTTTCAGCTGCTGCACTCTGAGACAGCATCGCGATAAACGCCCTCACAGACACCCTCTCTAATTGAATATCAGCCTCACTATTTGCATGTCTGCTTGCCTTCCTGTCTTGGCTGAATGTTGGAAAGAAGATAGATTTAAAATGCAGGTCGTTCACACCATTTCAAAAAAAATGCATCCGCCTTAGCTGGAACGATTCGTGTGTCACTGCCTTTAGGCCAGGTGGATAACAACGGTTCCTTGACAGGTATGTGAAGAAAAATGGACCTTTTATCGACTCCTAACCTTAATCTCAGCTTAGCTCCCCAGATCAGTTCAACGGCAAACTTGATGTTGCTAGGAGTCAGGGGATGAATGCGTCAGTGCCGCCGACGAGTTAATGATGATGAATAGGGGGGTCATTTGTCCATAGACCCGTCCAGTCGTGTGGTCAGTCTGTCGCCCGTGAAGCTCGGTATTTGTGTAGGAACTAATGGTGGGCGCAGCCATGTCGAAGTTGACGTTTTTCATACATTAAAGCTTTACCCAGTCGATGGGGAGGGAGAGTATTGAGTTGTCGGGGTCAGGGACGGGTGGTGTGACAGATTGAGAGTGGACAGGTGAGTGGGTCAGTGTCGACTAGGAGCAGACACCGATTTACAGAGAATGAAGAAACGGCTCGGTGAATGTTCTCACTGACATTCTCCGACGTTTGCGCGCTCTGAACTCGTGTATGTGAACACACACATGCATGCATGACTACGTACCCAAGAAACTATATGTCTTACACCCAGAGGATCATACCCGCATTCTAATTTGTAGGATCATACCCGCATTCGTATAAATTACCTGGAGGATTATAATGACTGTGTACGTAGAAATGATGTGGTCTTACACATGGAGGCTGACGGTGACCACGTGGGTTGGAATTAATCACGTGGTCTTTCGCTTGAAGAATTACGATGACTACGTATGTAGAAATCACTCAGTCTTAAACCTGGGAGATTCCAGTACGCACGTAGAAGTAACTTAATCTTACACCTTACGTAGTCTTACACCGGGGAGGGGGGCGAGGTGAGGGGGAAGGACGGTGATTTTGTGAAGTTGATTTAATTGCAACACGCAGGTCCAATTCCACAGCTGCCTGACGGGAACATGTATGCAATCCTACCTCAGAACGTGAAGGCTGTCAACACTGCTGTGTCCCATGACCACACATCATGCCACCCAAAAAAATGGCATCACCGACGACGTTAACGTCCCACGAAAAATCCGCGGAATTGAGTCACCGCGGTGTGAGACCGCTCCGACCCTCACCCCCGTTTGCTCTCCCCCCCCCCCCCCCCCTCCTCCTCCCTTTCCACCTTTTCCGCGCCCTACCGTCCGCTGCTAGTCCAAGGTCAACGGACTAAGGCTGGCGCGGTTTGAAGTTCGGAAATTCCAGCACCGGCGGAATACAACGGGCCCACTGCTAGTCTGTGTTGAGCCGTGGTACGCATTGGCGCCCCGTGGCACAGACAGAGACTGATACGAGTAACTCCGTATTTGCTGTTGTTTGTTTGGCGTTGGGGAGTGGAGAGAGAGAGAGAGGGGGGGGGGGGGTCGCTATTGTAGGTTCGAACGAAACAGAAAATGACGAGGAAAGAAAAAAACAAGTGGTGGGAGATTATGGAGAAGGAAAAGCTGGAAAGCAAATTTAAACAGATGCGGGAAGCTCTGTTAAGAAAAAGAGGAGAAGAAAACAACAACAAAAATAAACACACAAAAAAGAGAAGAAAAGAAAAGAACGAAAACCTGACAGCACCAAGTGTTGGACCACGATGTGCAACTACCGAAATAAATCACGGAACTCTGGCGGTGACAGAAATTGGTGCAGGAAGAGAGCATGTTGAAAACCAATTGGAAGAGCCAGTAAGTCAGCCTGCATCCTGATCCCACTGGTTCCCTCGGCACGTCCTCAGAAGTTGTCTGGATACCACAGGTACACCAACATACAGAAGAGACAGAGTCCCAACAAGCAATCAGAAAATCAAAAACGGGCAGAACAACGGGTCTGAACGAAGATTATCTTGAAATCATCCGAAAATCTGGTAAGTTCGTTCCTGTTAAAAACTGGTTAACAAGCTGTATGTCGGCGGCTGTTCAGATGATTGAACACGTTGCGTTCTTCTTCCATTATTTACACACACACACAAAGCGGCACAAACAGTCCAGAGAACTACCGAGGGATCTCACTGCCGAGCAGTATCAGCAAAGTATTCACATTAGTTTTAAACAATGGATTTTACGAATGGGCTGAACACGAAGAGAAGACATCAAGAAAAAAAAAACTGGCGTCTGTGATTTAGCTTCACTTTTGACAATATCTTTCTCACATAACAATGATCTAGTCATGAATGAACGAAAAGCAGAAGAGCAAGTTGTATGTGGCTTTTGTAGATAATAGGAAAGCCATCAACATTGTTAACCAAGAAGACCTCTGGAAAGCGCTAAGAAAACAAAATGAGAACAGTCACAGACAATGTTACGTATATTTTGAGGTGCATACAGAGCTATGCATTCATATATCAGATGGGGACCTGAATTGCCTGAATGTTTCTTTTCATATCTGAATGGTCTGAAACGGGTTGCTGTCTTCCCCCCCCCCCCCCCCCCCTCCCCCACCATCTACGCTATGAAAAGAAGAAAAGAAACTCGCCCCAGAAGATCCATAATCAGGCAAAAAAGCGCTACTAATCTTCAAATCTCTCTCTCCCTCTCTCCCTCTCCCTCCCCCCCCTCTCTCTCTCTCTCTCTCTCTCTCTCTCTCTCTCTCTCTCTCTCTTGTTACTGTATGTCTGTCTCTCTCTCGTTCTCTCTCTCTCTCTCTCTCTCTCTCTCTCTCTCTCTCTCTCTCTCTCTCTCTCTCTCTCTCTCTCTCTCTCTCTCTCTCTCTCTCTCTCTCTCTCTCTCTCTCTCTCTCTCTCTCTCTCTCTCTCTGTTTTGGAGATCATCGGTTCGAATCTTATCAGTGGCATTTACTCGCGGGATTTTTCGATTCTGCTTGGCTCAAATCAAGAGCTGAGTACTTTGGACCGCAACGGGAAGAGTGGAAACATAAACGTGAGTTGCTCTCTTCATGCATATTTTTTTTTCTGAAAGTGCTGCTCAAATTTCAAGGTCGTCAGTGTGGGACAGTTCATGGGCATTGTCGTTGGACGTATGTGCTGCCACCCTCTTGAGGGGGTACCCTCACTCACGCTGGCTCCGTGACCAAGCAGTTGTCGTCAGCAGGGTGGTGTCTGGTGCATGTTAGAGTAGAACAGGCACCGCTGGAGGCTCCGTGACCAAGCAGTTGTCAGCAGGGTGGTGTCTAGTGCATGTTAGAGTAGAACAGGCACCGCTGGAGGCTCCGTGACCAAGCAGTTGTCAGCAGGGTGGTGTCTGGTGCATGTTAGAGTAGACCAGGCACCGCTGGACTCTACCAGAACTGACTCGACAAGCAGTGCAGCGTTTTCACCCAGATGGATTGCTTCGTGATCACTCGACACGGAATGCTCCTTGAGGACGGCCAGTGCTAGGGCTGCGACAGGACAACCTTGGGTGTGGCCGTGGGAAGAGGAGCCGCAGTGAGCGGCATTGGAGTGATGCCACTGGGGGTACATGGAAGACGAGACAGCAAAAGAATATGGTAAATGATTGGATGAATTGATAACTGAATAAAAGTAAACGATATCGAGCGATATTGACTGGATGGCACGGGAAACGACTGAATGAAGCGCCAGCTGGTAGCTCTTCAGTCGGCACTACCCAGGTAGGCAGCCTGTTGTGTAAACGAGTGTGGATTGTAAAGCGCTTAGAGCTTGCTCTCTAGCCGAGAATAGGCGCTATATAAGTATTCATTATTATTATTATTATTATTATTATTATTATTATTATTATTAAATGAACAAAATGCAAACATGCCTACATGCATGCATACATACATACTTACATGAATGCATACAAACATACATACATTCATAAATACATCAGTAAACAAATGAATAAATCCATGATAGATGGCAGTAAATTGTAACTCTTTGATCGGTTAAAAGATTTGGACCTGGACCGTTTACAAAGTTAAATATGTTGTCAGTGAGCGTACACGTAGTCGGCGGATGTTAACTTGGTGAACTTTTTGTGTTGCCGCCTTTTCACTTTCGTGTTTGGGTTGTTTGTGCTTTGCATGTCTACCGTTTATGGCCTAGTATGATAACTTTTCTGTCCTTTGTCTCGTTCACACACACACATACACACACACACACACACACACACACACGCACGCACGCACGCACGCACGCACGCACGCACACACACGCACGCACGCACGCACGCACGCACGCACGCACACACACACACACACACACACACACACACACACACACACACTTGTCCACAGAGACCTGACAGAAAGAGAAGTGGGGAGATGAGAGACAGGGACAAGCAGGGATGGGTTGAGAGAGGCGTGAAGGTGAAGAGGTTGATAAGGGGAGGGAGAGGGGGAGGAGAGGAATTTCCCAAACGATTTTGGTGTTGAACAAAAAAAATGAACTCCTAGCGTGAAATCTCGGTG
This sequence comes from Conus ventricosus, assembly GCA_018398815.1. Classification (NCBI taxonomy): domain Eukaryota; kingdom Metazoa; phylum Mollusca; class Gastropoda; order Neogastropoda; family Conidae; genus Conus; species Conus ventricosus. The sequence continues at coordinate 78,708,616 of CM031612.1, forward strand.
AGAGGAAAAGCACAGACGGCGCCTGGGTGGTCTCCGCCGTGTCAGTCCGAGGCTGACTGGGTTGTCGGGCCAGTTTGTCTGTTTACCCCAAACAAACATCTACTCAGAGGGATTCGTCGGAACAGTGGGTCAAGGGCGACGAAGGGCACATCGCTTCAGTCAAAATACCTCGCAAAGTTTTCTCCCTTGTCCTGTGCCTTTTGGCGTTTGTGTGTAGATGTGTGTGTGTGCGCGTGTTGTGTGCGTGCTTGCGCACGTGAGTGTGTGTGTGTGCCTGGGCGCGCGCGCGTGTTTGAATGTGTGTGTGTAAGTGTGCGTGTGTGTGTGTGTGTGTGTGTGTGTGTGTGTGTGTGTGTGTGTGTGTGTGTGTGTGTGTGCGTGCGTGCTCGCGTGCGAGAGCGCAAGCATACGTATGTGTGTGTGAATGTGCTCTGTGTGTGTGTGTGTGTGTGTGTGTGTGTGTGTGTGTGTGTGTGTGTGTGAGATTGAGTGCGTGTGTGTGTGTGCGTGGTGCATGAATATGTTTGTGTATGTGCGTGCGTGCGAGTGCGTATGCATACGTGTGTATGTGTGGGTGTACGCTTTAGTTTGTCGACTCTCTCTCTCTCTCTCTCTCTCTCTCTCTCTCTCTCTCTCTCTCTCTCTCTCTCTCTCTCTCTCTCTCTTCTCTCTCCCTGGCGTCCGAAACGGGAGGCTGTTACTGTTCGTGGCTTCGGCTAGAAGCTTTTGTATCCCTTCGTCCATCCAGGTCTTAAGCCGTCCCGAAGTCGTTTTCTTGAGACCGTTATTACACGGGCTTCAGACACACACACACACACACACACACACACACACACACACACACACACACACACACACACACACACACAAGCACACACGCACGCACACTCTGTCTCTCTCTCATTCTCCCCCCTCTCTCTCTCTTCCTCTCTCTCTCTCTCTCTGTCTCTCTCTCTCTCACACACACACACACACACAGTTTGATGCAATAAAAAAAATCTGCAGTACAATACACGTTGATGCAATAGAAAACAATGTAGTTTGATACAATAGAAAACAGAACAGTACAAGTACAGTTTGATGCAATGGAAAACAATAATAATGTATAATACTTATATAGCGCATTTCTTGTTGTACAACTCAATGCGCTTACATCCACCATTTGCACTTATTCATACAATATTCATGCACACAGCAAAAAGAAAATACACAATGGCAGACGCACCTACATGCATAAACTGCCTCACCGAACTAGTTGTGGAGAAATTTAGGAGAGATCCAGTCATCGACAGAAGAGAATAGGCCTTTTTGAAGAGGTAAGTTTTGAGCTGAGATTTAAAAGAAGAAAGAGTAGGCTGATTACGAATACAATACAGTTTGATGCAATAGAAAACAATACAGTTTGATGCAATAGAAAACAATATAGTACAGTACAGTTTGATGCAATAGAAAACAGTACACAACAATATAGTTTGATCCAATAGAAAACAATATAGTTTGATGCAACAGAAAACAGTACACTACAATATAGTTTGATCCAATAGAAAACAATATAGTTTGATCCAATAGAAAACAATATAGTTTGATGCAATATAAAACAATATAGTTTGATGCAATAGAAAACAATATAGTTTGATGCAATAGAAAACAATATAGTTTGATCCAACAGAAAACAATATAGTTTGATGCAATAGAAAACAATATAGTTTGATGCAATGGAAAACAGAACAGTACAAGTACAGTTTGATGCAATAGAAAACAGTACAGTACAATACAGTTTGATGCAATAGAAAGTACAGTACAATACAGTTTGATACAATAGAAAACAGTACACTACAATATAGTTTGATCCAATAGAAAACAATATGGTTTGATGCAACAGAAAACAGTACACTACAATATAGTTTGATCCAATAGATAACAATATAGTTTGATGCAATAGAAAACAATATAGTTTGATGCAATAGAAAACAATAAAGTTTGATGCAACAGAAAACAATATAGTTTGATGCAATGGAAAACAGAACAGTGCAAGTACAGTTTGATGCAATAGAAAACAGTACAGCACAATACAGTTTGATGCAATAGAAAATACAGTACAATACAGTTTGATACAATAGAAAACAATACAGTACAATACAGTTTGTTGCAATTGAAATCAATACGGAACAGTACAGTTTGATGCAATAGAAAACAGTACACTAGAATATAGTTTGATGCAATAGAAAACAATATAGTTTGATGCAATAGAAAACAATGTAGTTTGATGCAATAGAAAACAATATAGGTTCATGCAATAGAAAACAGTGCACTACAATATAGTTTGATGCAATAGAAAACAGTACACTACAATATAGTTTGATGCAATAGAAAACAGTACACTACAATATAGTTTGATGCAATAGAAAACAATGTAGTTTGATGCAATAGAAAACAATATAGTTTGATGCAATAGAAAACATTGTAGTTTGATGCGATAGAAAACAATGTAGTTTGATGCAATAGAAAACAATGTAGTTTGATGCAATAGAAAACAATATAGTTTGATGCAATAGAAAACAGTGCACTACAATATAGTTTAATGCAATAGAAAACAGTACACTACAATAGAGTTTGATGCAATAGAAAACAAGACACTACAATAGAGTTTGATGCAATAGAAAGCAATGTAGTTTGATGCAATAGAAAACAATATAGTTTGAGGCAATAGAAAACAATATAGTTTGATGCAATAGAAAACAGTATAGTATGATGCAATGGAAAACAATATAGTTTGATGCAATAGAAAATAATTATAGTTTAATGCAATAGAAAACAATGTATTTTGATGCAATAGAAAACAGTACAATACAGTTTGATGCAATAGAAAAGAGTACAGTACAATATAGCTTGAGGCAATAGAAAACAATATAGTTTGATGCAATAGAAAACAGTACAGCACAATACTGTTTGATGCAATAGAAAACAATACAGTACAATACAGTTTGATGCAATAGAAAACAGTGCAGCACAATACAGTTTGATGCAGTGGAAAACAATACAGTACAATATAGTTTGATGCAATAGAAGACAGTATAGTTTGATGCAATAGAAAACATTATAGTTTGATGCAGTAGAAAACAATATAGTTTGATGCAATAGAAAACATTATAGTTTGATGCAGTAGAAAACAGTATAGTTTGATGCAATAGAAAACATTATAGTTTGATGCAGTTAAAAACAATATAGTTTGATGCAATAGAAAACAGTACAGCACAATATAGTTTGATGCAATAGAAAACAGTACAGCACAATAAAGTTTGATGCAATAGAAAACAGTACAGTACAATGCCGTTTGATGCAATAGAAAACATTATAGTTTGATGCAATAGAAAACAGTACAGTACAATATAATTTGATGCAATAGAAAACAATACAGTACAATATAGTTTGATGCAATAGAAAACAGTACAGTACAATATAGTTTGATGCAATAGAAAACAGTACAGTACAATATAGTTTGATGCAGTAGAAAGCAGTACAGTACAATATAGTTTGATGCAATAGAAAACAATACAGCACAATATAGTTTGATGTAATAGAAAACAGTACAGCGCAATATAGTTTGATGCAATAGAAAACAATACAGTACAATACAGTTTGATGCAATAGAAAACAGTACAGTACAATATAGTTTGATGCAATAGAAAACGATACAGTACAATATAGTTTGATGTAATAGAAAACAGTACAGCGCAATATAGTTTGATGCAATAGAAAACAGTTCAGTACAATATAGTTTGATGCAATAGAAAACAGTACAGTACAATATAGTTTGATGTAATAGAAAACAATACAGTACAATATACTTTGATGCAATAGTAAACAGTACAGTACAATATAGTTTGATGCAATAGAAAACAATACAGTACAATATAGTTTGATGCAATAGAAAACAGTACAGTACATAGATTGATGCAATAGAAAACAATACAGTACAATATAGTTTGATGCAATAGAAAACAATACAGTACAATATAGTTTGATGTAATAGAAAACAGTACAGTACAATATAGTTTGATGCAATAGAAAACAGTACAGTACAATACAGTTTGATGCAATAGAAAACAGTACAGCACAGTATAGTTTGATGCAATAGAAAACAGTACAGTACAATACAGTTTGATGCAATGGAAAACAATATAGTTTGATGCAATGGAAAACAGTACAGCACAATATAGTTTGATGCAATAGAAAACAATACAGTACAATATAGTTTGATGCAATAGAAAACAGTACAGTACAATATAGTTTGATGCAATAGAAAACAGTACAGTACAATATAGTTTTATGTAATAGAAAGCAATACAGTACAATATAGTTTGATGCAATAGTAAACAGTACAGTACAATATAGTTTGATGCAATAGAAAACAATACAGTATAATATAGTTTGATGCAATAGAAAACAGTACAGTGCAATATAGTTTGATGCAATAGAAAACAATGCAGTACAATATAGTTTGATGCAATAGAAAACAGTACAGTACAATATAGTTTGATGCAATAGAAAACAGTACAGTACAATATAGTTTGATGTAATAGAAAACAGTACAGTACAATATAGTTTGATGCAATAGAAAACAGTACAGTACAATACAGTTTGATGCAATAGAAAACAGTACAGCACAATATAGTTTGATGCAATAGAAAACAGTACAGTACAATACAGTTTGATGCAATAGAAAACAATACAGTACAATGCAGTTTGATGCAATAGAAAACAATACAGTACAATACAGTTTGATGCAATAGAAAACAGCACGGTACAATACGACTTGACGCAACAGTTTTGAATACGATGCAATTCGACGATAGACAGCAGGACAACACGGTGCAACACTCTGTGATGCGGTAAAAGTAAACAAGACGGCACAAGGGAATAGAATGGGATGCCATAGAAACCAGTACAGCACGCAGTACGGCAGAGGACCGTTTCAACGCCACCACACTATAGCAAGGATCCTGGAGCAGTAATGCATTCACACTGACTGCAAGGGTCCCAGGGCCCACCAAGGTTCTAGCTAGCTCCAGCTAGACCCGCTGCTATAGCTAGCGTAACACAACACAGAACGATGCGCTAGGAAAAAAAAAAAAAAAAAAAAGAAAAACTACCAAGATGATAAAGCAGTACCCTTTTAGTGGCCCAGGTACATCTAGGTCAAAGTGACCCAATTATAAGGTTCAGTGGAGCGTGAAACGGGTGGCGAGGCAGGTAATAGTGTTCAGTTTCACGTCCACGTCCACCTAAGATGACACGTCTTACGGAGATAACAATCCCAAACGAATGGGCAAGACGGGGGGGGGGGGGGGGGGGGGGGGGGGGGGTACGATTCATACTGCACGTTACTACCAGAACGACAACTCTTTAGAGGGGCGCAGTGAAATGGCGATGTTTACTACGTTGGGCGCCAGAGTGATTCGAACTGGCAGCGTTTGACAGAGAACTCGGAGTTCTATCACTGAGCCACCCGGACCGCGTAGAGCTCAGGTGGGCCACTTTGCCTTTATCGCTCCGAACTCGGGTCATGGCCGGTGCTGAGGCTTTCAAGTGGAATTCTTTCGGCGAAGTATGTTAATTTATGTGTTCGTGCCTTCTTGTGAATCATTTCATGTGCTGAGGGCAGTCGTTCGGTAGCTTTGAAAAAAAGAGAGAGACGGAGAGAGAGAGAGAGTCGAAGTCAGTCCATTTATTTTCATGGCCTTTGTGACTTGACCAGTGTTTTGAGACTGACAGAGAGAAGCAGGAAAGTGTGTGAGTGTGTATGTATGTGTGTGTGTGTGAGAGAGAAAGAGAGAGGGAGAGGGAGAGAGATTGAATGAAAGCGTCAGTCGTGGTCAAATATTTATTTTCAAAGATATATATATATATAATATATATATATATATATATATATATTATATATATATATATATATATATATATAATCTATTTGATAATTTCAGAATCAAGAGAAATTTAGATACGATTGTGTAGCCAGTAGGCTAAAGATGATTAATGTAATAAGCAAACAAAAAACGAGACGAAAACTTAAAGAAAAGGAAAGGGGGTGTGGAGATGGGAGTAGATAAGTAGGGTTTGAGGAATGGGAAAGAAAGGACCGACTGGACAAGGTACAAGCCGATGGGCGTGTTTTATAATACATCATTTCTAAATACAGAAATCTTTCAAAACTGCGTAACTTCCGAAACCAGCAATACATTTTCGACGACTTATAGAGGGAGGAAATGGTCTCGTCTGTGAATAATGAAGTAAAACGTGCTCACCTGTCGATTTTGCATTACAGATGCAAATCCTTTCTTTCAGTGCTTTGTAGATGGAGAATATCAAAATAATTTGAACACTAAACCTTTGATAAGCCTACTCGGACTTTTAACAAAGAAGTATTTTCTTGTCTCAGAACGAGGAGGAAAATCTCTGCCAGTCTGACTTTTTTTATGTGAAGTTGCGAGTTCCCGTTCTTGATAACAGTTCAACAACGTTTGAAAATAGTCCTTGCAAGACCGTCAGCACACTTATTATGAGCAATCCCACAAACGAAAGAATCCAACAGAACTCGAATTTTTGTTCGTTGTAGTTGAATGCAGTGGATCAAATGCATTTATAAAAAAATACTAGGTTTACGAAACTCTGATAAAATAATTTGCCAAACGGAGTCCACACGAAAGAAAATTTAGAGCAAATTCAGTCGTCAATCGAACGAAAGTGACAAAGCCATGACAGTTTCAATATCAGCTCTGCTTTGGAAAATTTGACAAAGCTTTTCGGCAAAATTTCTCAGCATCTAAGATGGGATCATAAACGTGGAGATTTTCCCGCACCGAACCGTTTAAGTAAGTCCAGGGCCCAGCTCTCTCTCTCTCTCTCTCTCTCTCTCTCTCTCTCTCTGTGTTTGTGCGCGTGCGAGCGCGCGCCTATCTGTATGTGAGAGAGAGAGAGAGAGACTAGGTTAACATTTAAATGGTGCATTGAATAACCAACCTATTGACAGTTTTTGCATTAAGTCACCTCTAACAAAACCATCAGCGCCTCTCCCTCCCTCCCTCCCTCCCTCTCTCTCTCTCTCTCAAAAGTACGGGGTGGGAGGTACATGAACGTGGAAGAGCGTGCGAGTGTGCACGAGAGCATAATGTGTTCGAAATAATACGTAAATTGCATAGAACGCGCTCATAATTACAAGCGTTTGACCTCCTTGTCTAAGAGCTGGAACGCTATGCGGACGAGAAAAAAGTTTTGTCATTGTCCTCCGCCCCGCCCCCTTCTCTCTCTCTCTCTCTCTCTCTCTCTCTCTCTCTCTCTCTCTCTCTCTGTCCGTCTGTCTGTGTCTGTCTCTTTCTCTGTCTCTCTTTCTCTCTCTCTGTCTGTCTCTCTCTCCCTGTCTGTCTCCCTTTTGCTCTCTCTCTCTCTCTCTCTCTCTCTCTCTCTCTCTCTCCTGTCTGTCTCGCTGTACGTCCGTTTCTATGTCTCTCTCTCTCTCTCTCTCTCTCTCTCTCTCTCTCTCTCTGTGTATATGTGTGTGTCTCTGTCTGTCTGTCTCTCTCTCGCTCTCTCTATCTCTCCCCCCCCCTCCACCCCTTCGTCCGGAATCAGATAAGGCAGCTTGTATTCAGCCATGTAGGGACGCACACCCACCACGTTTTCAGGACGACTTCCACAAATGCTCAGGAAAAAGAGAATCGTCCATAATGTTCAGCTGAGTCTATTATCACAGCGGTTGTAATCCGTGCAAATAGCACGAATAGAAGCAACTGACGGTTATTGCACATTATCACGGTGACAAATGTCTTCCGGACAGCAGTGGGTATCGTTTGACCGAAGAGAGGATTTCTTAACTCCTTTTGAATGTTTGGGTGGTTAAGTCCCCCCGAGTGTCTAGAGTGTAAACGTCGCTTCCTCCGTTCTGCCGCTTTCGTAGACAGCAGTTCATATTTCAGGTAGAAACACGTGTTGGGTGAACAGCCAACATTCTCTCTCTCTCTCTCTCTCTCTCTCTCCTCTCTCTCTCTCTCTCTCTCTCTCTCTCTTCTCTCTCTCTCCTCTCTCTCTCTCTCTCTCTCTTGACCTGCAAACACAGATAAACAGTTTGTATGGCGCAGCGTTAGCACTACGTTTGAGGGTGAATATGAGTGAAAGTAATGTTGTTGTATTTAGCTGAGAGGGTTGTTTATCTGCTAGCGAGAAATGGACTTAACAACGGAATAATAATGCCTGTTGTTTACGTGTACAAATACCTAGGAATATACTTCTCTACAAGGCTTAGTTTGTAGCCGCGTGCAATAACCTTTCCAGCCGAGCCGAGAATGCTATGTTGTGCTTTTTGCAAAAACTATATAAGTTGAAAAATAATTCTCTGAACACATTTCTAAAAATTGTTCGACTCAGAGATTCAGCCAGTGATTCAGTACGGTGCGGAAATTATGGGGACTGGAAATGCAGCATTCAGTTCAGTTCAAGCCATCAGCTCCACTGGAACAAAGGCCATCAACAACAATCCCCCAGCGCGCCCTGTCCTGGGCTGCCCTTTCCAATTTTCTCCAGGTGTACCCCGCTCTCTTCCTCTCTGCATCCAGTCTCTCCTCATTGCATTGCGAAAAAGTACATTTGTTTGCGCTGAACGTCTTTTAGGTTTCGACTTTCGAACACCAAATGATTTGGTGTATTGAGAAACGAACAGGTATCCTATTTACATAAATTCTGTTATAATATGTGTTAGGTTTTGGTTAAAATTAACAAAATGGATGCGCGTAGATTACCACATAAGGCTTATTTTTATGTTGTTTGATTTGGGCGAACGTGATAAAAGAAACTGGGCTTCAAATGTTCGTTGTAATTACAAATGTATGGATTTGTTTTTGTCTGGTTGAACCAAGGGGCTGATGCAATTGATGATTTTCTCCGAATCTTTAGAGATAGATTAATTACGGGCAGATGGCAAGAATGGAATAATCATATTAGTAATAGTGAAAACTTTAATGTTTACAGGACTTTTTGCACTGTGCCTAATGTAAAAAAATTTCTATTACTTAATCTGGGTAACTACTAGATTCAGACTTGGTATTTCTAAAATTGCTGCGCATTATTATCGTCACCGATTCCATAGCGAAGAAGAATCAATATGCCAGCTACGCAGAGAGGAGATAGAAAGTGAAGTGCATTTTGTGTAAAGTTGTCCTGTCGTACAAAACTTATTGTTGAAGTATCATAAAGTCCCAAATCATTTCAGATTAACACTTCTTTTGGCATGTACTCATGAAAAATAGTCAGAAATGTGTCGATTTATCTATCTAAAGCTTTCAAATTGCGATCCCTTACATGTTATCTTCAGATAGTTTCTGAATTCACGTCGTTTATATCTGTGTCTAGTTCTTATGGTGCTCCTATGACTGTATTTTTCTTGTTACCCCTTCATGAGGTGCAAAGGCCTAAAATGAATAAATTATCTTGACTCTCTCTCTCTCTCTCTCTCTCTCTCTCTCTCTCTCTCTCTCAAGGCCTAAAATGAATAAATTATCTTGACTCTCTCTCTCTCTCTCTCTCTCTCTCTCTCTCTCTGTCTGTGTGTGTGGGGGGGGGGGGGAGAACATGTGTGCGTCTGAGTGGTATGTAAGAGCGTGCGCGTTTATTGGGTGGGAGGGAGTAGGAGAGGGGGGCGGGGAGGTTTAGTTAAATGACTGAGCAGTGCGTGCTCACTCCTGCCTCGTTTTGAGATTCAGACTGTCGTGCCGTGAGCAATGTCTTGACTCACTCCTGCATCGTTTTGAGATTTAAAACTGTCGTGCCGTGAACAATGTCTTGAACAGTGGAAGCATGGAGTTTCCTGTCCCATATGTTTTTTTTCTTTATCATGCGACGCTCACTCGTTCTCACAACTTTTGACAGTTTAAACTCTCTCTCTCCTCTCTCTCTCTCTCTCTCTCTCTCTCTCTCTCTCTCTCTCTCTCTCTCTCTCTCTCTCTCCCCTCTCTCTCTCTCTCTCTCTCTCTCTCTCTCCCCTCCCTCTCTCTCCCTCTCTCTCCCACCTCTTCACGTATGTCCAGTTTTGTGTGTGTGTGTGTGTGTGTGTGTGTGTGTGTGTATGCGTGTGTGTGTGTGAGTGTGTGTGTGTGTGTGTGTGTGTGTAATACGTTGTAATGAGATTGCTTACTTTTTTCTATTTTTAAAAAATTGTTGTTTTTCTTATTGCTGTGTTTGATTTTGTTAGTCGATGTAATTGTTCCTTTTTGTTTATTGTTATTTTTGAGGGCATAGTGTTAAAAAAGCTTTCAGCGTATCTATTCACCCTCATTAAATATTTCGAGTTTCTCTCTCTCTCTCTCTCTCTCTCTCTCTCTCTCTCTCTCTCTCTCTCTCTCTCTCTCTCTGTCATTTTACTTTTTTTTTTTAATATATATTTTATTTTTAATTCCGTATCGTATTGTGTTCTAGTCACTTTTTGCATGCTTCTTCTGTTGCCTCATCTTATTTTGCATTGTTGATCCTACTCGGCGAGGACTGGATGTAAAAAAAAAAAAAAAATTTAAGCACAAAAAAGCACATCAGTGCTTATCTATTATCCTCGTAAATAAAGAATTTTGTCTTGTCTTGTCTTGTCTTGTCTCTCTGTGTCCCTAACACACAACTCTCTTTCTCTCTCTCTCTCTCTTTCTCTCTCTCTCCCCCAACCCCCCCCCCTCTCTCTCTCTCTCTCTCTCTCTCTCTCTCCCCCCACCTCTTCTCACTCTCTGCTCCCCCCCTTCTCACTCTCTGCCCCCCCCCCCCTCTCTCTCTCGTTCACCCGCTTCCCTCCCCTTCTCACCATACCCTGACATGAGCACGGTCCTTCGCATTGCGTGCCATTGTATTTGCCATTAAGACCAGGTGCACAGGACGTCAATGGAGGGGGTTTCCTCCCTTATTATATATCATCGTTTTAAAACGCCGTCGACTACACACACACGCACACACACGCGCGCGCGCGCGCCACAAAGGCGGGAAGAAGAGCCGAGACAAGTTAAGCGTCTTTCTAAGGCCTGTCATGCACTGTGCGTCGTTCTTCTTCAGCGCGGAGTGGTACGAGTGTATTGGACTTGGGTTTAGCTGTGTGATTCTCTGGAAGTCCCTTTCGTTCTCTCTCTCTCTCTCTCTCTCTCTCTCTCTCTGTCTCTGTCTCTCTCTCTCTGTCAGTCAAGTCAAGTCAATTTTATCTTTATTGAGGTTAAAGAATAAGCTTTACAGCCTTTTTTCATCCCGTCCTAAAAAAAAAAAAGAGACTACACATAATGACGAAAAGAGAAACGCGAAGCAGTGGATACGTAAAATCCAAAACTACACAATGTAGTGAAAACAGGGAAACAATGAACTATCACAGTCAATATTTTGGTGAACAATATACAACATATCAGACTAGGTACATGAAGACGTTTGAGAGAGAGAGAGAGAGAGAGAGAGAGAGAGAGAGAGAGAGTGCGTGTGTGTATGTGAACTGGCTAGATGAGTAGTGAGGGGTGTGCATAGTATTAATACTCAGTAACATCCGTCATATGACTGAGCGACGCTCTTGAAACCAGTTGTTACTTGCCATGTCGTCAGTGTAAAATGATTCATGCCTGATGAACACCACCTTAGACAGCTTGAGGTCACCGGTGTACATTTAAAAACAGATGCGTTTGGAGCGAATGACCAATTCAAACAGTGTACTTTTAACCATGTTACGCACTCTTCCTACTTGCCTTCAAGCATGCTTTAATGTCTCGAAGGTTTGTGCCTCTCTCTCTCTCTCTCTCTCTCTCTCTCTCTCTCTCTCTCTCTCTCTCTCTCTCACTTTGTGTGTGTGCGCGCGCGCGTTCTATGTGTGTTTGTGTGTATTATTTTTCCATGCGTATTGTGTGTGTTCATGCGTATGCACTTTGAGTTTTAGAGAAAACATGCGTCAAGTGTGTGTGTGTGCGTGCGTGGATATGGGGTGATGCCTGTATGTCTGTAGGAGGGTGGGTTGCGTGTGAGAGAGAGAGAGAGAGAGAGAGAGAGAAGAGAGAGGGGAGAGAGAGAGAGAGAGTCTGTCTGTCTGCATACATGCGTCTGCGTGCATACATGCGTGCTTGCGTCTGTGTGTTCTAACACGCGCATTTCTATCTCGAGTAGTCACGTCAACACCTGCGTGAATGTCTAGACATTGCGTTATCGTTTTCTCCATGGGATATCGCTGCCCCCTCCTCCCCTTCCATCTCTCTCTCTCTCTCTCTCTCTCTCTCTCTCTCTCTCTCTCTCTCTCTCTTTGTGTGTGTGCTCGCGCGCGTTCTATGTGTGTTTGTGAGTATTATTTTTGCATGCGTGTTGTGTGTGTTCATGCGTATGCACTTTGAGTTTTAGAGAAATCATGCGTCAAAGTGTGTGTGTGTGTGTGTGTGTGTGTGTGTGTGTGTGGGGTGTGTGCGTTCGTGCTTGGGTGCGTGGATATGGGGTGATGCTTGTATGTCTGTAGGGGGATGGGTTGCGTGTGTGTGTGTGAGAGAGAGAGAGAAGAGAGAGAGAGTGTGTGTGTGTCTGTCTGCGTACATGCGTGTGCGTGCATACATGCGAGCTTGCGTCTGTGTGTTCTAACACGCGCAGTTCTATCCCGAGTACTCACGTCAACACCTGCGTGAATGTCTAGACATTGCGTTATCGTTTTCTCCATGGGATATCGCCTGCCTCCCCCCCCCCCCCCATCTCTCTCTCTCTCTCTCTCTCTCTCTCTCTCTCTCTGTTCCCTCAAGCCACGTGTGTAGACGACACAGAGGGCTGGCGGCCTGTGTTTCAGCCTGGCTGATAGTCACGTTTGATGGTTATCACCAGAGAGGCGAGGGGTTACAGGGAGGACTTTTACCTGCAGGCTACAGCTGATGACGAAGGCAGACGTGTGTGTGTGTGTGTGTGTGTGTGTGGTGTGTGTGTGTGTGTGTGTGTGGGGAGGGGGTGGGGGTGGGGGAGCGAAATAAACCTGACGCGAGCTTGTGCGTTCTTGTTTCATCTAGATAGATAGACGTGTGTGTGTGTGTATGCGCGCGCGCGTGCTTGAGTGCGTGTGTATGTATGTGTGTGTGTGTTTGTATGTGTGTGGGAGCGTCCGCGTGTGCTTGAGTTTGTATGTGTTTGTGCGTGTGCGCGCATGCATGCGTGTGCGTTAGTGCGTGCGTTTGTGTGAGTGTGTGTGTGTGTGTTCGTGTGTATGTGTATGTGCGTGAGTTCATGTACGTGCGTGTGTATGTGTTCGAGTGCGTCTTTGTATGTGCGCGCGCGCGCGTTTGTGTGTGTGTGTGTGTGTGTGTGTGTGTGTGTGTGTGTGTGTGTGTGTAACTCGGTGTGACAGGAGACGAGAACACACGTCTGGCTTATAAGGGAAGTGGAGAAGAAAGATGGGTAGGAAATGGGGGGGGGGGGGGGGGGCGGCACGGAGGGGAGGAGGTATATCAAGATGAGAAGGGTGGGGGGAAAACGGAAAAGGAGGGGGGTGGGGAAGATTCTTTTTGCAGTTTATTCACCCCCTTGTCGTGGTTAGTTGGTTGCTCATCCGACAGTGTCCATCATTATTCACGTTGTCTCTGGAGTGCGTGTCACATGGCGACCCGTTGGTGATGACCGTAACAACCTGAACAGGTATGAATATTATAGCAACAATATTATAGTATTGCATGAAACACAGGGAAGTGAGATCTCATCACCCCTTTCAAGCCAGTGGGAGGCCCTGCCTGTTTCACGGGAGCAGGCCCGGTTCGCGCTGGCCGTTAATGACCGGTATGTATTTGACCGGTTGTGATTTTGCTCCTTCCAGACTCACAACGCCTGAGCAAGTCAGTCGGTGGTCCTTTCGAGCTGTCTGTCCAGGACGTCACTGGCCTGTCTGTTGAGTACCCCCCCCCCCCCCCCCCCCCCTCCCCACCCCCTGGAATGTGTTATGTAGAATGGTCATGGACAGAGTCGTGCCAGATGCATCTGTATCAAGGCCAGCTCGTGGCGCTTGACCACAACCTGAAA
>CM031612.1:78722746-78733257 GCA_018398815.1 Conus ventricosus
GAAATTGGTTTTTTCATTTTCTGTTATTGTCAACAAAATTTTTTGGAACAATGGGGGTGACTTTTCAATGGACTATAACATTACATGTGGGAAAAAGAAACTATGTTTTAACTATGTTTATTTTGTTTACATGTCTATTGAGAAACATTTGCACTTGGAAATATTCTCATTTTCATGAGGATTTTGAAACATATGATGTGAGACAAAGATCAAGGGAAAATGTGCTTCACATCTTAATGTATGAACACAATTTGTACTTTGAATTGGTATTATCCCTAATTGTTTTATCCATGTAATTTGTGAAATGTATTTTGTGAGATGTGGTGATCAATTATGAATGTTTTTTTTTAGAAAGATTGAAAGTTTGAAATATGCTATTTATGGTGGATCATGGTGATTGATTCTATACGTTGATTATTAATTTGGTGAATCATGTGCGATGTTACACATTTTGAGATTCATGGCTGAAGATGTGTTTAAGTGAAGTTGTATATCCTTTAAAAAATTTTCTGGAGAAAATTTTTTCATCCCAGGATGGGGGTGTCATGTGACGTAGCCTCACATCAAGGCATGTGACACTCCATCACATGTAGTTAGTGATATGAATCATTTCCCCGTGCCACAATTAAAGGAAGAATATTCATATGGCTTGACTAGTGTAGCGGGCGTCCCCAAAATAATTGTGAGTATGACTCATTCAAGAAACGAATGTGGTCATTGGGTGAAAGTGACCACTGAGTGAGAGTTTAACAAGGGCTGGTAAGGTAAGGTGCTGGTCACGTGTTGTGAACACTGAGTATGCACTCACTAGGAGAAGGGGGGAAAGAGTCAGTTTTAAACCCAGCAGATGGCCTAGAGACTCGAACCTGTCAGGACGGTGGTCCTCTTTGCTGACCAGTCATTACCAGCCCTTCACCCTTTTACCCTTCGCCCTTCACCCTTCACCTTTCACCCCGTGAGGTGGTTGAAGATGGCCATGGTGTGAGGAACACACTGGTAGTTCAGCCCCAGCAGGTACCAACTCCAGGGAGAGGAGTTGAAGCTCGTCGTTTTCCAAGAGACAGAAGAACATCCAGGAAGAGAGTCGAGACTCGTATCTCCAGGACAGGAGAATACGAGGGGGCAGTATATTGTCTCGGAGTAGACAGGGAATTGAGAAAGCAGGGAGCTTTTCTCATGAGGCAGGCAGGTCCTCAGTGATACGGGAGTTATGTATTCTCCTGGTTCGGATTTTTTGGATAAAGGAATGTGAAGGCCATAGCTTTATAGAAGCGGAACTAAATTATTTTATCTCTCAGTGTGAGGAGAGATACAGTGTAAAGGAAATACATGTGTGAAGATTGATTTGTCTCTCGGTGTGAGGAGAGATACATGTGTGCAGATTTATTTGTCTCTCAGTGTGGAGAGAGATACAGTTGTAAACTCTGTTTACAAGTGGTTGATGATTTAGTAAATTGTTTTCCTGAAGGAGAGGGGGAGAAGAAAAACATTCGGTAGTGCGCCTTTTGGTTGTTTGGAAAGATTGCGTGTGCGTATGGAGTAAATGCTGTCATGAATGCGGGTATGCAAGAGTGACAGTGTGACACCCCCCATCAAAATAAAACAAGCATCACAGTCAAAAATGAAACACGTTGAACACAGAACCGCGATCGCAGTCAAAATAGAAGAGTCGTTACAGTCAAATTAGTTCAGTCATTGAAGTCAAAACAGAACAGTCACCACAACCAAAGTGAACAGTCCACACAATCAAACAGAAACGATCATCACATTCAAACAGAACAATCACCGCAGTCAAAACAGAAATGTCATCACAGTAAGAACAATGAACAGAGAAGTGAAAACAGAAATGTCATCACAGTAAGAACAATGAAACAGAGAAGTGAAAACACTGAAAACAGAAATGTCATCACAGTAAGAACAATGAAACAGAGAAGTGAAAACAGACGTCATCACAGTAAGAACAATGAAACAGAGAAGTGAAAACAGACGTCATCACAGTAAGAACAATGAAACAGAGAAGTGAAAACAGAAATGTCATCACAGTAAGAACAATGAAACAGAGAAGTGAAAACAGACGTCATCACAGTAAGAACATGAAACAGAGAAGTGAAAACAGAAATGTCATCACAGTAAGAACAATGAAACAGAGAAGTGAAAACAGACGTCATCACAGTAAGAACAATGAAACAGAGAAGTGAAAACAGACGTCATCACAGTAAGAACAATGAAACAGAGAAGTGAAAACAGAAATGTCATCACAGTAAGAACAATGAAACAGAAGTGAAAACAGACGTCATCACAGTAAGAACAATGAAACAGAGAAGTGAAAACAGACGTCATCACAGTAAGAACAATGAAACAGAGAAGTGAAAACAGAAATGTCATCACAGTAAGAACAATGAAACGGAGAAGTGAAAACAGAAATGTCATCAGAGTCAAAATAGGACAGTCATCACAAGCAAACAGATCAGTCACCGTAGTCAAAATCAAAGTCAACACAGCCAAAAGTGAACAACTACCACATACAAAACAGTCGTGAAACGGTCTCTGAATAAAAGCAGTGGGGTATAAAAGAGTCAAAAAACAGTAGAGAGAACAAACGGTTTCAATAGGAATGTTACCACTGTCGAAACACAGTCATCACAATAAATTAAAACGAACAGCCAAACACAATTTTCCCCACTGCCAAATAAGAGTCAAACAGTCAACGTAAAAGGGCAAAAAGCAATCAAAAATAGAAATATCACCATAGTCATTAGGAAGCAATGACTGCCCATAGTGGATGTAAAGGAAAAAAAACACACACACGTGCACGCGCAACCGCCACACGGCACACCCCCACACACTTACACACACACACACACACACACAACACACATACACAACACACACACACACACACACACCACACACACACACAACTCACTCACCGAATAAATCATCATAATCGAAAAACAGAGAAAGCTGTCTTGAGGAAATACGCACCCAGCAAACTGAACAGCCCTGTCGTTAGAACAACTGTTTTTTCCCGAGGATGGCTGGACAATCCGCACAGTAAGTTCAGTGTCGCTGCTGCCGCCGGGGGCAAACCGCCCAAAACTGTTATGATTGCATATCAGACTCGTACTTGGGAAACTGACGTCAAAGGAATTGGGCCACAAATGTACAACATTCATTTTTGTGTCTGTGTGTGTGTTTTTTCACGTGGGGGAAAACTGCATACAGAAAGATAAACGTACATTTCGTAGTTGGCATTTGTTGACAGAAAGAGAAACCATTGAAAATGTACACGTGTGATATTTTCCTTTTCAATTCATGTTATATGCCTTGATCAAACTCATGATCAAAAAACGCATAGCGCTTCACTAATGTGTGAATACTGATATGTGTGGGGTTTTGTGTGTGTGTGTGTGTGTGTGGTTTTGTGTGTGTTGTGTGTGTAGTGTGTGTGTGTGTGTGTGAGTTGTGTGTGTGTGTGTGTGTGTGTGTGTTGTGTGTGATGTACTCCCTTTTTTTTTCTCTTTTTCGTTTAAAATATGCAAAAACCTATGTGAAAAAAAATCGAGCAGCGCGTCATTGTCAAAACGTAAGGGTTGTCGCGGTCGGTACAGCTGTGATTTCCCTCTCTGTCAAACTACAGTTTGCTAAAAAAATTGAATTTTGCAGTGAAGAGAGAAAACGAAAAAAAAAGAAAGAAAAGAAAACGAAAAGGGTGCGGGAAATTAGAAAAAGAGGTGAGGGGCAAAAGGGGAGGAAGGCGGGAGAGAGAGAGGAGAGAGAGAGAAGAGAGAGGAGAGAGAGGAGAGAGAGAGAGAGAGAGAGAGACAGACAGACAGACAGACAGACAGACAGACAGACAGAGATATGCTAATATTATTTTGTCTAGTCATTGTGAACACTGCATGTATAATGTGGGCTTGTTTTTCACTTCAAAGGAATGGGAGAAGTTAGAAAAAAAAAAAAGAGAGAGAGAGAGAGGAGAGAGAGAGGGGAGAGAGAAAAAGAGAGAGGAGAGAGAGAGGAGAGAGAGGTTGATATCATTTTGTCTAGTTACTGAAAACACTGACAGCATGTATAACATGGGTTGCTTTCACTTCAAAAAAGGAGCATCCAACAACCAAACACGAACATGCTACACTACAACACGACGTCAATCATACCTAAATCATCGTGATGTGATTTCAAAAAAATAACCAGATCCCAAAAAAAGTAGCTTCACTTTGTGAAAAACGCACTTGCACACATGAGGTTAGTCTACGTTCAAGTACGTTTGCTTTACGAGTACTGATTGGGTGCTGAACGTATAAAACGGTTTCCCCTTAAAAACTTTCAATACTCCGAGAGCGTCGTATATGTGATTTCAGTTTTGTTCCAAGCAACACTGGTTTCACTAACTTGTTCTAGCTACGGGAATCTGGAATTCGGTCGGATATTGAAGATTTATGCTAATTTGGACTGAGAGTTTGGGGTAGCGGGCGGGGGTTTTAAAGGCCGATTCATACACTCTTTTCCACGAACATGCCTTTACTGACATGTTTTTTTAGCCCAGAAGTCCGCTTTACTATAATCTGTCTCACTATAACTTGACGATTCCCAAAAAGGGCTGTCTGAAGTGCCCATTCGCGGACACTAAAAAGACGTTTTTACTGTATCTGATTGAAGAGAACAAGCACAGATGAGTGGGAAGAATCATTTCCTGGCATGCAGATTTAGGAAATGCTTGATCCGTTTACAAACTGATCTGGATATTAATGTACACAGCGAGGGGAGGGGAAAAGAGAGAGAGAGGGGAGAGAAGAGAGAGGGAGAATGAGAGAAGAGAGAGAGGGGGAAGAGGGGAAGAGAGAAGAAGGAGAGGAGGAGAGAGAGAGAAAAGAGCGAGAGAGAGAGAGAGAGAGGAGAGAGAGAGAGGAGAGATTGATTCACAAACGCAGCAGACATTTAAAACCGTCTCAATTCATTCCAAAGAATGCCGAATGCTCGCTACAAAGGGGCCTGTGTCAACAAAACAGTGGACGATTCCAATGACCCGAGGGTCCTGTGTGACAGGAGACCCTTTAACCTTGACGCACACAAACACACACACACCACACCACAACCACACACACACGTACGCATGCACACCACAAAAAAATCAACACGCGCCCCGCGCGCACACACACACACACACATACACGCACACAACCCAAACTCACCCGAATTCCTCAAGGCCTCATCATCGAAAGATCGGTCACACAAACACGTCCACTTTTTTAACCAAACTAATAAAAGTAAATAAAATTAAAAAAAAACCAAAAAGAGGAAGCAGCTTCACGACAGACGAAGCCCTCCACAACGAGCTCTGTGACAACGGAGCAGACGACGGACGACAAGGAAGTGAAGGAAGCAAAACAGACAACACACACTGTCAGTCGTCCAGCGGGTCACAGATAAAACCCTCACAATGGCCAAAAACAACAGCAGGGACACACGACTCAGCTTACGGCGCTACACCCGACAAGTCCGCCCCCACCCCCCCCTTTTTACTACTCCCTCCCCCCCTCCTCCTCCCTCCACCCCCCCCCCCCACCCCCCCCCCCCCCCCCCCCCCCCCCACAACAACTTACCTGGGCCAGTATCCGAGGTAGGGCGAGGGCCTTTGAGCTGTGAAACGACTCACCGACCTGCACTGCTGTCCCTCCGCTGCCTGCCTTCCACCGGACCCGGCCCCCCGCTCGCTGCTCCCGCCTTTCGAAGACGTGGGGCCCCAGGCTCTCCTCCCCACCGCTCCCCGCGCCGCTGCGCTGTTTGTCTCCCCCTCTCCTCCTTCCGTCCCTCCCTCCTTCTGTCCCCGCCGGAGCCCGGGGGGGGGGCGAGATCCCTCCGCTGTTATTCCCCGCCATCAGTTTAGTCGACAAAAGCATGTGTCGCGCCGGGGGGTGGGTGGTGGTGGTTGTTGGAGCGGGAAGCTTGCTTGTGGGATGTGGTGACCTGGTTTGGGGCAACAGGACGAAGCTCGTGAGATCTCGGGCATGGGGAAACACTCGTTTACGATCGCTCTCTCTTTTTTCATTTTCATCTAGTTTCTCTCCCACCCCCCTCCCTGCCTTAAGTACCCAACACATTTATCTGAAGACCTTTCTCAGTTTTCTGTTCATAATATTTCGGTGACAAATCTCTCACACCGCACGTTTTGAAAAAAAAAAAATCTTTCACACTTTGCTGAGCTCTCTTTCATAGGCAATACAGATCTTGAGATTTTCCACTTGAAACACGCACAATGCTGCGACCCCATTTCGTTTGGATGGAGAGCAGAGAGGTGGGCGGATATGGAAAGTATGGTGTGGTGTGCTAGGAGGGGACGGATGGGGGTGTTAAGGAAGGGGGTTGCAGTTATCAAAATGATACGCAAGTATTCGGAAATCGACAAAAATCAATTCTTTCTTTCTGCATATATATATATGGAACGGTGCTCGGTACTTATCCTTGGAATTTATTATTTTGTTTATATCTATATATATCTATATCTATATATATCTATCTTTATATATCTATCTATATATATATATATATATATATATATATATATATATATAATTATAAACAAAGCTTGCTCTTATGTCTTAGACTGAAGAAATAGGGGGAGATGGTGCTCGGTACTTATCCTTGGAATTTATTAGTTTGTTGTATATTTTATATATATATATATATATAATATATATATATATAATATATATATGTGTGTGTGTGTGTGTGTGTGTGTGTGTGTGTGTGTGTGTGTGTGTGTGTGTGTGTGTGCGCGCGCGCGCGCGCACAAGTTAACAAGCAGTATGGCTAAAATGTTATGATGTAATTCAAAGGCAGCTAAATGTTCAACACATAACTAGACAATGACTCGGATTTGAAACTATAAAGTATATGTACGCGCGCGCGTACGCACGCACGCACGAACACACACACACACACACACTTGTTCTCAGAGAACTGACAAAACATTGAAGTGGAGAGTTTCGGACAAGTAGGGACAGGAGGGGATGGGACTGAAGGTAAAGGGATTACTGGGGAGGGTAAGGGGAGGAGTTTACCAAAGAAATTCGGTGTTAAACAAAACAGATCTTAAAAAAGAACTCAAGGCGTGAAAAATCGGTTAGAAGAAAAGGACGGACGTCTCAACCTGTAACTACCAGATTATTGTCTTTTTGCCTGCCACCTACATAACGGTTGTTCTTATCTTTTACGATCAGATGATTGTCTGCTTACCTTCTACCTACTGATGATTGTATTCTTACGTGACGCCTACCAGCTCATTACCATCTTTCCTCTTAATTATCGAATGACCATCTCTTACTTCATACCAACAGATGATTGTTTTACTCCATACCTATCAGATGATTATCTTACATCATACCTGCGACATATTTGTCGTCTCACGTCCCACCTGGCAAATGATTGTCTTCTTACGAAACATCTATCACATCTATCTAGTCTTCTTACCTTCTACATTCCTGATGGTTCTCTTACCTTCTACTTAGTAGATGATTGCCTTCTTACTTTTTTTTTTACCAAGCGGATGATGGTCCTCTCATCTCCTACCTAGCAACATGACTGTAAGTTTACCGTCTACCTCCCACGTGATTGTCAGCTTACCTTCTACGTACCGTATGCTTCGTCTTTCCACCTCCTGCTCACCAGATGATTGTCTTTTACTTACCGAATGAATGTCTTCTTACTTTACATCACCAGATGATTGTCTTTTACTTACCGAATGAGTGTCTTCTTACTTTACATCACCAGATGACTGTCTTTTACTTACCAAATGAATGTCTTCTTACTTTACATCACCAGGTGATTGTCTTTTACTTACCAAATGAATGTCTTCTTACTTACATCACCAGGTGATTGTCTTTTACTTATCAAATGAATGTCTTCTTACTTTACATCACCAGGTGATTGTCTTTTACTTACCAAATGAATGTCTTCTTACTTTACATCACCAGATGATTGTCTTTTACTTACCAAATGAGTGTCTTCTTACTTTACATCACCAGATGACTGTCTTTTACTTACCAAATGAATGTCTTCTTACTTTACATCACCAGATGATTGTCTTTACTTACCACATGAGTGTCTTCTTACTTTACATCACCAGATGATTGTCTTTTACTTACTACCAAATGAATGTCTTCTTACTTTACATCACCAGATGATTGTCTTTTACTTACCAGATGAATGTCTTCTTACTTTACATCACCAGGTGATTGTCTTTTACTTACCAAATGAATGACTTCTTTTGTCTTTTACTTACCAAATGAATGACTTCTTACTTTACATCACCAGGTGATTGTCTTTTACTTACCAAATGAATGTCTTCTTACTTTACATCACCAGATGATTGTCTTTTACTTACTACCAAATGAATGTCTTATTACTTTACATCACCAGGTGATTGTCTTTTACTTACCAAATGAATGTCTTCTTACCTTACATCACCAGGTGATTGTCTTTTACTTACCAAATGAATGTCTTCTTACTTTACATCACCAGGTGATTGTCTTTTACTTACCAAATGAATGTCTTCTTACTTTACATCACCAGGTAATTGTCTTCCCGCTCTTGCCAACTGCATGATTGTCTTTTTACTTGATTGTATTCTTACTTCCTGTCGAACAGATACTGTTTTCTTACCACTTACCTGCTGCAGGATTATCCACTTACCGGCTGCATATCAGAGGACCCTCTTCTTACTTCTTATCCACACGATTGTTGCATTCTTATCTCCTACCTACCTACCACATGACCGGCTGTTTACCTCCTAGCCACAGGATGGCTGTCATCTTACCTACTAACTACTCGGATATTGTCTTTTCCACCTCTCACCTTCCATAATCATTGTACTTACCGGGTGATTGTTATCGTTGTCATCTTTCCTACCACCTACACGAAGATTGTCTTTTTACCTCTTCTTACCTTCCATAATGATTGTACCTACCAGATGATTGCCATCTCACCCACTACCTACTCGGAGACTTGTCTTTTTATCTTTTTACCTCCTACCTTCCATAATGTTTGTACTCTTACCTCACAGCTGTGAGGCGATTGTCTTCTTACCTCCAACGTACGAAGGTGATTGTCTTCTAACCCCCAACGTACAAAGGTGACTGTCTTCTTACCACCAACGTACAAAGGTGATTGTCTTCTTACCTCCAACGTACACAGGTGATTGTCTTCTTACCCCCAACGTACAAAGGTGATTGTCTTCTTACCCCCAACGTACAAAGGTGATTGTCTTCTTACCTCCAACGTACAAAGGTGATTGTCTTCTTACCCCCAACGTACAAAGGTGATTGTCTTCTTACCCCCAACGTACAAAGGTGATTGTCTTCTTACCTCCAACGTACAAAGGTGATTGTCTTCTTACCTCCAACGTACAAAGGTGATTGTCTTCTTACCTCCAGCGTGCAAAGGTGATTGTCTTCCTACCTCAAGCCTCCCCCACTTGGTGCTCACCCGACCAGCCAAATTCTAAACCCGCTGATCGGGGCAATGTTTCCCGCCACCGAACACACCAGGCGATGATTCGTCAGGCGTGGTGGAAGTGCAATAAGTGTTACACAGGCAACAAAGAGAGACGAATGGTTGGTGGGGGGATGGGGGGGGGGGGCTTGGGGGAAGGAGAGACAGGAAGACAGAGGAGGAGGAAGAGAGGAGAGAGAGAGAGAGAGAGAGAGAGAGAGAGAGAGAGGAGACGGAGGGGAGAGAGACAGAGAGAGAGAGAGAGAGAGAGAGAGAGAGAGAGAGGGTGGGGGGTGGGAGGAGGATACGAATGTTTAATCGAGGGTGAAATAAATAAGCAACAGCCTTAATGCACCATGCCATCAACACCCACCCCCCAAAACAAAACAAAAGAAAAAAAAAGAAAAAAAAAGAAAAAGAACTATATACATACATATACACATATAAAATGTAACATATATAACATATATAAAACATATATAAAACATATATATAAATGTTAAAAATCTCCTCGACTTTCCACTCCACCGCACCCCCTTCTTCGCAGAGAGAGAGAGAGAGAGAGAGAGAGAGAGAGAAAGAGAGAGATGAGGGGACATGGGGGGAGAGGGGGAAGGTTAGACAGAAAGAAAGAGAATGAGAAAGAAAGCGACTGATCTACTGTGCAAAGACTACAGCGATGGTCAAACATTGAACGGCTGTCAGCGAGCATCCAGTTCACAATTTGCTCCCCTTTTCTTCCGAACCGCATCTTCGCCATCTCCCGTCAACAACCAACAACAAACCTCGGGCTCTTTAACTCGCACTCCCCGAACAACCCCCTCTTCTTTCTCTCTCTCTCTCTCTCTCTCTCATCCCCATCCACCACCAACGTGACACCGAACATACAAAATCCGCCCACCTGTCAAGGTGGTAAAATATCGCAACTCACCGCCACCTAAATCCCCCCCCCCCCCCCCCCCTTCCCCCGCTGGTGTGCGGTTTCGTTGTGTTTGTGCGCGCGTTTCGGGGGCCGGCCT
>CM031612.1:78734257-78764257 GCA_018398815.1 Conus ventricosus
CACAAGCCTGAGCAAGTCAGTCCGGTGGTCCTTCGAGCTGTCTGTCCAGGACGTCACTGGCTGTCTGTGAGTACCCCCCCCCCCCCCACCCCCTCCCCCACCCCTGGAATGTGTTATGTAGAATGGTCATGGACAGAGTCGTGGCCAGAATGCATCAGTATCAAGGCCAGCTCGTGGCGCTTGACCACAACCTGAAAGATCTGCGTGCCAGAGTATTTGTGACATGGTACGTGCACGGTTAGGTGGATGTGGAGTTGGGGAGATTAACTGGAACAGAAGTTGTTTTATGCCAACGGGTGATTATTTGATGGCCAGCTCTATGAGTTCTCAGTTCATTTCCCACAAGTGTGTGTGTGTGTGTGTGTGTGTGTGTGTGGTGTGTGTGTGTGTGTGTGCGTCTGTCTGTTCTCTGTCTGTCTGTCACTGTGCGCGCGCGCGTTAATGCCCAACGTGTGTTATTTGATGGCTAACTCAATGGTTCTCGGTTCATTTCTTCGCGCGCGCATGTGTGTGTGTGTGTGTGTGTGTGTGTGTGGTGTGTGTGTGTGTGTGTGTGTGTGTGTGTGTGTGTTTGTGTAGTGAGTGTGTGTGTGTGTGTGTGTGTGTGTGTGTGTGTGTGTGTGTGTGTGTGTGTGTGTGTGTTGTGACATTTGTGAAACCATAAATTGTAAGCTTCTTCACAGACACAACGAATGAGAAAACCCAGTAAGATGGTTAGCATAGTGCATAGCTGTTAACCATAACGACGTTGTACATAGCTTGGACCACTATAGACTTTTCTACCCCGTCGACTCTTGCTGTTTAAAAGCAATCGACTCTTGCTGTTTAAAAGCTTGTTGATGTCGACCCTGTACAGAGTCAATGTGCACACAACTCTGGGGGCCATTAAGGTTTATATACTGATGTTTGATATCTTTTAACACGCTCTCTCATACATTACCGCATTTGATACCTCTGTTGAGAGAACGGAACTCCGTCTTCTGTTACACCACCGCATACATATTATGTGCCAGTGCTGTGCATCTACCTCGCTCATTACGGAGAGCACGTGCACTCATGCGAGGTTTGTTCATGCTATCTTATGCTTATTTTTTTTCGAGCGCGCGCGTGTGTATGTGTGTGTGTGTGTGTGTGTGTGTGTGTGTGTGTGTGCGCGCGCGCGTGTGCGTGTGTGTGTGTTTGAGTTTGTGTAACTGGTGTGTGCGTGTGCGTGCGTGGTGTGTGTGTGTGTGTGTGTGTTTCTTTTAGTACGCACTTTCTTTCGCGTGTGCATACAACACAATCTACCGTAACGACAGTCCTGCTTCATAATCTGCCTGTAAAACTGTTAGGCGCTGCATCAAACGAAATCAAAGGTCTTCAGCACAATAATTCGACATCAGCGGCAGACTGTGTTGAAATGGAAATGTTAGGCGGGTTGAGAATGGGAGGACAGAGCGGAGGAAGAAGGGGTGAGGAGGCGAGGGGGACTCGATCAAAGCGCCGATTCCAGACCGCGAATGGATTGTCACGAAAGTCGTTATACCCGCGCTCTGTAGTCTCACGTTTGCCCCTTTTTTCCTCATCTACCGAATATATGT
The DNA here is from genome assembly GCA_018398815.1 of Conus ventricosus. Taxonomy (NCBI): domain Eukaryota; kingdom Metazoa; phylum Mollusca; class Gastropoda; order Neogastropoda; family Conidae; genus Conus; species Conus ventricosus. The sequence continues at coordinate 78,735,838 of CM031612.1, forward strand.
AGCTGTACCTTTAAATCGATGGGAGGTTTTGGGGTGATGTTTATTTTGGCGTGTTGTGTTGATTGTTCGTGGGTATGTAACGGGCGGCTGGCTTTCTTTTGCGGATGTTCGATTTTTGGTAGTAACTGTAGGGTGGTCTTTGGGTTTGATTCTTTTGTCTTTGTCGTGTTGTGTTTTTGTCTTGTTTTTGTTTTTTTTCTTCTTGTCGTTTGGTTGTTTTCTTTTTGTTTTTGTTCTTTTCTTCTTATTTTTCTACTACTTACTGTATATCCCACTACAATTACTATCTACTGCTACTACGAACTTTACTATATACTACTTCTTATGTTTCCCCTCCTCCTCCTTTTCTTGGTCTCCTTTTTTCTTGGGGGCGTGCCTGACTGATGCGAGAAGTCCATGTTTCAACGCTCCGCCGATTTTTGCATCTTGCAAAGACAGAAGCCGAGGTTCCCCCTTTTCTCCCAGCGATTCATCCGAGTCTTTGCCCCACTCCCTCGCTTTTGGGGCGACTGCGGTGCTTTTTGCCGTTTTCATGTCTTTCATGATAAAGGGGCCCAGGGGGGAAGCCGCGCGATCCCCATGTTGCACCGCGGGCAGGTGGGACGGGTCCCCCTTGGCCTGCCCCTCACCCTGCTGTTTGGGGGGGGTTTTTGCTGTGAGGTGCGGAGAGTGGAGCAGAACCCCCGGACCAAGGACAGCTGAGGCAGTAAAGACTTGGGTAGCGTGGACGGACGACCCTGGACAGGACCGCGGCATCCCAGGCAGCAGGCAGTTCCCCTTTCCCTTCCCGGCAGCCTACCTTGTGTTTTGTGGAGTACTGCAGCCCATAAAAGTTCAGAATCCCACAACAAACAGTAAGCCGTGAGTGGAAAGATGTGTAAAAAGGCTGGAGAAACGGGATGTTGGGTTACGAAGGATATGTTGGATTTGAAAAATGGTTCGATGATTTAAAAAAAAGAAAATAAATTTTTGTACAGAAAAACTTATCTGCTCTTCGAGTCGATCATTTTAGAAAGAAAGACTGACGACCTTTAGGGCAGATAAAAAGGGAATAAATTAAATTTTCGGAATAGACAGAGACAAAACAAAATCCAAAAACAATGTGAACCAAAAAATGAGTCATTGCTAATAAGTGGTTTGCGGTGCATCATTGACGGGCCCTCGTTTGAACAACAAACCAGTTCCCCGATGATCGCAAGTGAAAATTTTTTAAGACTAGTAAAAATTTCTAGGTGAAAAGAAATTGCGGGTCCAGAATTTTTGTAGGAGAGCTTCTCCTTCGGTGGGGAGAAAGACGAAAATGTCTCCCCACCTGAAAAAAGCCGAAATGATGGGAGGGGCCCGGGGGGGTTTGACCATCTCTTTGATGGCAAAAGTCTTTTTGGGGCAGGGGGAATTTTGAGTAAATCCGTAGGTTTTGGCCGGGCCTTTTTCTGGATTAATTTCCCATCGTGGAACACGAGAGGTAAACAAGAAACCCCCCCGTCTGTACGCTTACTGTTCGTCGTCGTGACACGCTTTTGAACTCTGCGATGAAAATCAGGTCAGCAAGGCCGTGCCGTGTGTGGCGTGAGGGGCCCGTGCAACACACACCGAGCGAAAAACCAGAAGTGTTTCTTTTTGTTGTGGAAGAAACGGTTGTATAAAAAATATTTGACTTGGTTTCATTTTCTTTTTTTTGTAAATTTCGTTTTGTTTGTTTGTTGAGACGTTCTTGAGGCTGTCATTTGGGGCTTATTTCCGGGTACAGACTATTTTTAAACTGCCGTTAAATTTACAACATGGAAACGATGGGAGGTTGTTTTTTTTGAAAGGGATGTTTTTTTCCCGTAGTTAAAGTATTGATATGGACAGTTATTGTTGCATTTTTTGTAGTAAAGAGTTATTTGGTTAGGTAAAGATTTCTGTTTTTTGTACATATATACCCAAAAGGATCTCATTTTACCTTATTTGATATTGACAATGGAATTAGTATGCTTGAAGAATGTTTAACCCGATTTTCGTTGCGATGTTGTGTAGTCATTTTAAATGGGATTTGAATAGCAAAAAGCTGTGTTTTCAAGATTTATTGACAAAATACGTTTGATCCACGTTCAGTAATTTGTCCTATATATGGTTCGACTTTCAAAATGATGTACTTTGAAAATTGGTAATTTTTATTGAACTGTGCCTGCGTTAGATTTGAGTTTTTTAAAAGGGCATGTCAAAGGCGACTATGAAGGTTGCTACACATTTATATTTGACCGGAAGCAGGTCAAGACTATTTCGTACTCTCACGTAAACTTTTTATGATTTTGTTGTTTGTAAATTATTATGGCTGACCGTATTGATTCCGCCTTTTCATGACGCATGTTTTGTTTCCCAAAGGGAATTCATTGATTGTATATGAAAAAGAAAATTTTGTCATCACAAACTTGTAGGGACGAGAAGTGTGCAGCTACATATCCAGTTTTTTGTGCAGTGAAAAAAAACGACACAAAAATTGATCTTGCAATTGATTTGAGATGTTAAACGTAAATAATGTCTTAAGTTTTTAATGTTGTATAGAGAAAAGCGGGATCCAGAAAATTTGATATCATTTAATAACAAGGAAGTTAGTAATGGTTTGTTTTAAGAATGTAAACTTTGAAAAAAAGAACACTAGAGTTGTTCGATTTTGTCGTCAGTAAATTAAAAAAGAAAACAGAAAAAAATAATCGAAATGAGAAAAAAATTTGTAATCCCCCGAGTGAATAAACGTTTACAAAAGCGGAAGGGGGAAAAAATTTCCAAAGCTTTATAGAAAAACTGGAAAATGCAGTGGGAAACCAAAAAAAAATTTTGGGGCGTTGTTCATAACGCGTCCTTCAAAGAAAACAGCCTAGATTAATAATCAGTCACCCCTGGTTTAAACACTTTAAACCTTGCTGGGACGGATGCTGACACACAGTAAATGAGTATTCAGCTAAATTTAAAAGGGAAAAAGGCTTATAAATCGTCTTTCCTAGGATAAAATTTTTGTAGCACTTAGAAAATAAAAAACCATAAAGCAGGGGTCCCGTGGCATTTTCCCGAGTTTTTAAAAATTCGAATGATCTTTTGTACACTTCCTTTCTGAAATTGTTAATAAGTTTTTGATAATGGTGTTTTTCTGAGAAGGGTTTGAATCTGTTTTTAACCCTTTTTTTTTTAAAAGGGTGATATCAATGTTTTAACAATTATAGGGGAATTTTCCTTGGCGATGTTAGTGAAAATTTTGGTTTGTGAAAATAATGACTGCAAAAAGGGGGGTAAAACAAAACCCACAGGTGTTTTAAAAAGTGGTTTAAGAGAGGTATCTCAGGACTATGTTTTCTTTACTGTTCGTACAGAAACGTTTTGTTAAAATCAAAAATTTGTAGTTGCATTTTTGATTTCGAAAAAGCTTTTGACTCGAAAAATCAAAAAATTTTTTGGGCCCAAATTCTCTTAAAAAAGGGCTTTAAAAGGGTAAATTATTCAGATGCATTAAAAGCATGTAAAAATGATGTAAAACCCAGGTTCGATGTGGTTTTTTTAATGATTACTTGCCGATCAGGAAAAGGCGGGGTGATTTGCAGCCCTTTTGTTTTTCTCTTTTCTTTAAACGAATGCTTTTTGAAGAAAATTAAAAAAGGAAAGGGACAGGCGCTCGTTTTTTTTAGATGCATTCAAATTTATTTTTTCTGTTTTTGGTGCGATGTCGTTTTGAGGGCAAGCGTTACAGGTCTGCAAAAAAACTGAACAGCTTAAAACATCCCGTGGTCTCTTCAACTTGAAGTTAATTTGACAAAAGAATATATGTTTTCGGAAGGGTGGATTTTGAGTGTGAGAGAAAAAATGGTTGTTAACGGTGAAAGAATCCCTGGTTAAGCGTTAAATTTTGGGAATTTTTTTCTCTACGCGCTTGGTTTTCCCTTGCTGCATAAAAAGACCTTGAAAGGGCAGAGTTAAATTTTTTTGATTTATGTTCTAAAAAAGGTTTTATGTTAATAAAAACTCTTTTAATTTTTTTAGGAAATTGTTTGATTCTAGTACAGCCAGTTGTGCGTATGGCTCTGAATTAGGGCCTAGAAAACGCTGTTGTATTGGATTCGTCCATTTTTTGCGTTGAAGAAATCTTTAGGAGTAGCAGGCGAACACCCAATGACTTGTTTTGGTAAAAACCAATCCTATCCAATTATAAAAATTTCTGTGTTATGTTTTCGCTACGGCTTAAGCTGATAAAATGGAGAATCCAGGATTCCACGCAAAAGCTATGATTGTTATTTGCCTTGATATAAAAGGTAGAAAAATTGGGTAAAAAATTTCGCTTTGTTTGTTTAAATATGATTGGATTTTGTTTGGGCAAGTCAGGCGTTGGAAATGTTTTGTTTTTTATGTTGTTTTAAAAAAAGGAGATTGACTGAGGTGGCAAATTGGGCGACTATTAAACTAGTGTTGTTCGCTTGTATAGGTTTTGCAGTGACCACGTTTAAACCCTTTCTTACATTTAATTTTGATGGCACTTAAAATATATTACGACTAGATTTGGCTGGGATTTCTAGTGGTTTAAAATCGCTTCCCATAAAAGCTATGTTCAACGATTAATTTGCCCCTTATGTACTGAAGGGAAGAAAAATGAGGTGCATTTTGTTTCTGTTGCCCAGCTCTTTAAAAATACTCTACATGACAAAAATGGGTTTAGAAAGGGTTTTGTTTCTTAAAAAAAAAAAGAGGGGGGGAAAATTCATTCGTGTTTTTTGGGTTCGTATCAACCCCCCCCCCTCAAAAACACAAAGACCACTTGCAGACAGACAGACGGGGAGACAGAAGACAGACACACCAACCACACCAACACACCCCACACCACCAAAAACACCCCAAAATTTATTTTATATTATATATTTTTTATATATTTATATATTTTTTATATATTGAATTTAAAAAAAAGCTTGCTTTATGTCTTTGTTGAAGAATTGGGGGGAAAGCTTCTTTCTGCGGGTAGATGATTCTGCCTAACTAACAGTTTGGTTGTGGGGGTGTTGTTATATTTTTATTATATATATTATTATTTTTATATATATAACCGCGCGCGCGCCCCAACAAACACACACAGGTCCGCGCGACTCTTTTATTTTATGGTCTTCGCCAACCACACTGAAAACTCAGGTCACAAGTTTAGTTTTTACACAGTAAAAGGAAAGTAAGAATCAAAGTGAAAAAAAGCCGGGGATAAAATGAAAGATGAGAGTAAGAAAAGGGGTGAAGAAAGGGCGAATGAAAGGAAGGAGAAAAAAAACGGAGGAAAGTAGGTAAGAAAGAAAGGGGGAAAGAAAAAACGAAAAAGAACGAGGAAAATAAGAAAAAAAAAAAACAGGACGAAAAAAGGAAGAAAAAGAGGAAAAAAAATAAAGAGAAAAGGGAGAAAAAACAGACAAAGGATAAAAAAAAAAGAAAGAAAAAGAAAGAAAGAAATAGGAAATAAAAAAGAAAACACAAAAATGTAAAGAAGAAGACTCAAGACTCAGTATTTTATTTTATTAGGCCTCAGCCCCTCATGAAGGGGAATGTGAAAATGAAATGGTAAAAATTACAACAGGTTCAAAATACAAGTTAAAGTGATATAAATGATTTTGTACCTTTAGAAGTCATAAATCTCTCATTTTAAATCTTTATTCAAAACGAAAAGCACATCTTCAGGGTTTTCGATGACATTTGCAAACTAGTTTAAACAGGAAGGAGTCTAAGTATTTAGGGTTAATTAAAATTTCTGTTTTGTTTAATCTTTTTTAAGCTTTCGCACACCGCCCGAGTCCCGACGAAATTCCCCTGTACGGCTTTTTGAGCAAATCACTGGGGGGAAATTCCCGGGCGTTCGCTGCACCAAAAGCATTGAAAAAATTCATTGTTGTTGTTACTCCCCCGATGGGAAAGTTTTGCTTAATGAAAAAAAAGAAAAATTATGAGATCTTTTGATTATGTATTGAAAAAAAAGAAGAAAGGAAATTTTAAATCTCGGGGCATGGTTTGTAGGAGCGCGAGGGACTGTCCGTGTTCCTGCCTTTGGGCTAGATCCGTGTGGCTTCTCCGTTTTCCCCCCCCCACCCACTAGTCATGGCGGTGGACCCACGTACAGGGTGCGTAGCGCAATAACGTATCTAAGCACTACCGTTTTAGCCTACGCCCAAAAGATTGTGTCGTAAAACCTCAACCCTTTAGACTACGTGTCTTTTCACTACAATTGCCATGTATCGAAAAAGTATTCCAGAATCGTGCTATATGCTATGCCCCTTTGTCTACAGCAGAAAGAAGAAAAATTGTGTAACGGCCCCTTGTATGGGGTGGTGTAGCGAGTATATGGATAAATTTGTAGGTCCCACTGGGGAGGCGTATTTTGTTCCCCATGTCTTGTTCCCCAGTCTGTGTTCCCCCGGGGTTTTGTTCCCCCACCCCCATATTCCCCCCGGTATAGTTCCCCCCACCCCCTATTCCCCCCGGGCTGTGTTCCCCAACTCCATATTTTTCCCCGGTCTTGTTCCCCCCCCTCCCTATTTCCCCAGGTCTATGTTCCCCCACCTACCTACCGTGCGTAGTTACCCCGTGCCGTAGGTCCCCGTCCTCGTGTCCTCGTCCCTACGTGTCTCGTTTCGTCGTGCCGGATTGTCATACTTGTTCAGAATTTGTTGTTCCTGACTGATAGTTGAAAGTTCATATTATTTATGCTTTAAAACCCGAGAGAAAAGCGGAAAAACATTTAATTGTCACAAGATTGTATTGTTTTCCTTTTTTTGCTTTGCTTTGTTTTTTCTGGTTTTTTGGGGACAGGAGTATTTTTACTCATTAATTGTTGTTCATTTCAGTTTTTAGTTTAATTTTTTTTGTTCACGGTGTTTCCCTAGCTATACGGGTTTGGGGACCTTACTTAAAAAACAGAGTCCCGAGTATATGCGGTTTGGGTTTTGTGCGTCAAAATATATTTTTTGTAAAATTTTTTTCTTCCCTTGTTCCATCCTCCTCGCGTTATGGCCAAGAAAACCCCCGGCTAAGGCCAAAATCAATTTAAAAAAAGTTAAAAAGTTCCCAGTTTTTATTTTTTACGATAATTGAAAAATTTCCCAAAAAACAGAAATGAGGAGAGAGAGAGAGAGAGAGAGAGAGGGGAGAGGAAGAAGAAGGGGAGGTGAGAGAGGAGAGAGAGAATTTGAGAGGACAAAGACAGAGAGACAGCGAAAATGGAGAGAGGAGAGAGGGGGGAGAGGAGAGAGAGAGATGCGGAGACGAGAGATGCGGGGACAGGATTTAGGAGGACAGAAAAAGGGTAACTAAGCTCTCTTCCCATCTCTCTCTCTCTCTCTCTCTTTTTCCTCTCTCTCTTCTCTCTTCTCTCTCTCTCTCTCTCTCTCTCAACAAGGCGGGCAGAAGGGATTGTGCTCAAAACAGTATCGGGGATTTATTTTATGATAATAGGCCCGGGCGTCCCAAAACAAAATTTCGCTGCAGTGCAGCAGTTCTACATTTTCATCAGTAGTTATTGCCACGTAGTGCTAAAGAAAGAAAAAGAAAAAAAAACACGGTTGTAAAGTACTGCACGTAGTGCTAAAAGGGCAGTAGCCAAAAGAGATCGCAGTCAGCCTTTGAGCTCTTTCTCCTTCTTTGCCCTTATATGAGTAATCAAAATGTCCATTAGTGCAGAGGGCAGTGTTTTTAGTACTTTTCGTACTTCCCCTAGTGCCAAAAAAAGGGGCAGGTTTGAATACGTAGTCTATTGTAATGATAAAGGGAAAAACTCTCTCTCTTCTCTCTCTTCTCTCTCTCTCCTCTCTCTTTCTCTTCCCATTAGATATTATTATGGGTATCATCAAAAATTCTATTTTGGGGCAAACAAAAACAAAAAAACAAAACAAACAAACAAAGAAAAAAAAAAAAACAAACAAAAAGAAAATGGATTACTTTTTTAATTTTTGGGGCCTCTGTGACACTTAATTGGAATGAGAGGAGAGGAGAGAGGAGAGGAGAGAGAGAGAGGGGTGAGAGAAGAGAGAGAGAGATGAAGTGGGAAAGAAAAAAAAATCACTTTCGTCCGACAACGTTTTCACAAATTATTTATCAATAGGCCCGATAATCTAACCAGGTGCAAATAAGCCTGATAATCGATTATGGAACCCGGGTTTTTTTTCTACCCTTATTTGTTTTGGTAAATAATTTGCATTAAAAAATTTTTTTTTGGCCCGTTATTGTTTGGGGCCCGGGTTTTAATTTCCGGCGAATTTGCACCTGGTTTTGATTATCGGGTTTTTTGGTAAGAATTTGTACTAAAAAACGATTTTCGTACTATGAAAATCGATTTTTGTTTAAAAGCACACAATTCCTTTCCCGGCCCAAAATCAATTTTCCTGGTTTTGAAAATCATTTTTTTTAAACAAATTACTTACCAATTGGCCCAATATCAAAAACCGGGCAAAAAAAAGTCGTAACGATTGCGGGGCGGTTTTTGTTTTTAACCTAACATTTTTTTGGTAAAATCTGCACATAAAAATTTTTTTTCGGCCCATTATTGATTGTTGGGGCCGTTATTTATTCCGGGGGTATTTGCACTGGTTATTGATTTTTTGGGCCTATTTGGGAAATAATTTGCACGAAAATCGTTTTATATTTGAAAATTTTATTTTCGGCCGGAAAAAAAAAATTTGTGAATTTTTACGCTCAGGAGAGAGAGAGAGAAGGGAGGGAGGTAGAGAGGAGAGGGAGAGAGAGAAGAGGGAGAGTAGGAGAGAGGAAGAGAGGAGAGAGGAGTTTTTTATTGTGTATCTGTATGTTAAAACGATACCAAATGCAAAAAAGAAAATTAAAAGGGAGAGAGAGAGGGAGCGTTTTTTATGTAAATGTCAGTTGTTTGGTTTCGTCGCAGCAGGTTAATTAAAAAATGGGGGGGGGAGAGAGAGGAAAAGGCGAAAGAAAGTGTATCTGTCTGCCTTAAACAAAACAACAATAGCAAAAGAAATTAAAAGGAGGGGAGCGACGGGAGGGAGGGGCGAGGAGCGAGGATGAACTAATTTTCCAGTTTTACGTATTTTTGGGACAGGGAAAAGAAAAGAAAAGAGAGAGTGAGGAGAGGGAGAGAGAGAGGAGAGGAGGGGAGAAAGAAAGAAGAAAGAAAGAGAAATTGGACTTGCACCCCCACACACACCACCCCAACACACACACACAACCACAGCGTTCTTTCCTAATTTGTTTTTTTTTTTTTTTTAAAATCGTAGTGATTTGAGTGGTGAAGAGTAGCGATAAAAAAACGGTGTCTGGAAATCGTAGTGGTAATAATAAATGTTGTTAGGTACAAGTTATGAAGGGAAATCGTCTTGCAAATGACACTGTAGTGATATCGGGTAATAGTCGTCTGGATATGTAGATTAGTGTTCCGTAGAGCTTTAGCCCTTAGTGATATTGACACGTAGTGATTACGGGATGTCCCCGACGTACACGCTCGTACCATTTAACGGGTATCAAAGTATTTAGGTTCGCTTGCCTGCAGATAGATACGCAGGCACGCACGCACGCGCGCACACACACACACGCACACGCACACACATGCGCGGGAGGGGGGGGGGGGGGGTGGGAGTGATGGTGGCGGTGAGTTGCAGATATCTTTACCACCTTGACAGGTGGGCGGATTTTGTATGTTCGGTTTTTCACGTTGGTGGTGGGATGGGGATGAGAGAGAGAGAGAGAGAGAGAAAGAAAGGGGGGTTGTTCGGGGAGTGCGAGTTAAAGAGCCCGAGGTTTGTGTTGGTTGTTGACGGGAGATGGCGAAGATGCGGTCGGAAGAAAAGGGGAGCAAATTGTGAACTGGATGCTCGCTGACAGCCGTTCAATGTTTGACCATCGCTGTAGTCTTTGCACAGTAGATCAGTCGCTTTCTTTCTCATTCTCTTTCTTTCTGTTAACCTTCCCCTCTCCCCCCATGTCCCCTCATCTCTCTCTTTCTCTCTCTCTCTCTCTCTCTCTCTCTCTCTTGCGAAGAAGGGGGTGCGGTGGAGTGGAAAGTCGAGGAGATTTTTAACATTTATATTTTGTTTTATATATGTTTTATATATGTTATATATGTTACATTTTATATGTGTATATGTATGTATATAGTTCTTTTCTTTTTTTTCTTTTTTTTTTCTTTTGTTTTGTTTTGGGGGGTGGGTGTTGATGGCATGGTGCATTAAGGCTGTTGCTTATTTATTTCACCCTCGATTAAACATTCGTATCCTCCTCCCACCCCCCACCCTTCTCTCTCTCTCTCTCTCTCTCTCTCTCTCTGTCTCTCTCCCCCTCCTCTCTCTCTCTCTCTCTCTCTCTCTCTCTCTCTTTTCTCTCTTCCTCCTCCTCTGTCTTCCTGTCTCTCCCTTCCCCCAAGCCCCCCCCCCATCCCCCCACCAACCATTCGTTTTCTCTTTGTTGCCTGTGTAACACTTATTGCACTTCCACCACGCCTGACGAATCATCGCCTGGTGTGTTCGGTGGCCGGGAAACATTGCCCGATCAGCGGGTTTAGAATTTGGCTGGGTCGGGTGAGCACCAGTGGGGGAGGCTTGAGGTAGGAAGACAATCACCTTTGCACGCTGGAGGTAAGAAGACAATCACCTTTGTTACGTTGGAGGTAAGAAGACAATCACCTTTGTACGTTGGAGGTAAGAAGACAATCACCTTTGTACGTTGGGGGTAAGAAGACAATCACCTTTGTACGTTGGGGGTAAGAAGACAATCACCTTTGTACGTTGGAGGTAAGAAGACAATCACCTTTGTACGTTGGGGGTAAGAAGACAATCACCTTTGTACGTTGGGGGTAAGAAGACAATCACCTGTGTACGTTGGAGGTAAGAAGACAATCACCTTTGTACGTTGGTGGTAAGAAGACAGTCACCTTTGTACGTTGGGGGTTAGAAGACAATCACCTTCGTACGTTGGAGGTAAGAAGACAATCGCCTCACAGCTGTGAGGTAAGAGTACAAACATTATGGAATGGTAGGAGGTAAAAAGATAAAAAAGACAAGTCTCCGAGTAGGTAGTGGGTGAGATGGCAATCATCTGGTAGGTACAATCATTATGGAAGGTAAGAAGAGGTAAAAAGACAATCTTCGTGAGGTGGTAGGAAAGATGACAACGATAACAATCACCCGGTAAGTACAATGATTATGGAAGGTGAGAGGGTGAAAAGCACAATATCCGAGTAGTTAGTAGGTAAGATGACAGCCATCCTGTGGCTAGGAGGTAAACAGCCGGTCATGTGGTAGGTAGGTAGGAGATAAGAATGCAACAATCGTGTGGATAAGAAGTAAGAAGAGGGTCCTCTGATATGCAGCCGGTAAGTGGATAATCCTGCAGCAGGTAAGTGGTAAGAAAACAGTATCTGTTCGACAGGAAGTAAGAATACAATCAAGTAAAAAGACAATCATGCAGTTGGCAAGAGGCGGGAAGACAATTACCTGGTGATGTAAAGTAAGAAGACATTCATTTGGTAAGTAAAAGACAATCACCTGGTGATGTAAAGTAAGAAGACATTCATTTGGTAAGTAAAAGACAATCACTGGTGATGTAAGGTAAGAAGACATTCATTTGGTAAGTAAAAGACAATCACCTGGTGATGTAAAGTAATAAGACATTCATTTGGTAGTAAGTAAAAGACAATCATTGGTGATGTAAAGTAAGAAGACATTCATTTGGTAAGTAAAAGACAATCACCTGGTGATGTAAAGTAAGAAGTCATTCATTTGGTAAGTAAAAGACAAAAGAAGTCATTCATTTGGTAAGTAAAAGACAATCACCTGGTGATGTAAAGTAAGAAGACATTCATCTGGTAAGTAAAAGACAATCATCTGGTGATGTAAAGTAAGAAGACATTCATTTGGTAGTAAGTAAAAGACAATCATCTGGTGATGTAAAGTAAGAAGACACTCATGTGGTAAGTAAAGACAATCATCTGGTGATGTAAAGTAAGAAGACATTCATTTGGTAAGTAAAAGACAGTCATCTGGTGATGTAAAGTAAGAAGACACTCATTTGGTAAGTAAAAGACAATCATCTGGTGATGTAAAGTAAGAAGACATTCATTTGGTAAGTAAAAGACAATCACCTGGTGATGTAAAGTAAGAAGACATTCATTTGATAAGTAAAAGACAATCACCTGGTGATGTAAAGTAAGAAGACATTCATTTGGTAAGTAAAAGACAATCACCTGGTGATGTAAAGTAAGAAGACATTCATTTGGTAAGTAAAAGACAGTCATCTGGTGATGTAAAGTAAGAAGACACTCATTCGGTAAGTAAAAGACAATCATCTGTGATGTAAAGTAAGAAGACATTCATTCGGTAAGTAAAAGACAATCATTGGTGAGCAGGAGGTGGAAAGGACGAAGCATACGGTACGTAGAAGGTAAGCTGACAATCACGTGGGAGGTAGACGGTTAAACTTACAGTCATGTTGCTAGGTAGGAGATGAGAGGACCATCATCCGCTTGGTAAAAAAAAAAAGTAAGAAGGCAATCATCTACTAAGTAGAAGGTAAGAGAAACCATCAGGAATGTAGAAGGTAAGAAGACTAGATAGATGTGATAGATGTTTCGTAAGAAGACATCATTTGCCAGGTGGGACGTGAGACGACAAATATGTCGCAGGTATGATGTAAGATAATCATCTGATAGGTATGGAGTAAAACAATCATCTGTTGGTATGAAGTAAGAGATGGTCATTCGATAATTAAGAGGAAAGATGGTAATGAGCTGGTAGGCGTCACGTAAGAATACATCATCAGTAGGTAGAAGGTAAGCAGACAATCATCTGATCGTAAAAGATAAGAACAACCGTTATGTAGGTGGCAGGCAAAAAGACAATAATCTGGTAGTTACAGGTTGAGACGTCCGTCCTTTTCTTCTAACCGATTTTTCACGCCTTGAGTTCTTTTTAAGATCTGTTTTGTTTAACACCGAATTTCTTTGGTAAACTCCTCCCTTACCCTCCCAGTAATCCCTTTACCTTCAGTCCCATCCCCTCCTGTCCCTACTTGTCCGAAACTCTCCACTTCAATGTTTTGTCAGTTCTCTGAGAACAAGTGTGTGTGTGTGTGTGTGTTCGTGCGTGCGTGCGTACGCGCGCGCGTACATATACTTTATAGTTTCAAATCCGAGTCATTGTCTAGTTATGTGTTGAACATTTAGCTGCCTTTGAATTACATCATAACATTTTAGCCATACTGCTTGTTAAACTTGTGCGCGCGCGCGCGCGCACACACACACACACACACACACACACACACACACACACACACACACCCCACACACACACACATATAATATATATATATATATATATATATATATATATATATATATAAAATATACAACAAACTAATAAATTCCAAGGATAAGTACCGAGCACCATCTCCCCCTATTTCTTCAGTCTAAGACATAAGAGCAAGCTTTGTTTATAATTTATATATATATATTATATATATATATATATATTTTAGATAGATATATAAAGATAGATATATATAGATATAGATATATATAGATATAAACAAATAATAAATTCCAAGGATAAGTACCGAGCACCGTTCCATATATATATATGCAGAAAGAAAGAATTGATTTTGTCGATTTCCGAATACTTGCGTATCATTTTGATAACTGCAACCCCCTTCCTTAACACCCCCATCCGTCCCCTCCTAGCACACCACACCATACTTTCCATATCCGCCCACTCTCTGCTCTCCATCCAAACGAAATGGGGTCGCAGCATTGTGCGTGTTTCAAGTGGAAAATCTCAAGATCTGTATTGCCTATGAAAGAGAGCTCAGCAAAGTGTGAAAGATTTTTTTTTTTCAAAACGTGCGGTGTGAGAGATTTGTCACCGAAATATTATGAACAGAAAACTGAGAAGGTCTTCAGATAAATGTGTTGGGTACTTAAGGCAGGGAGGGGGGTGGGAGAGAAACTAGATGAAAATGAAAAAAAGAAGAGAGTGCGATCGTAAACGAGTGTTTCCCATGCACCGACGATCTCACGAGCTTCGTCTCTGTTGTCCAAACCAGGTCACCACATCCTCACCAGCAAGCTTCCCGCTCCCAACACCACCACCACACCACCACCACGGCGACGACACATGCTGTCGACTACTGATGGCGGATTAACAGCGGAGGGATCTCCGCCCCGCCCCCGGGCTCCCGGCGGGGACAGAGATGGAGGGAGGGGACGGAGGAGGAGGAGGGGGAGACAAACAGCGCAGCGGCGGCGGGGGAGCGGTGGGGGGAGGAGAGCCTGGGGCCCCAGCGTCTCGGCCCGGGAAACAGCGAGCGGCGGGCCGGGCTCGCCGTGGAAGGCAGGCAGCGGAGGGGGACAGCAGTGACAGAGGCTCGCGTGAGTCGTTTCACAGCTCAAAGCCCCCGCCCTACCCTCGGATTACTGGCCCAGGTAAGTTGTTGTTGTTGGGGGGTGGGGGGGGGGGGGGGTGGAGGGAGGAGGAGGGGGAGGAGTAGTAGAGACGGGGGTGGGGGCGGACTTGTCTGTGTAGCGCCGTAAGCTGTAGTCGTGTGTCCCTGCTGTTGTTTTTGGCCATTGTGAGGGTTTTATCTGTGACCCGCTGGACGACTGACAGTGTGTGTTGTCTGTGTGCTTCCTTCACTTTCCTTGTCGTCCGTCGTCTGCTCCGTGTCACAGAGCTCGTTGTGGAGGGCTTTCGTCTGTCGTGAAGCTGCTTCCTCTGTTTGGTTTTTTTTAATTATTATTTACTTTTATTAGTTTGGTTTCAAAAGTGGACGTGTTTGTGTGACCGATCTTTCGATGATGAGGCCTTGAGGAATTCGGGTGAGTTTGTGTGTGCGTGTATGTGTGTGTGTGTGTGTGTGCGCGCGCGCGCGTTTTGTGAGTGTGTGTGTGCATGCGTACGTGTGTGTGTGGTGTGTGTGTGTGTGTGTGGTGTGTGTGTGTGCGTCAAGGTTGAAGGGTCTCCTGTCACACAGGACGCCTCGGGTCAGTGGAATCGTCACTGTTCTGTGTTGACAGGCCCGTGTAGCGAGCATTCGGCATTCTTTGGAATGAATTGAGACGGTTTTAAATGTCTGCTGCGTTTGTGAATCAATCTCTCCCCTCTCTCTCTCTCTCTCTCTCTCCCCTCTCTCGCTCTCTCTCTCTCTCTCTCTCTCTTTTCTCTCTCTCTTCCCCTCTCTCTCCCCTCTCTCTCTCTCTCTCTCTCTCTCTCTCTCCCCTCTCTCCTCTCTCGCTGTGTACATTAATATCCAGATCAGTTGTAAACGGATCAAGCATTTCCTAAATCTGCATGCCAGGAAATGATTCTTACACTCATCTGTGCTTGTTCTCTTCAATCAGATACAGTAAAAACGTCTTGTTAGTGTCCGCGAATGGGCACTTCAGACAGTCCTTTTGGAATCGTCAAGTTATAGTGAGACAGATTATAGTAAAGCGGAACTTCTGTGGCTAAAAACATGTCAGTGAAGGCATGTTTTGTGGAAAAGAGTGTATGAATCGGCCTTTCAACCCCCGCCGCTACCCCCAAACTCTTCAGTCCAAATTTAGCATAAATCTTCAATATCCGACCGAATTCCAGATTCCCGTAGCTAGAACAGAGTTAGTGAAACCAAGTGTTGCTTGGAACACACTGAAATCACATATACGACGCTCTCGGAGTATTGAAAGTTTTAAGGGGAAACCGTTTTATACGTTCAGCACCAATCAGTACTCGTAAAGCAAACGTACTTGAACGTTAGACTAACCTCATGTGTGCAAGTGCGTTTGTCACATGTGAAGATACTTTTTGGCATTCTGGTTATTTTTTTGAAATCACATCACGATGATTTAGAGGTATGTTGACGTCGTGTTGTAGTGTAGCATGTTCGTGTTTGGTTGTTGGATGCTCCTTGTTTGAAGTGAAAAGCAACCCATGTTATACATGCTGTCAGGTTTTCAGTAACTAGACAAATGTATCAACCTCTCTCTCTCTCTCTCTCTCTCCTCTCTTCTCTCTCTCTCTCTCTCTCTCTCTCTCTCTCTCTCTTTTTTTTTTTTCTAACTTCTCCCATTCCTTTTGAAGTGAAAAACAGCCCACATTATACATGCAGTGTTCACAATGACTAGACAAAATAATATTAGCATATCTCTGTCTGTCTGTCTGTCTGTCTGTCTGTCTGTCTGTCTCTCCTCTCTCTCTCTCTTCTCTCTCTCTCTCTCTCTCTCTCTCTCTCTCTCTCTCTCCTGCTCTTCCTCCCTTCTGCCCCTCACCTCTTTTTCTAATTTCCCGCACCCTTTTCGTTTTCTTTTCTTTCTTTTTTTTTCGTTTTCTCTCTTCACTGCACATTCATTTTATAGCAAACTGTTAGTTTGACAGAGAGGGAAATCACAGCTGTACCGACCGCGACAACCCTTACGTCTGACAATGACGCGCTGCTCGATTTTTTTTTCACATAGGTTTTTGCATATTTTAAACGAAAAAGAGAAAAAAGGCAGTACATCACACACACACACACACACACACACACACACACACACACACACACACACACACACACACTTACACACACACACACACACACACACACACACACACACACACACAACACACAATATCAGTATTCACACATTAGTGAAGCGCTATGCGTTTTGATCATGAGTTTGATCAAGGCATATAACATGAATTGAAAAGAAAATATTCAGCACGTGTACATTTTCAATGGTTTCTCTTTCTGTCAACAAATGCCAACCTACGAAATGTACGTGATCTTTCTGTATGCAGTTCCCGCACGTGAAAAAACACACACACAGACACAAAAATGTAATGTTGTACATTTGTGGCAATTCCTTTGACGTTCAGTTTCCTAAGTACGAGTCTGATATGCAATCATAACAGTTTTGTCGGTTTGCCCCGGCGGCAGCAGCGACACTGAACTTACTGTGCTGGATTGTCCAGCCATCCTCGGTAAAAGCAGTTGTTCTAACGACAGACTGTTCAGTTTGCTGGGTGCGTATTTCCTCAAGACAGCTTTCTCTGTATTCGATTATGATGATGTATTCGGTGAGTGAGTGTGTGTGTGTGTGTGTGTGTGTGTGTGTGTGTGTGTGTGTTGTGTATGTGTGTGTGTGTGTGTGTGTGTGTGTGTGTATGTGTTGTGCGTGTGCGTGTGCGTGTGTGCGCGTGCACGTGTGTGTGTTTGTTTTCCTTTACATCCACTATGGGCAGTCATTTGCTACCTAAATGACTATGGTGATATTTCTATTCTGATTGCTTTTTGCCCTTCTACGTTGACTGTTTTGACTCTTATTTGGCAGTGGAAACTTGTGTTTTGGCTGTTCTGTTTTAATTGATTGTGATGACTGTGTTTCGACAGTGGTAACATTCCTATTGAAACCGTTTGTTCTCTCTACTGTTTTTTGACTCTTTTATACCCACTGCTTTTATTCAGAGACCGTTTCGACTGTTTTGTATGTGGTAGTTGTTCACTTTTGGCTGTGTTGACTTTGATTTTGACTACGGTGACTGATCTGTTTGCTTGTGATGACTGTCCTATTTTGACTCTGATGACATTTCTGTTTTCACTTCTCCGTTTCATTGTTCTTACTGTGATGACATTTCTGTTTTCACTTCTCTGTTTCATTGTTCTTACTGTGATGGACGTCTGTTTTCACTTCTCTGTTTCATTGTTCTTAACTGTGATGACGTCTGTTTTCACTTCTGTTTCATTGTTCTTACTGTGATGACATTTCTGTTTTCACTTCTCTGTTTCATTGTTCTTACTGTGATGACGTCTGTTTTCACTTCTCTGTTTCATTGTTCTTACTGTGATGACGTCTGTTTTCACTTCTCTGTTTCATTGTTCTTACTGTGATGACATTTCTGTTTTCACTTCTCTGTTTCATTGTTCTTACTGTGATGACGTCTGTTTTCACTTCTCTGTTTCATTGTTCTTACTGTGATGACATTTCTGTTTTCATTCTCTGTTTCATTGTTTTTACTGTGATGACGTCTGTTTTCACTTCTCTGTTTCATTGTTCTTACTGTGATGACGTCTGTTTTCACTTCTCTGTTTCATTGTTCTTACTGTGATTGACATTTCTGTTTTCAGTGTTTTCACTTCTCTGTTTCATTGTTCTTACTGTGATGACATTTTGTTTTCACTTCTCTGTTTCATTGTTCTTACTGTGATGACATTTCTGTTTTGACTGCGGTGATTGTTCTGTTTGAATGATGATCGTTCTGTTTTGATTGTGTGGACTGTTCCTTGTTTTGGTCAAGAGGGTTTTTTTTAAAACCCAAAAACTTTTTTCCCACCCCTTTTTTTCCCCCCACCCTTTGAGGGGGGACAAATTTTTTTAAAAATTCGGGGCAACCCAACCATTTTTTTTATTCCCTTTTTTTTCACAACCGAGAGACAAACCCCCAATTTCTTTTTTCCCCAACATGTTTTTTTTTTTTTTTTTTTTTTTTTTTTTTTTTTTTTTTTTTTTTTTTTTTTTTTTTTTTTTTTTTTTTTTTTTTTTTTTTTTTTTTTTTTTTTTTTTTTTTTTTTTTTTTTTTTTTTTTTTTTTTTTTTTTTTTTTTTTTTTTTTTTTTTTTTTTTTTTTTTTTTTTTTTTTTTTTTTTTTTTTTTTTTTTTTTTTTTTTTTTTTTTTTTTTTTTTTTTTTTTTTTTTTTTTTTTTTTTTTTTTTTTTTTTTTTTTTTTTTTTTCCCCCCCCCCCCCCCCCCCCCCCCCCCCCCCCCCCCCCCCCCCCCCCCCCCCCCCCCCCCCCCCCCCCCCCCCCCCCCCCCCCCCCCCCCCCCCCCCCCCCCCCCCCCCCCCCCCCTTTTAAAAAAAAAACCCCCCCTGTATCTCCCCCACCCCCTTCACACAAAAAGAAAAAAAATAAAATAATTTATTTCCCGTTCATAAAGCTAGGGCCCCTTCACTTCTTTATCCAAAAATTTCCAAACCCGGAGAAACAAACTCCGAATCACTGAGGCCGCCTGCCTCAAGAAAAGCTCCCCTGCTTTCTCTTTCCCTGTCTCCCGGGGGAAATTTATCCCCTCAAATTCCCTGTCCGGGAAAACGAGTCTCGACTTCTTTTCCCCGGGGTTTCTTCTGTCTTGAAAAAAAACGCGAGCTTCAACCCCTTCCCCCTGGAGTTGTACCTCGGGGGGGTGAACTACCAGTGTGTTCCTCACACCATGGCCATCTCCAACCCACGGGGTTAAAAATAAGGGGGAAGGGCAAAGGGAAAAGGGGGTGAAGGGCTGGTAAGGGACTGGCACAAAGGGACCCCGCCCCTGACAGGTTCGAGCTCGGGCCATCGCGGGTTAAAAACTGACTTTTTCCCCCCCCTTCTCCTTTTTGAGTGCATACTCAGGTTCACAACACGTGACCAGCCCCTTCCTTACCAGCCTTGTTAAACTCTCACCAGGGTCCTTTCACCCAATGACCACATTCGTTTTTTTGATGGTCAAATCAAAAATTTTTTGGGGACGCCCGTACATAGTAAAAGCCAATGTATTTTTCCCTTTTAATTGTGGCAGGGGGAAAATGATTCATATCCTAACACATGGATGGAGTGTCACAGCCTTGATGGAGGTACTCAAGCACCCCCCACCCGGGGATAAAAAAATTTTTCTCCAAAATTTTTTTTAAAGGATATACAACTTCATTAAACACTTTCGCCATGAATCAAAAAATGTGTAACACGCACATGTTTTCCCCAAAATTAATAATAAACGTATGAACATCCCAGTCCACCATAAATAGCATATTTCAAACTTTCAATCTTTCTAAAAAAAAACATTCAAAATTGATACCACATCTCACAAAATACATTTCACAAATTAAGGGTAAAACAATTGGGAAAAACCAATTCAAAGTACAATTGTTTATACATTAAGAGGAACCATTTTCCCTTTCTTTGTCTCACTTATATGTTTCAAAATCCTATGAAAATGAATTTTTCCCAAGTGCAAATGTTTTCAATAGACATGTAAACAAATAAACATAGTTTAAACTAGTTTCTTTTTCCCACATGTAATGTTTAGCCCTTTGAAAAGTCACAGCTTCCCATGTTGACAATGAAAATGAAAACAATTGGTTTTGTCCAGGGGGCACAATCAAAACTTGTATATACATTTCTAAAGGGTATTTGCTATCAACAACAATTATTCATTTTCAAGAAAATTAGACTTAAATAGATTTTGATTTTTCCATTGTTTACAAAAAATAAATAGTATTCCATAAACTCATTAGTTGTTTGTTTAAAAAATATAGTCACTTAAATAAAAAAATTAGGCATAAATCCCAAATTGATTTTAAATCGTCAAAATAAAATGCCCCGTAAAAAGTTTCATCCCGTAATTTTAAAGAAAGACAAAAAACAGGAAATTTTCCCCTTGAAGACATTTACATTTGCCTGAATATTCACGCACGTGACAACAAATTGCCAGACATTTTTGTTCCGGCATGGTTAAATTTAAAAATTTTAAAATTTCCTTTGGTCAAGTATACTTCACAAAAAACCCTTTCCCTTCCCAGAGCTGACACGAAGTTCTTCAAAGTCTGGGATAGGCTCGGCTCGAAACGTGACTATTTACTTTTCGTAATCGATCAGAAACGCACCGACCCTCAGGTTTATCCCCCAAACCATGGGAAACTTACGGGTGTAGAAGGTTTTATCACCTTTAAAAACCGCATTTCATTGATTTCTCTCTCAACCACCCTTTTTGAAATGGGAGGGGGTATGGTCTGGTTCGCACGGTATTTTAGAAGTTAAGAATACTATGGGGTTTAATCCAGTTATGACTGGGGTTTTCCCTCAACACATCCGAAAGTCTTTCAAATGTTTTGAGCTGTTTTTTGACTTTTAGACAAATTTTTAAAGAACCCCATCCTCATAGGTTTTACCTTTTATAGACAGAATAGGAAGGGGTTAAAAAACTCTTGCACGGTGATGTTAAATTCCCACTTTTTGTTTTCTAACCTTTGATCTGTCCCCCTACTTACATTGGGTACAAATTTCACTGTAAAGTCTGTCTGTTGAAATCGTTTTTTTACTAGGCAATCCCCCAAATGACTGGGTTTATGGCAACATTTGTCGTTTAACATACCTCTTCAACATGTTCACATGAAATACCTTCTCAGTGTTTTCCCTTTTTATTTATAATTTACTTCAGAAATTTTTCGACCACCGGGAAAAAGGGCCCCTTCCCCATAACCGAAGCTTGTTTTGTTTATCTGGAGAAAGAAATTATCCCCTCCTGAAGAACGTGCCTTTGCTTTCTGTCTAAAGACCTTGTACCTCTGTTTTTTTTCATGAGTTGACAAGTACATGCTCCTTTTAAACGATTATGGAGTTAAAACGTATTGGAAAAAGTTTTCTGTCGGTATGTCCGTCTTTGCCAAATTTTGTCTCAAAAGATCCCAAGGTCCCTTGGTGGTGTCCAAAAAAATCAAAAGGCGAAATCCCAGCGTTTCGTTTGGGATTTCCCCTGTATGCAAAAAAACAAAAACCGGTATAAACGCCCATTTGGGGTCTTGCCCTTTCACCCTTTTCAAATGGACTTCAACGTTCCATTGAAAAGTTCAACCCTGCCATTCATTGGGGGTGATATGGCGTGGTTTAAATGGGAAAAGATTGACAACATCTGTAAATTTCTCTCATGAGACGAAATGAATTGCGTTTCCCCTTTGAGGAAAATTTTGTTGGGAAAACCCCCTCTGGAAAAAATCGCAAGTAAAGCTTCAGCGACAACACTGTTCAATTTTTTTTCAGGGAATCGCTTTGGGGCCTTTTTGCTGTATCCACCCAAAGTCAAAATATAGCGATACCGGAAAAAGACGTGGGAAAGGTCCAAAAAATCAATAGTACCTTCCGAAATGGAAAAGGAAAAAGAGGCATTTTGTGCAAAGGTGCACGGGGCGCACCCTTTTTGAGATGTCTTTTGGCGATGCCAGAGCGGCGTATTTCGTAAATTCCTTTTTGACACCTGGCCCAAAAAAAAGAAAACAAAAACCCTTTGTGTTCTTTTGTCCCACAGTGAAGCGAAAAAAGCTCATGTGCCGTGGAGCATGTTTCTCTAAGGGTTTTGAACCACAATTGTTGTTTTCCTGCCAGGTACACACCTGTAGAAAATGTTAGAGTCCAGTATGACGTTGGTTTTCCGTTTTGTCGTCGTGACAGTCTGTTTAGCAGCAGAAAAATTTGTCGTCAGCGTTCGTCTTTTCCTGCATTCTTTTAAAAACATCTGGGGGGAAACTGGAGTTCTCCAGTTTTGAGACTTTTAGCGGGTTTGTAGCTTTCCCTGCTCTAGACATTTGATCTGTACTCACAAGACAAGGAACAAAAGATCCCCCAGCACACCTGTACTGTAGCGACACTGGCAAATTGCCCAAGATCAAGTCGCCCGACTGGGTTACAATGACAAGGCGGTAAGAAATCCGGGTAGTCGGTGGGGTCGCGAAATTTCGCCCGGAAACGTTTCAACTTGCCCCAAACGCCTCATTTTGGGGAAATGTTGGTATGGTCTTTAAACACGAAAAAATTTCCGTAACCCGCAGGGGTCACCCGTGTCCCCCCAAAACCGAAGCCTGCAACCCTTGATGGCTCCCGTTTTTTTAACACCAGTCCCAAAGATTGATTGGGGTCAAAAAAAGGGGCCCTTTCCAATCATGGAGGGCTAATGCGGGTTTTTAATCACCCCGGGCAAAGGGCAATTCTGTTTCAGATGGAACTTTCCCTCACAAAAAAACAGCGCATTTTCTGTCGGCAGTGATGATTTTTTGAACTTCGTTTGGCCACAAATGGGCCCCAAAAAGGTCTACGTGGTGGTCGTTGCCCCCGACCCGGAACGTTTTTGGAATTAAAGGGTCTGCCCCGGGAGTACTGGTATTTGGGAAATCACTCGAACCGCGGGGAAAGTCCCTGCCTTCCAGGATAGGTAATCCTTTAAGGACCAAAAAAGACCCACATTTCCTTTCCTGTAACTTCCCTGTCCCGATGGGATTACATGACCATGAGATCAAAAATGGAAAAAATTCCCTTTCCCAGCCACCCCTTACTGGGGGGAACAAAATGATACCATTTAACATTTCTCCAGTTTTCAAAATTTCCTTTTTTTAAGGAAGTGGCCCGATCTTTTCTCCGCTTGGAAAAGTTGTTCTCTAAAAAAAGGAGAAAGGGGAAAAAATCCTCGCCCAAAAAAATTTGGGGCGAAAAGGTTTCTTTTTTGGGGGGGTTTTAGAAAAAAAATTTTTTGGGGGGTTTTTTCCATCCCGAAAAGTGGTAAGTGTCAAAGCGCTACCCTTAAAAAAACGACGCAATATACAGGTCCACTTTTCCTTTGGGGGCCAACCACAAGACTTGCTGACTTTCAAATCGGAAAAGAAAACTATCAATGTCATCCGTTTTTTCCCAAAAGGCGGCAACTTTGGAATAAAACCCGTTTTTGGTTAGGCTGGTGCGGAACCGACTGGTGGAGGTTCTCTCGATGCCTGGATTTTTTTTTTTTTTGCATCAGTCCTAGTTCTAACTGCCTCAATTTAAATTGACGTTCTTCACTTCAGCTTCCCCCTGTAATCTTTTTTCTTAAATTTTCACTTCCCTCGTAATTTATTTTCTTCATTTCCCCCCTCTGTGTCTATTTGCTTCACTTCCTTCCCTCTGTAATTATTTTCTTCAGCTTCCCTCTGTAGTTTTGCTTCAGCTTCACCTCTGTAGTCTCCTTTCTTCACTTTCTAGTTTCCTTTATTTTCCTCTCTCTTCTTAGCTGTCCTCCTTCTGTGCTGTTGCACATAATAGTAGTTTTCTCCATCAACCCAAGCGTTCCGCTTGTTTAACATTTATAAACTCAACTAACCTAACATATTAAACAAACAAACAATCTCAAAGTATGAATAAAAATAAGGCAATATAGTAATGTTATCGTTTGAAAAACCGAAAATTAATATATATAACAAAACAGTAATTCAATTTCCGGGTAAACAGAAAACAGCTTACTTAAACAGGGTAGATATGAAATCCAAGGAATGTATTTTCCAAAAATAATTGCAACTGCTATCAATTTGGAATTTAGAAAAAAAAATGAAGTTTAATGCAAAACTGTTTCCCTTAAGAAAGGAAATAAAACAATAAAGTTTTCTGAAAATAAATTCTTTATAAAGTTTTATTCTTAAATGTTTTGTTGTCATCCTTTCTCTTCTTACTTACATTCAAATGAATTTACAAATCAAATGTACCGCCTTATACAAAAAATGAATATAAATTTACAAAACAAATGGAATTACAAACAATTAAAAAGAGGGGAAGAAAACACAAACTAGCGGAAATCCTACCTAAAAGATGAAAATGTAGAAAAGAAAACTAGATAGGCGCTTATTGAGGAGAAGGTTTAAGAGGTTTTGAAAAAGGGGGTGAAAAGGAAATGAAAGGATACACAGGACCGGAATAGTGAGCAGAAATCAAGAAAAGCAAAAGAAGCCCACAGACAGCACCCTAGTGGTCACTGTCTCCCGTGAAACTGGAGACGGGAAAAACAAATCACTGCACAATATACACCACACTACAGTAATAATACAAAATATTAAACAATCAATCAATAAATGCACATTCACTCAAACTCAAAGAAAATCTCGCACCACACCCAGAAAAAAAAAAATTGATCAAAAGTAAGATGTTTATTTGGACAGAGCGGTAATCAACTCCACCACCTACACTATTAGCGTGACGGAGGAGAAGTTGATCCCACACTCTGAGGGGCAAGGGGAAAAATCAAACTGAAACAATAGGAAAGCGAAAGAAATAGATATTTATGAGAAGGGAAAGACTATTGACTCCCCAACGCCATGTCCCCCTGCTAAACGCAGGAAGAGGTTGGGGCTATCAGTCCTGGGAAAGGGGACAAAAATTCTAATCCTCTAGGGAAGGAAAACGACTCCTCAACGCCCTGCCCCCTTGCTGCCAGGTTCGAGCAAGAGGAGGTTGAGGCTATCGGTCCTGAGGTGGGGAAGGGTCAAAAAGAAATCTTACAAAAAAAAAAAAAAAAAAACCCTTAACGAGCAGAGCACCAAAAGAATCTCAACCACCTTAAACACACATAGAAATAGAACAAAACAACAACAAATGCAAATATTATACACAATCACTAATTAAACTTCTTCTTTTTTTTTTCCTTCCCTCAAACCCTTGAGGGCACAAATAGAAATCTTTCTTTTTTCTCTTCCTCAAACCCTTGAGGGTACAAATAGAAATCTTTTTTTTCTTCCTCAAACCCTTGAGGGTACAAATAGAAATCTTTTTTTTTTTTTTCCAGGGAAACAAACGCAGCTACGCCGTGAAATTGGAGTCGGGGTCACCACTGTCACACTGTCACTCTTGCATACCCGCATTCATGACAGCATTTACTCCATACCACACGCAATCTTTCCAAACAACCAAAAGGCGCACTACCGAATGTTTTTCTTCTCCCCCTCTCCTTCAGGGAAAACAATTTACTAAATCATCAACCACTTGTAAACAGAGTTTACAACTGTATCTCTCTCCACACTGAGAGACAAATAAATCTGCACACATGTATCTCTCCTCACACCGAGAGACAAATCAATCTTCACACATGTATTTCCCTTACACATGTATCTCTCCTCACACTGAGAGATAAAATAATTTAGTTCCGCTTCTATAAAGCTATGGCCTTCACATTCCTTTATCCAAAAAATCCGAACCAGGAGAATACATAACTCCCGTAATCACTGAGGACCTGCCTGCCTCAAGAAAAAGCTCCCCTGCTTTCTCAATTCCCTGTCTCTCCGAGACAATAATACTGCCCCCTCGAATTCTCCTGTCCTGGAGATACGAGTCTCGACTTCTCTTCCTGGAGTTCTTCTGTCTCTTGAGAAACGACGAGCTTCAACTCCTCTCCCTGGAGTTGGTACCTGCTGGGGCTGAACTACCAGTGTGTTCCTCACACCATGGCCATCTTCAACCACCTCACGGGGTGAAAGGTGAAGGGTGAAGGGCGAAGGGTAAAAGGGTGAAGGGCTGGTAATGACTGGTCAGCAAAGAGGACCACCGTCCTGACAGGTTCGAGTCTCTAGGCCATCTGCTGGGTTAAAACTGACTCTTTCCCCCCTTCTCCTAGTGAGTGCATACTCAGTGTTCACAACACGTGACCAGCACCTTACCTTACCAGCCCTTGTTAAACTCTCACTCAGTGGTCACTTTCACCCAATGACCACATTCGTTTCTTGAATGAGTCATACTCACAATTATTTTGGGGACGCCCGTTACACTAGTCAAGCCATATGAATATTCTTCCTTTAATTGTGGCACGGGGAAATGATTCATATCACTAACTACATGTGATGGAGTGTCACATGCCTTGATGTGAGGCTACGTCACATGACAGGGGGTGACTTCTTTTTGGACTTAGAATACCGTTCTAGTGTGACTGTTTTTACTCCTCTATTTTGACTGTTTACTCCTCTATTTTGACTTTTTAAAAACTCTTCTACGCTTTTATTTGACTCCTTTTACTCTTCTGATGTGTTTGCTTTTCAACTCCCCTACGTAGACCGTAGTGAGTGTGTTCTATTGTTGACTGTGATGATAATAATGGCGCAGCCGATGTTAGGTGAGTGCCCGAACTCTGACCAGCGCGTTGGTTAACGCGTAGGTCAGACATCTGCCCAGTCGTTAGCCACGGGACCCTCTTCTTCAATTCTCTCATCTTGGTCACTAATTCGTTTATCCATCAGCTTTTAAATCACGCGCAGTGTGGTCTCGGAACCCAGCGGGTGTGTTGCAGCGTATATGGACTGGCCCTTATGCAGTCACACCTTGATGAAACTGACACTGGGAGTACTCCTATGTTTCGCACGTGGTGACTGCTCTCGTTCGACTGTGGGGTGACTGCACTGTTTTACTTGTGATGACGGTTCTGTTTGGACTGTGACGACGGTTTCCGTTTTGCCGGTTGACGTGGTCCAGAGTGCTTCTTGTCGTGAAGTGCTGTGGTGGTTTATTGCGGTGAAACGGGTTATCAAAACAACAGCGGATCTGACGGGAAAGGCCACGGAGGCTTGCTAGTATAGCGTGGTCGGCGTGGATGTGGTCTGTTCGTGGTTTGGATGTCAGGATGTGTGTGTGTGTGTGTGTGTGTGTGTGTGTGTGTGTGTGTGTGTGTGTGTGTGTGTGTGTGCGTGCGTGCGTGCGTGCGTGCGTGTGTGCATGTGTGTTTGTGCATGTGTGTGTATGTGCGCGCGCGCGTCTTTGTGTGTGTGTGAGTGAATGTGTGTGAGAGAGAGAAGAGAGAGAGAGAGAGAGAGAGAGAGAGAGAGAGAGAGAGAGAGAGAGAGAATTGCGCTTTCTATTTTATCGAGGAGTAATTTTGTTTTCTTTATTCATTTCTTTTCAACGGGGAAGGGTCAAAGCTTTGTTTACGTTTGTTGTCTGTTTTGAGTTTGGGTATATCTTCGCTTTACTGCTTCCTGTATGATGTTACCGGAAAATGGTAATCATAGTTCTTGCAGCTGCTGTGGTTTTTTTCCCCCCAATTAATTGTTTTGGATATTAACAGTATCGTTGTTACAGTTACTGTTATATCTATACTGTTGCTGCTTTTGTTGCTGTAACAGGTGTTATTGTTGTAGTAGTAACAGGTGTTATTGTTGTTGTTGTTGTTTTCTGCAGGCTACCGTTGCAGGTTCAGTCAGTCCGTCACTTTTCCCCAAGTCTTGCCCCTTGCTTTGCTGTTACGATGATTATTACTCATGCGTTCCGCATGAAATGTGCAATCACTTTATGACCCCCCCCCCCCCTCCCCCCTACAGACCGTGGCGGTGACAGGCAGTCCATGTAACTGGATGCTGGTTTCCTTTGGGCCCCTGTCATGTGGGCCCGTGTGTGATGGATGGCCAGACGGGCGAACGGACAGACAGTGACGATCGATTTGTTAGCATCTCCTGTCTGGCTGGCTCGCCTTCTTCAACTTCATGTTTTGTTGGTTTTTTTTCCCCTTTTTCCTTTTTTTTTCTGTGTGTGTGTGGTTTTTGTTGTTGTTTTTTTGGTGGATGTCCTCTGTATTTCATTTTGTATGCGTGTCTCGTCTGTCGGCCGGGTTTGAGAGAGAGATTGGAGAGAGACACACAGACAAACAGACAGATAGACAGAGGTTGTGTGTGTGGTGTGTGTGTGTGTGTGTGTGTGTGTGTGTGTGTGTGTGTGTGTGTGTGTGTGAGTGAGTGCGTTCGCGCTTGTGTGTAGACGTACACAAACAGAATACAAATAAAATTTGAAAAACCACTATTCTTTCGGTCTTTTAATATAGTTGTTTGAAAATCTGTTGATTTTATATTGATCCAAACTCCCTTTTTCACTCCGTTTTTGTACTAAAACTTACAAATTTTACCTGAAAAAAAAGAGAGAAAAATATATGTATGTGTGTGTGT
>CM031612.1:78770097-78783024 GCA_018398815.1 Conus ventricosus
GCTGTACAAACCTTGGGACAGTGTGATCACCCGAGGACACTGACCATGCCCACCATCCTGTCACACTGGATGAAGATCAGTCCCGTTCTGCCTGGGAGTCGATGTGCGGACGGTTTCTGGTGCACACACACACACACACACACACACACACCCGAGAAAGAAATAGAGAGAAAGGGGAGCGAAGACGATAAACAACAGTAGGGTTACTGGGCTACCAAACGAATGGAAACAAGTACATAGCAACGCGTTTTGACCCCAAAGGACAGGCAAGACAAAGCGTGACAGACGGAGAAAAGAAAGAGCGAGAGAGAGAGGGAGGGGGTAGGAGAGTGGGGGGGGGGGTCAGTAATCTAGCTATGTTCGGATGCTATTCTGTTTGCGTGTGAGTAAGGATTCGGAGTCTTTTCTCTAAGGTGCGCGCGCGTGCGTGTGTGTGTGCATGCGTGTGTGTGTGTGTGTGTGTGTGTGTGTGTGTGTGTGTGTGTGTGTGTGAGAGAGAGAGAGAGAGAGAGAGAGAGAGAGAGAGAGAGATAGCTTCCGATCACCTGCAAAAAGACTCTGCGCATGTACATGGAACTCATTCTCTTTTTTTTCCGTGTCCGTTTTTGATTGTCTTGTTAGCAAAAGACCTTCATGTCGAAACGCGTTGTTTCAGTATTGTCATTGGTTCATTCCACTCGTTGGGCGGACTGGAAGCACGACGTTTATCCTCTTCCCTCACCTCCCGATTGCTGTCACTGCACGTTCGTCCTAAACGGTGACAGTTCGTCATCTGATGAAAACGTCGCCGCCAGTTCCCGCCGCTCCCGTGTCGATCTTCAGTTTTCAGTGAATCATGTAGCCCAAGACATTTATGAATATGAGGGAGGGAGGGTGGGGGGGGGGGGCAGAAATGAGAAAGAAAGAAAGGTTGAACATCTCAATCTCTTACGTCTATTACTTACACGACTTAACCCCTTAAATCCCCTGAGGTACACAAGGCTGCGGCGACATTCCTCTAGCGCACTGGGTCCTGGGTTGACCTGTTCACCTGGGCCCACGTCATTCCGGCTGTCTTCACTGCGGAATGTGTGCATCGACGCAAAGTCTGTTGAGGTCGTCCTCCTCCCTCCCGCACCCCCACCCCGTGGGTTCCTTTCAAGTGCCTTCCGTCTACTATCTGCTATACTGTAGCGTGTGAACAAGACCAAATGTGTCTTGAAGGAACAGAGGCAAGGAAGGACACTTTACATAGACTTATGTACCGCTGTTGCTTTTTTTTTTTTTTTTTTTTTAACCTGGTCCACTACATCATCAAATGGCAGCCTTCCCTCGTTGTATAAGGACTCTGTGCGCTGTTTTCGTATTTGTTTTCGACTTGTACAAAGGGACAGTGTGACAAGTTATTTCGTCTTGATGGTTTCCAACATGTAGCTTGGTGTTATCAGAGCGAGAGAGCGTATAGACACTGATGTAGAGTGCGGGTGTTCATACACCAGGGGAGCGGGAGACAAGGGACAGAGAGAGAGAGAGAGAGAGAGAGAGAGAGAGAGGAGAGAGAGAGAGAGAGAGAGAGAGAGAGAGAGCAATGTTATGAATGTACATTCAATAGATGAAGAGTCAGACTAAGAGAGAGAAAGAGCATTAACACTCAGAGTGTTCATACAACAGGGGGAGGGGGGGGGGGGGAGGCGCAGAGAGAGAGAGAGAGAGCAATGTCGTGAGTGCACATTCACCAGAGGAAGAGACAGACTGACAGACAGAGAGAGAGAGAAATCTTATCAAATGTTTCTGTTTTCTCTGTAATTCCCTAACCCCCGCCTACCAAGATCAACTCCAATCTCTCTCTCTCTCTCTCTCTCTCTCTCACGGTCCAATAATAACACAACTATTGTTGAACAATGGCGGGTGGCTATAGAATCCATGCGATGAAAATCTTACCTTGCAGGTTGAGAGGTGGTGGGGAGAATCCTGGGGAGAGGTTAACCTGTAAACGGTTTAACGGGTTTTTTTTTGTTGAACGAGGTTGTTCCTCAGGGCTGTTGGTGGTTGATGTCTTGGGGAGTTGGGGGTTGTTGTTCAATGTGGGGAGAGAAAAAAAAAAGAGTTCGAGCGATAGATATGAGAAGCAGAAGGTAGAACTGCATGATTTGAATTCGTTGTGTTGACGTAGTGAAATGCATCGCACGAATCATCGTTATCATGGGAGAGACCGATTCTTTTTGTGAAGACTGGTACTGGAGAGTCTGCATTTGGGTTTTGGTGTTGTACATACGTAATTGTGCTCTCTCTCTCTCTCTCTCTCTCTCTCTCTCTCTCTCTCTCTCTCTCTCTCTCTCTCTCTCTCTCTCTCTCTCTCTCTCTCTCTGGCTTTGTGTTTGTTTGTTTGTGTGTGTGTGTGTGTGTGTGTGTGTGTGTGTGTGTGTGTGTGTGTGTGTGTGTGTGTGTGTTTGAGCGCGCGTGCGTTGCATGTGGTTCGCGCTTGTGCGCTATGTAAGCCTACCCGTTCTTTATGATGTGCATGTATAAGGGGGGGGGGGGGGGAGGAGGAGGAAAAGAGGAGTGGAGGTTAGATGGAAGGGATAAATAAAATGAATGACAGATACATTTTGTTTAAAGGGGAAAAGACAAACTTGTCTTGCAAGTTGCAGGTGACCTTCACAAAGGTGTGACGCGACCCTTGCAAACTGGAGTTGTCAGGAGGGCCTAAAATAAGAAAAAAGCTGCATTTGAGGTACGGATATACGAGATTGTAGGGCAATGATATTCAAAGAGAGTATATTTTTATGTGGGGATGGGGATGGGGGTGATATGACAATGGAGGTAGATGTGCGTGAAATGCGGCTAAATGATGTCGAGAAGAGACGGGAATTGTTACGCTAATAGAGTCAGGTTTCTTTTCAGGAAAGCACGTTGGAATCTAGAGCTTAACTTCAGGTTGTATGTTTGCTTTGCAATAACAAAAAAAAAAGGAAGTGTCGGCATCGGTGGAACAACCACACAGTGCATAAAGGGGAAAAAGGTACACAGATGCTAACCAAGTTTGTAGATAGAAATAAGCCTCTCTCTCTCTCTTCTCTCTCTCTCTCTCTCTCTCTCTCTCTCTCTCTCTCTCTCTCTCTCTCTCTCTCTCTCTCAAGAGAAGCGAACAGTTTGTACATGGAGGAGACGGTAAGTATGTTTGGTGCAGGCGTCAGTGTATGTGCATGTCTTTACATGAGTGCACACATCTACGTTTGTGTCACTTTCGTGTGCGTTTGCCTATGTGCGCATGCTCCTGCGCGAGTGTGCGATATGTAGGCGCACTTGTGTATGTGTGTGTGTGTGTGTGTGTGTGTGTGTGTGTGTGTGTGTGTGTGTGTGTGTGTGTGTGTGTGTGTGTGCGTGCGTGTGCGTGCGTGCGTGCATATGTGTAAGCAGATATGGGTGTGTTCGTGTATTTACTTGTCGGATCAATAATATATACGGCACTGAAATCAGTAAGTAGACTTCTTAATGCAAGAAGTTACTTAATGGGCACCTAAACTTCTTGATTTTGTCAGATCTGCTGCCTTCAGCAAGTAAGCATGAATGTTACACATTCTACTCCTGTCCCAAACTGCCCGTCTCCCATCTTCTGCCTCAAGGACAGATTGGAAGAACAGGCTCTGCCTAAGCTCTCAATCCTTGACCGAATCAAAGTTTTCTGACGTCTGAGTTTCTACCTCTCATTGTTTCTCTCTGCTTCATGCATATCGAGCACTGACATGTTGCTGAGAGCCTGCAACCCTTGATTCTCTGGCAACAACATGGTTCGCTTCTCCTTTACTGTGATCGTCACTCTCAACAGTCACGTCCGCTGACATGAAAGGTCAAACGATACGTAAATAAATCAGTGTTTACATGTACGCGGCTTTATGGTTCCATACGCTGTATAAGTTTTAAGACCGTCAGCTGGAGTTGGCCATTGTATCCAGAGAGTTTTTGCAGATTAGGCGACTTCATTTATTTTATTTTATTTTTTTTATTTTTATTTTTTGCTCTTCATGTGGCTGCTGGTGTTTTGTCTGTGCCAGCTTCCAGTCTGCGTTCAAAGGAAGACAGTAATTACGACGAACTGACATGTTTGGCTGGCTGAACCGTCTCTCGTATCCCCGGAGATGAGTGATGACTTTTACCCCTGGATTTCAACCGGTTGTCTCAGAGAACGAAGTTTATGGTCAATATTGCGAGTGTGGATCACAGTGTCTATGGATGTATTTATTAACTTATTATTACTATTACTCTGTGTCACAGTGTCACTTCATGTATAATAAAACAGATTTTTGACCGCAGATCTTCCGTGTTAAAATTCTAAATGTCTTTGAGGATTCTCAGAAGATTTTAAAATAAATAAAAAGAAGAAAAACAGAACAAATATCAACAACGTTTCGGTCATAGACCGCCTTCAGGACTTGAAGACGGTCTATGACAGAAACGTTGTTGACATTTGTTCTGTTTTTCTTATTTTTTCTATTTTAAAATCTGAGAATCCTCAAAAACATATGTCACTTCGTGTGTTGTACCGCTTGATACGGACCTGTGTGTATTCACATAGCCGATCCGTCTGAGAGGTATGAAAAGCTTTTCCCCGTGAAGGGGAGAGGCTAAAAACAATCCACCGAAATAATCAGATGGCGTATGAATTTCCCCTGCTTAGAAATGCAACACCGCGATCATTTCAACATCCATTCATTCTTAAGAATTCATTTGTTGATGAAAGTTTGCGTTCATCCATTTGACTGAGTTGGTTGGTTACTTAATTAGAGAGTGATAGTTTGTTAGTTAGTAAGTTAGATATTCCTTTGTTTATATATTTATTCCGATTTCTTTTGTCTTTGTAATAAACTCATGATAGCAGACTCATTCTCTTAAAACGTCGTACACCGGCTTTTCGCTGGGTGGCTGGACTACCAATCAGCCTCATAGCGGGCATAGCTGCGCACAGAAAAATGAGCGGTTTTTAACCGACAGAGCGTGCCAGTAAACAGCTCCAGTTGAAAAGACTGTCTTTTCCCCTGAGCTTAAAGACCGTCTTTCTCTGCTCCGGCCGGAAAAGGATACCGTGGTGTCTCTTCCTCCATTCCCCCATAAGCTGCCTCACGTAACCAGCACCCCTCAATCAGTCACACAAACCACAGACATTAAGACAAAGGTCGCGTGCAGGTGTGGAGGGGCACTGTGTCTAATGGACCGGTAGATGGAGGAGAAGGGGGGAGGGGGAGAGTCGATAGACAGATCTGGGGCAGTAGTTTGAAGGGGTGGGGGGTGGGGGATGGGGGCTACGGTGGTCTGGGTACCGATATCTGCATGGGATTTTAAAGACTGGTTTAGGTGGAAGCAGAGTTCCTGATTTGGAAAACGTTTTGTCTGTATCTGGGGTGAATGTTTTGGACGCTGTTTTGTCTGTATCTGGGGGGGTGAATGTTTTGGACACTGTTTTGTCTGTGTCTGGAGGTGAATGTTTTGGACACTGTTTTGTCTGTTGTCTGGAGGTGAATGTTTTGGACACTGTTTTGTCTGTATCGGAGGTGAATTTTTTGGGGACCTGTTTTGTCTGTGTCTGGAGGGAATGATTTGGACACTGTTTTGTCTGTGCCCGGAGGGAATGGTTGTGGACACTGTTTTGTCTGTATCTGGAGGTGAATGTTTTGGACGGCTGTTTTGTCTGTGTCTGGAGGTGAATGATTTGGACACTGTTTTGTCTGTGTCTGGAGGTGAATGATTTGGACACGTTTTGTCTGTGTCTGGAGGGGAATGTTTTGGACACTGTTTTGTCTGTGTCTGGAGGTGAATGATTTGGACATGTTTTGTCTGTGTCTGGAGGTGAATGTTTTGGACACTGTTTTGTCTGTGTCTGGAGGGTGAATGATTTGGACACTGTTTTGTCTGTGTCTGGAGGTGAATGTTTTGGACACTGTTTGTCTGTGTCTGGAGGTGAATGTTTTGGCACTGTTTTGGTCTGTGTCTGGAGGGAAGTTTTGGACACGGTTTTGTCCGTGTTCTGGAGGTGAATGTTTTGGATGCTGTTTTGTCCGTGTCTGGAGGTGAATGTTTTGACGCTGTTTTGTCCGTGTCTGGAGGTGAATGTTTTGGACACTGTTTTGTCCTTTTTGTCGGAGGTGAATGATTTTGGACACTGTTTTGTCTGTGTCTGGAGGTGAATGATTTGGACAATGTTTTGTCTGTATCTGGAGGTGAAGGGATTTGGACACTGTTTTGTCTGTGTCTGGAGGTGAATGTTTTGGGGACACTTTTTTGTCTGTGTCTGGAGGTGAATGTTTTGGACACTGTTTTGTCTGTGTTGGAGGTGAATGATTTGGACACTGTTTTGTCTGTGTCTGGAGGTGAATGTTTTGGACACGTTTTGTCTGTGTCTGGGGTGAAGGGAATTTGGAAAATGTTTTGTCTGTGTCTGGAGGTGAATGTTTTGGACACTGTTTTGTCTGTGTCTGGAGGTGAATAAATTTGGCACTGTTTTGTCGTGTCTGGAGGTGAATGATTTGGACACTTGTTTTGTCTGTGTCTGGAGGTGAATGATTTGGACATTTTTTTGGTCTGGGGTCTGGAGGTGAATGATTTTGGAAAACTGTTTTGCTGTGTCTGGAGGTGTGAATGATTTTGCACTGTTTTGTCTGTGTCTGGAGGGGGAATGATTTGGACACTGTTTTGTCTGTGTCTGGAGGTGAATGATTTGGACACTGTTTTGGGTCTGTGTCTGGAGGTGAATGATTTGGGACACTGTTTTGTCTGTATCTGGGGGTGAATGTTTTTGGACACTGTTTTGTCTGTGTGTTTTGTCTGTATCTGGAGGGGTGAAATGATTTGGACACTGTTTTGTCTGTGTCTGGAGGTGAATGTTTTGGACACTGTTTTGTCTGTGTCTGGAGGTGAATGATTTGGACACTGTTTTGTCTGTATCTGGAGGTGAATGATTTGGACACTGTTTTGTCTGTTCTGGAGGTGAATGTTCTCTTAAGGTGGATGTGGAAACAGCGTTGAGACTACACATACACACACGCGCCCGCAAGCATATGTATATTTTCACCATTCAGATACGTTTTTCCATTCCCCCTCCTCTTTTTCTAGTTTTTGTTTTCAAAAAAATGATTTGTGAGTTGACTTCAACGCGGTGACATCCCTGATATGGCCCTTTGCGGTCTGCTGGGCTTTTAGCAACATTACCTTACCTTACCTTACCTTACCTTACCTTACCTCCTCCTCCAGCTCCACTTCGTCCTTTTCTTTTCATCCTGTCAACCCCCATTTCCTACCCTCGCCGCCCGACCTCCTCCCCCCTACCTCTCTCTCTCTCTCTCTCTTCTCTCTCTCTCTCTCTCTCTCTCTCTCTCTCTCTCTCTCTCTCTCTCAACCCCCCCCTCCCCACCACCCCCATCTCTCCTCCTTCACCACTACTTTTCTTCCCCTATCCCCCCCTTTCACCACTTGAAAACAAGTTTTGTCATAATCTCCGTACCCTTCCCCAAACCCACTATCCTGACATGTATTGTTCGTAGGATACTTTTTGTTTAATTTGTTTCAAAACAAAAGTTACATTAATTTTTTTTTCACAAATGATGTACGACTGTCCTTACACTTGAAATTTATTTGAAGAAGACGATGAATGTTGAATATTTTGGAAAATTTTTCATTTTTTTTTTTTTTTGGTGACTTTTAAGACTGATCGTTTACTTTATTTATCTGTCTGTCTGTCTGTCTATGTATCGATATCTATATCTGTCTGTCTGTCTGTGTGTCTATCTATCTGTATGTCTGTCTGTCTATCTATCTGTCTGTCAGTCTCTCGGTCTGTCTATTTATCTCTCTATCTGTCAGTCTGTCTATCTATCTGTCTGTCTGTCTTTTATACAAAAAGTCGTTCTGTCAGCCAGCATGTCGGTCTGTTTGGGTTTTTTTTTGCTCCGTTTACAAACTGGCAGTTTTCATCTAACCTCTAAATTTGGTCAGACACAAATGCCGGGCTGATGAACGGTGAACCTCTCTGGTGTCGGACAGTCGCGGTGGTCGCCTTTGTAATGCGGCAATATGGCGCAGGAAAGGGGTGCTGGGGTTGGAAATGAATCCTAGGTA
The DNA here is from genome assembly GCA_018398815.1 of Conus ventricosus. Taxonomy (NCBI): domain Eukaryota; kingdom Metazoa; phylum Mollusca; class Gastropoda; order Neogastropoda; family Conidae; genus Conus; species Conus ventricosus. The sequence goes on from CM031612.1 coordinate 78,778,186, forward strand.
AAGGGAGAGCAGGAAGGAGAGGGGAAGTGAGCAGCGGAGGAAGGAAGGGGAACGGGAAAGGAGAAGGGGGTAGCTAACAGTATAGATAGATTGATAGATATGGATAGATAGATAGATAGATAAATAGATAGATCTATATTTCATGAAAACGGCAGATAACCGAAACGTTGAATCCTGAAGCAAGCCAGTTACTTGATGTACTTGGACTGATTGCATGTGTGTGTGTGTGTGTGTGTGTGTGGAGGGAGAGACAAACAGACAGACAGACAGTGTAGTCATTGGGTGCTGCATCACTGTGTCATGAACCGTTTTTGAAAAGCGCACTGTATACACAGCATGTGACCTTCAATGATAAAGGCACAGTACAAAAACGCTCTTTGGTATGAGCACTGATTAACAGTACTCCATGACCGTTATTGAACATGACTGCACCACGCACACTCCCACCCTTTCCTCCACTTACTTTCCACTACTCGCCCCCCCCCCCCCCCCCCCCCCCCCCCCCCCCCTCTCACTCTCACTCCCCCACGCCATCCAGCCCCCCCCCCCCCCCCCCCCTGCCCTCCCCCGCCAGCCTCCCCGCTATGCCGCCGGCCAGTTTCGTTCAAAAGCATTGGGAACAAGACATTCCGATCTGTTTTCACCATTTCCCATCCATTTCCTCACGGGTGTTTGCCAACATTGTTGGAGCGCTTCATATTTTCAAACATGTGAAGCGTTTATAGAAGCAAACCTTTTGTTCACTCTTTCAAACTGTTCAGGTGACCCCCTATAAAGACAGAAATATTCTGCACACCGCGTCCAGTTCAAGAAGCGCGCGCTCATATATATGTTACCGTCAATCCGTGAAATCAGGCAATGTGTGTAGCGAGATTCACAGCCGATTCAAATATAGAGAAATTCTCGATGTCAGGGTTAGGGAAATTAGTTAGGGTTAGGGTTTGGGTTAGGGTTAGTTCTAATAAACTCTAACCCTAACCCAAACCCTAACCCTATACCTAACCCTAACTTTGACTCGAGAGCGTTCCCTATATGTCATGCTTAGGAAACATATATACTGTCAGTCTATCTCTCCGTCTGTCTCTCTGTCTGTCATTCTGTGTGTGTGTGTGTGTGTGTGTGTGTGCGCGCGCGCGCGCGCGCGCGCGCGTGTGTGTAAAGTGAAGCGCTTCACAGTAAACAAAGTGTTTCAGGATACCAACCCTTTCTCAACAAATCAGAATCGCCACCTTTCGTCCAGTGTGAACTTCAGGCGCTGCTCAGCATCTTTTGGAGCATGCTTCAGTATTGCCTATGTGGAACCGGACACCTCGTGAATGAGAGGACGGTCCTCAAGCGCTTCAGATTAGCCGCCTGACAGAGCATCTTGATAGAGTTGTCTCTCTTCCGTTAGCTGTCGGCCAGTTTCAATGTCCATGGCTTTTGATCGGACGAACATTTCAGAGCACCGGTGATTCGTGTTGTTAAGACTAAGAAGAATCGAACCCTAGTTCCTGGACACTTCAGTGGACTTGAACATTGACTGGAGTGGTTTGCATGTAAGGAAAGGTTCTGGTCTTTTATCGAATCATCCGGACAGAGAAGAGGTCGACTGCAGTAATGAGTTCAGTCTTTAATTACAGGAGACGATTCACGGATCAATGCTCAACGACTATCCCCAAGGTCCCGAAGCAAAACGTGTCCTCTGCAAGCACTTTCTACTTCAGTTCTCGCTCTTTTCTCCGCTCTCTCATTCCCTCCGATTGGTTATAGATCTTTGAATCGAAAATTCAGGAAACACCGTATGGCTTAATCAATCAACAATCATGGAGTGTTTTGGAATGTTCGAGAATTATGGCGTAGCAAGCCAGTCAAAATGCAATTAACTTTTGAAAAAGGTCGAGTACTATCACATGTTACAACCAGTCAAGATGCTGGGAACTTTCAAGAGACAGTTTGCAGAATTTTCTGGCACCTTCTGACCTCATTCTATTAGATTGAGTTTTAAGAGACCTCCAGAATCATTTCGCAATTTGTGCATGCGTCATTTGTCAAACAAACGTCACATTAAAATTAACACGTAAAGCTTGAATCCCAAGAGAAACTGTCTTTGAGGATTTTCATCAGATTTACAATAGAAAAAAAACAACAAACAAACAAAAAACAGAAATCATCAACGTTTTGGTCATTGACCGTCTTCGGGACTGATCAGTCCAAGATTTGTAGGTCTGAATTGAGCAATGTCAATCATAAGTGAAATGGAACTGTTTGTAACAGTTGTGGGTACGTAGTACCTGTGATACGCCTGTCTCAAAGCTGGACTTTGCAGTGCTTCCCCAGCAATCCTGTGTTCCAATAGCCGACAGGCCTGACCTGACCCAGACAGAGCTTTCTCTCAACGTGGTGGTCATAGGGACGTGCAGATCTCGCGTTGATACCAGTTCACGCCGACACTCGGCGCTTGTGACCAAAAATTTCGATTTTCCTTCGGCGGGGAGGAACTGACAGTGAGTTTTCCCATATGACTCATACATTAAGAGAAACGAAGGCAGCGTGACAGAGCGGAAAGAGGTTTTTGCAAGTCGCATTGCTCAGGCGAATTTTGTGCGGTGTGTAGAGAAATAATAGGAGGTGAGTTCCAAAGTGCGCCTCCATTTAAGCAGCGCGGGAAACAAAGAGAGAAAGAAAACAAAGAGAAGAAGGGGGGGGGGGGGGGGGGATTTACATTTTGTTAATGAAACTTGCTATACATTTTATTCCTATTGCCAGCGTCTACCCGGTGTCATGTGAGTTGCGATGTTCATTCATACCTCAACGTCACTCGGAAAGTTCGAATCGATGTCATGATGGGTCATGGGGATGTCATAGCCATGGTAACAAGATCTTTTGTCATCTGCTGTCTGCTGTCCAAACCTCTCGCGACCTTAGATCCTTTTTTAGGAGATCACGTGATCTCGGTGTGTAGTCGGTCACAGACCTCAGGTGCATTGAAACTGATAGAAGAGGGCCAGATTTAAATCACTTAAAACAATCATCACAACTTTCTTTTCAGATGTCTGATCCAGATATTCTTTGCATCGGATAATCATCTTTTTTGTTTTGTTTCTCTTTTTCTTTCTGATGGTGGTGTTCATTTTTAAATCTAATTATATCTTTTTTCACGACCTTAGGTGGTTAGCTCCAAGGAAGATCTCGAGCTATCCGTGCCAGGCGTGTTTTTCCTTGTCCTTGTGAGCTAATCGACGTGGTTCTTCCCGGTCATCCAACGGTCAGAGGTCATATCCGGGTTGGCTAGTACAGACTGACCTCCAACGTTTTGCCAGAGAGAATGACGGTTGCGTAGGAAGTGTTTTTCATGTGCTGATGTCGATCAGACTTTTTTCAGTTCACATTTTGGTTTCGTGTATTGCCATTTTTCATCCTGACCGCAGCTGTCGTGATGTGTACCAAGAGAAATTCTCTCTCCTCTCTCTCTCTCTCTCTCTCTCTCTCTCTCTCTCTCTCTCTCTCTCTCTCTCACACACACACACACACACACACACACACACACACACACACACACACACACACAGAGAATGTTATTCAGCTTTAACATCCACGCCTACCTTCTCAGATTAGGCAGGCGAGGATGAACCTGCCAGGTGAATAAGGAGAAGAGACGTATTAAGCATTAGCACTACTGACACTGCCAGAACGACAATAACCGAATACGCTTCTGTTGGGCACCAAGGGATTCGAACTCGCAACCTTCAGAACACGAGTTCAGAGCTATACACTGAGATGTCCCAGCCCCGACGCCGAGATTACGCTTCAGTGCATCTTGGAGACAAGGTGGGGACATTTGAGAGGCCATGAACTCTTCCTCGTGGACATCCGAGTTCAAACGGAGGAGAGCGGGCAATAAGGAAAACAACCTGAGAACTGGGAAATGGACAGTCGGGGTGTATAGGGTAATACAGCAAAGAAAGGTGATGGGGTCAAGTTCAGGTTGGTTGACAGAAGAGAGAACGGGAGAGGGAGTGGGTGGGGGTGGGCGGGTGGGAGAAGTGTGGGTTGAGAGGAAGGGAAAGAGAGCAAGAAAAGACGAGCGATTGAAAGTGTCGGGGGAATTCAACACGGGACTCTTCATTCTACAGCACAACTGGGGGTAATCGCAGCTCAGCTTTTGAAGAAAAAAAAAAAGGGAAAGAAAGATACCATTAATCATTGACACGGGTGAGTTGACGGACGAGTGAATACATCAGGGGAATTAAACACGGGGTTTTTCTCATAAAACTCAATGGGAGGTAATTACAGCACAGGTTTTGAAGCAGGTTTGTGGGGGTGGTGGGGTTTACACGCAAAAGATGAGTAGGAAAGGAAGCTGGGGGAATCAGAGTGATCTACGTTGGGTTTTTTTTTTTTTTTTTTTTTTTTTTAGGAGATATGTTCATCTGGAGCTTTGGTTATTTGTGGCCCGGCCGACAACCAGGGCCACATCCGGTCACCAAGCGAGTTAAACCCGGAGCTATGAACGAATGGAAACGTCAAATCAAGTTCTGGTACGAAAGGTTTAAGGTTCAGGTTCAGTCCTGTCTGTGCCATCGGGCGCAGAAGACGATGGTAAAGAATCTCCACCTGTTTCTGCCTACCCGGGTTTCTTTGGATGACCCTCAGGTTTCTTTTCCCTGGGGTGTTCAGCGCAGACCTGTTACGGGCAAGTGAATCGGGTGGCGTGCGAGAAATGTGCTCCCACCATCTCCCATCAAATACTGAATGACCGATCTGAAAGAGTGAGAAGCTCATCACGAAACATGTTTCAGTCACATCAAACACAGACAACTACTTTCGGGAGGAAATGAAACTTGCATGTGGTGGATC